>JBBDGP010001354.1:2330000-2681893 GCA_037952835.1 Lithobates septentrionalis
TTTAATTTACACAGTTCGGGAAAATTGCTATTGTTCCATATACGAGACCATTCAGAGTACCCTTCATAATGAAAATGTTGCTTGGCCTTGTTCCATATCTTATCTATAAGCACCAAAGTTTTGTATTCAGGTACCCTACGGAATTCTCCTGCTTCCAAGCACTCCACAAGGCCCCCATTCGAGAGTAATACACATATAATATTGCTCGCAGGGTCAGATAACTCAGAGTCCTACCAACCCGTCAGGTGTTGCAATTGGGCCGCTATAAAATAATAATATGGGTTTGGGACTGCCAGCCCGCCCGAGTCCTTTGCCTCCTGTAGTGTTTCCAATTTAATACGCGGCACCTGTTTCCTCCAGATCAATGAGCGAAATATGGTGTTACATTTTTTGAAAACGTGTATAGGGATCCATATAGGGGCGTTGTGGAGCGCATACAAAAGTTGTGGACCCCAGACCATTTTTATCAGGTTACATCGGCCAACTACCGAAAGGGGCAGTTTTATCCAACTGGCTGTTTTTTCCTGGAATTTTTTAATCAAGGGATTTATATTAAGTTTAACATATAGTTCTAAATTGGGGTGGATGACTATGCCTAAGTATCGGAAAGTATCTACTACCTTTATCTGGTCTGCTGCTGAGGGAAGTGGCGACACAAGGGGGTCCAATGGTAACAATGTGGATTTGTCCCAGTTTATCTTGAACCCTGAATAGGATCCAAATTTACCAATTAACTCCATGAGACTTGTTAAGGAGGCAGACGTGTCGCCCAAAAAGATGAGCGCATCGTCAGCATACAAGGCTATTTTATCTTCCAAATTTCCCCTTTTAAAACCGCATATAGCCAGGTTCTCTCTGATAGCAGCAGCCAGAGGCTCTATGGCCAAAGCAAAGAGCAATGGGGATAATGGGCAGCCTTGTCTTGTTCCCCTCTGCAAATTTAAAGGAGGACAGTGTGTTATTAATTCTAATACATGCTTTTGGTTTTCTGTATAGTAGTTTGATCCAGGATATGAATGTCTCTCCCAAGTTGAACTTCTCTAGCACCCTCCAAAGATAATTCCATTCTACGCTATCGAATGCCTTAGCGGCGTCTAGGGACAGGATAGCTCTTTGACCTGTATTATCTGTTGGGATTTGCATGTTTAAATATAGTCTGCGAAGATTGTGTGCTGTGGATCTGTTCGGTATAAATCCCGATTGATCCGGATGCACTATTTTTGTCACCACCTTAGACAACCGCATAGCGAGGACTTTAGTGATCAATTTCAAATCATTATTCAAAAGTGATATGGGCCTGTAAGACTCAGGTTGGATTGGATCCTTCCCGGGTTTCAACAGGACCACTACCACTGCCTCGTACATGGAGTCTGGTAATGAATCATTGGTGTGTGCATCCTTAATTGTGTGTAGCAATTCCGGTAAGAGTATGCCACCAAATTTTTTATACATCTCTACTGGGAGACCATCATTCCCCGGGGCCTTAGAATTGGGGAATGTTGCTAATGCAAGTTGCAATTCTTCTAGAGATATAGGTGCATTTAGTAGTTTTTTGTCTTCCCCCTGTATTGTCGGAAGTGAGATTCCATCTAAAAACTCAGTTAAAGCGGGGCGCCGCCGAAAATTTTTTTTTTAAAAGTCAGCAGCTACAAATACTGCAGCTGCTGACTTTTAAAACATGGACACTTACCTGTCCAGGGCGCCCGCGATGTCGGCACCCGAGGCCGAAGCGTCTCTCCGTCCTCGGGTGCTGCCGCCTCCATCTTCGGTAAGGGAATCAGGAAGTGAAGCCGTGCGGCTTCACTTCCCGGTTCCCTACTGCGCATGCGCGAGTCGCGCCGCGCAATAAGGATGCTCCCTGCTGCCTCTGGGACCCGTGTGTTTCCCAGCAGGCAGCGGGGAGGGAGCAGGAAGTGGCGTAAATAACCGCAGATTCTGCGGCTATCTATGCCGGAAGTGGGTACAGATACCTGTAATATACAGGTATCTGTACCCCCCTCCCCCCTGAAAGGTGCCAACTGTGTCACCGGAGGGGGGGAGGAATCTGATGAGTGGAAGTTCCACTTTTGGGTGGAACTCCACTTTAACCACTTGACGACCGCCTCACGCCGATGTACGTCGGCAAAGTGGCACGGACAGGCAAAATCACGTACAGGGTACGTGATTTGCCTTCCGCGGGTGGGGGGTCCGATCGGACCCCCCCCGGTGCCCGAGGCGGTCGTCTTTTGTCCAGCGGCGATCGGTGATGAGGGGGAGACCATCCGTTCGTGGCCCCCCCCTCGCGATCGCCGCCGGCCAATGAGAACACTCCTTTGCTGCTGTATGCTAAACAGCAGCAAAGGAAGTGATGTCATCTCCCCTCGGGTCGGTATTTTCCGTTCCGGCCCGAGGAGAGACGACATGTGAGTGAGTGCACAACACTACACACACACAGTAGAACATGCCAGGCACACAAAACTCCCCGATCCCCCCCCCGATCGCCCCCCGATCCCCCCCCAATCACCCCCCCCCCTGTCACAAACTGACACCAGCAGTTTTTTTTTTTTTTTTTTTTCTGATTACTGCATAGTGTCAGTTTGTGACAGTTACTGTGTTGGGACAGTGAGTATTACCCCCCTTTAGGTCTAGGGTACCCCCCTAACCCCCCCTAATAAAGTTTTAACCCCTTGATCACCCCCTGTCACCAGTGTCGCTAAGCGATCATTTTTTTGATCGCTGTATTAGTGTCGCTGGTGACGCTAGTTAGTGAGGTAAATATTTAGGTTCGCCGTCAGCGTTTTATAGCGTCAGGGACCCCCATATACTACCTAATAAATGTTTTAACCCCTTGATTGCCCCCTAGTTAACCCTTTCACCACTGATCACCGTATAACCGTTACGGTTGACGCTGGTTAGTTCGTTTATTTTTTATAGTGTCAGGGCACCCGCCGTTTATTACCGAATAAAGGTTTAGCCCCCCGATCGCCCGGCGGTGATATGCGTCGCCCCAGGCAGCGTCAGATTAGCGCCAGTACCGCTAACACCCACGCACGCAGCATGCGCCTCCCTTAGTGGTATAGTATCTGATCGGATCAATATCTGATCCGATCAGATCTATACTAGCGTCCCCAGCAGTTTAGGGTTCCCAAAAACGCAGTGTTAGCGGGATCAGCCCAGATACCTGCTAGCACCTGCGTTTTGTGCCTCCGCCCAGCCCACCCAAGTGCAGTATCGATCGATCACTGTCACTTACAAGGCACTAAACGCATAACTGCAGCGTTCGCAGAGTCAGGCCTGATCCCTGCGATCGCTAACAGTTTTTTTGGTAGCATTTTGGTGAACTGGCAAGCGCCAGCCCCAGGCAGCGTCAGGTTAGCGCCAGTACCGCTAACACCCACGCACGCACCATACACCTCCCTTAGTGGTATAGTATCTGAACGGATCAATATCTGATCCGATCAGATCTATACTAGCGTCCCCAGCAGTTTAGGGTTCCCAAAAACGCAGTGTTAGCGGAATCAGCCCAGATACCTGCTAGCACCTGCGTTTTGCCCCTCCGCCCGGCCCAGCCCAGTCCACCCAAGTGCAGTATCGATCGATCACTGTCACTTACAAAACACTAAACGCATAACTGCAGCGTTCGCAGAGTCAGGCCTGATCCCTGCGATCGCTAACAGTTTTTTTTGTAGCGTTTTGGTGAACTGGCAAGCACCAGCCCCAGGCAGCGTCAGATTAGCGCCAGTACCGCTAACACCCACGCACGCACTGTACACCTCCCTTAGTGGTATAGTATCTGATCGCATCAATATCTGATCCGATCAGATCTATACTAGCGTCACCAGCAGTTTAGGGTTCCCAAAAACGCAGTGTTAGCGGGATCAGCCCAGATACCTGCTAGCACCTGCGTTTTGCCCCTCCGCCCGGCCCGGCCCAGCCCACCCAAGTGCAGTATCGATCGATCACTGTCACTTACAAAACACTAAACGCATAATTGCAGCGTTCGCAGAGTCAGGCCTGATCCCTGCGATCGCTAACAGTTTTTTGGTAGCGTTTTGGTGAACTGGCAAGCGCCAGCGGCCTAGTACACCCCGGTCGTAGTCAAACCAGCACTGCAGTAACACGTGGTGACGTGGCGAGTCCCATAAGTGCAGTTCAAGCTGGTGAGGTGGCAAGCACAAGTAGTGTCCCACTGCCACCAAGAAGACAAACACAGGCCCGTCGTGCCCATAGTGCCCTTCCTGCTGCATTCGCCAATCCTAATTGGGAACCCACCGCTTCTGCAGCGCCCGTACTTCCCCCATTCACATCCCCAACCAAATGCAGTCGGCTGCATGAGAGGCATTTTCTTTATGTCCTCCCGAGTACCCCTACCCAGCGAACGCCCCCAAAAAAGATATTGTGTCTGCAGCTAGCGCGGATATAGGTGTGACACCCGCTATTATTGTCCCTCCTGTCCTGACAATCCTGGTCTTTGCATTGGTGAATGTTTTGAACGCTACCATTCACTAGTTGAGTATTAGCGTAGGGTACAGCATTGCACAGACTAGGCACACTTTCACAGGGTCTCCCAAGATGCCATCGCATTTTGAGAGACCCGAACCTGGAACCGGTTACAGTTATAAAAGTTAGTTACAAAAAAAGTGTAAAAAAAAAAAAAAATAAGAAATAAAAAAAAATAGTTGTTGTTTTATTGTTCTCTCTCTCTCTATTCTCTCTCTCTATTGTTCTGCTCTTTTTTACTGTATTCTATTCTGCAATGTTTTATTGTTATTGTTATTGTTATTGTTATTATGTTTTATCATGTTTGTTTTTCAGGTGTGTAATTATTTACACTTTACTGTGCTTTATTGTTAACCATTGTTAACCATTTTTTTGTCTTCAGGTACGCCATTCACGACTTTGAGTGGTTATACCAGAATGATGCCTGCAGGTTTAGGTATCATCTTGGTATCATTCTTTTCAGCCAGCGGTCGGCTTTCATGTAAAAGCAATCCTAGCGGCTAATTAGCCTCTAGACTGCTTTTACAAGCCGTGGGAGGGAATGCCCCCCCCCCCACCGTCTTCCGTGTTTTTCTCTGGCTCTCCTGTCTCAACAGGGAACCTGAGAACGCAGCCGGTGATTCAGCCAGCTGACCATAGAGCTGATCAGAGACCAGAGTGGCTCCAAACATCTCTATGGCCTAAGAAACCGGAAGCTACGAGTATTTCATGACTTAGATTTCGCCGGATGTAAATAGCGCCATTGGGAAATTGGGGAAGCATTTTATCACACCGATCTTGGTGTGGTCAGATGCTTTGAGGGCAGAGGAGAGATCTAGGGTCTAATAGACCACAATTTTTTCAAAAAAGAGTACCTGTCACTACCTATTGCTATCATAGGGGATATTTACATTCCCCGAGATAACAATAAAAATGATTAAAAAAAAAAAATATGAAAGGAACAGTTTAAAAGTAAGATTAAAAAAGCAAAAAAATAATAAAGAAAAAAAAAAAAAAAAAAAAAAAACACCCCTGTCGCCCCCTGCTCTCGCGCTAAGGCGAACGCAAGCGGCGGTCTGTCGTCAAACGTAAACAGCAATTGCACCATGCATGTGAGGTATCACCGCGAAGGCCAGATCGAGTGCAGTAATTTTTCCAGTAGACCTCCTCTGTAAATCTAAAGTGGTAACCTGTAAAGGCTTTTGAAGGCTTTTAAACATGTATTTATTTTGTTGCCACTGCACGTTTGTGCGCAATTTTAAAGCATGTCATGTTTGGTATCCATGTACTCGGCCTAAGATCATCTTTTTTATTTCATCAAACATTTGGGCAATATAGCGTGTTTTAGTGCATTAAAATTAAAAAAAGTGTGTTTTTTCCCCAAAAAATGCGTTTGAAAAATCGCTGCGCAATTACTGTGTGAAAAAAAAAAATGAAACACCCACCATTTTAATCTGTAGGGCATTTGCTTTAAAAAAATATATAATGTTTGGGGGTTCAAAGTAATTTTTTTGCAAAAAAAAAAAACTTTTTCATGTAAACAATAAGTGTCAGAAAGGGCTTTGTCTTCAAGTGGTTAGAAGAGTGGGTGATGTGTGACATAAGCTTCTAAATGTTGTGCATAAAATGCCAGGACAGTTCAAAACCCCCCCAAATGACCCCATTTTGGAAAGTAGACACCCCAAGCTATTTGCTGAGAGGCATGTCGAGTCCATGGAATATTTTATATTGCGACACAAGTTGCGGGAAAGAGACAAATTTTTTTTTTTTTTTTTTTTTTTTGCACAAAGTTGTCACTAAATGATATATTGCTCAAACATGCCATGGAAATATGTGAAATTACACCCCAAAATACATTCTGCTGCTTCTCCTGAGTACGGGGATACCACATGTGTGAGACTTTTTGGGAGCCTAGCCGCGTACGGGACCCCGAAAACCAAGCACCGCCTTCAGGCTTTCTAAGGGCGTGAATTTTTGATTTCACTCTTCACTGCCTATCACAGTTTCGGAGACCATGGAATGCCCAGGTGGCACAAAACCCCCCCAAATGACCCCATTTTGGAAAGTAGACACCCCAAGCTATTTGCTGAGAGGTATAGTGAGTATTTTGCAGACCTCACTTTTTGTCACAAAGTTTTGAAAATTGAAAAAAGAAAAAAAAAAATGTTTTTTCTTGTCTTTCTTCATTTTCAAAAACAAATGAGAGCTGCAAAATACTCACCATGCCTTTCAGCAAATAGCTTGGGGTGTCTACTTTCCAAAATGGGGTCATTTGGGGGGGTTTTGTGCCACCTGGGCATTCCATGGCCTCCGAAACTGTGATAGGCAGTAAAGAGTGAAATCAAAAATTTTCACCCTTAGAAATCCTGAAGGCAGTGATTGGTTTTCGGGGTCCAGTACGCGGCTAGGCTCCCAAAAAGTCCCACACATGTGGTATCCCCATACTCAGGAGAAGCAGCTAAATGTATTTTGGGGTGCAATTCCACATATGCCCATGGCCTGTGTGAGCAATATATCATTTAGTGACAACTTTATGAAAAAAAAAAAAAAAAAAAGTGTCACTTTCCCGCAACTTGTGTCAAAATATAAAATATTCCATGGACTCAATATGCCTCTCAGCAAATAGCTTGGGGTGTCTACTTTCCAAAATGGGGTCATTTTGGGGGGTTTTGTGCCACCTGGGCATTCCATGGCCTCCGAAACTGTGATAGGCAGTGAAGAGTGAAAGCAAAAATTTACACCCTTAGAAATCCTGAAGGCGGTGATTGGTTTTCGGGGCCCCGTACGCGGCTAGGCTCCCAAAAAGTCCCACACATGTGGTATCCCCATACTCAGGAGAAGCAGCTAAATGTATTTTGGGGTGCAATTCCACATAGGCCCATGGCCTGTGTGAGCAATATATCATTTAGTGACGACTTTTTGTAAATATATATATATTTTTTTTTTTTGTCATTTTTCAATCACTTGGGACAAAAAAAATAAATATTCAATGGGTTCAACATGCCTCTCAGCAATTTCCTTGGGGTGTCTACTTTCCAAAATGGGGTCATTTGGGGGGGTTTTGTACTGCCCTGCCATTTTAGCACCTCAAGAAATGACATAGGCAGTCATAAACTAAAAGCTGTGTAAATTCCAGAAAATGTACCCTAGTTTGTAGACGCTATAACTTTTGCGCAAACCAATAAATATACGCTTATTGACATTTTTTTTACCAAAGACATGTGGCCGAATACATTTTGGCCTAAATGTATGACTAAAATTTAGTTTATTGGATTTTTTTTATAACAAAAAGTAGAAAATATCATTTTTTTTCAAAATTTTCGGTCTTTTTCCGTTTATAGCGCAAAAAATAAAAACCGCAGAGGTGATCAAATACCATCAAAAGAAAGCTCTATTTGTGGGAAGAAAAGGACGCAAATTTCGTTTGGGTACAGCATTGCATGACCGCGCAATTAGCAGTTAAAGCGACGCAGTGCCAAATTGGAAAAAGACCTCTGGTCCTTAGGCAGCATAATGGTCCGGGGCTCAAGTGGTTAAGTCTTCTTCAGGGTAACTCACCTTTGAGGAATACACATCCTGGAAAAAAGTACAGAATCCCTGCATAATTGAAGGGGTGTCCATAGCTACTTGTGTTGGTGATACCGCCAAGCGGTGAATAATTGGTGATGGCTGCTGCGATTTGGCTATTACCGCTAACATGTGTCCTGTTTTTTCTCCCTCTTCAAAGTATGTTTGTGCGGTAAAGAAACGTTTCTTTTCTGCTTGTTGGGTATGTATGGTGCGATACATTTTTTGTGCGTCTTTCCATTTTCTTCCACTATCAGGTGTAGGTGTCTGTAGGAATTCCTCCTCAGCTTTGTCTACCGCAATGCTGGCGTCAGCTGCCCATTGTCTGCTATTTGTTTTAATTGCGGCTATTTCCTTAATACACATTCCCCTGATAAAAGCCTTCAGAGTGTCCCAAACTATACCTGGTGGGGCAGAATGTTTATTGTCTAGTAAGAAGTGTTGAAGTTGTATTTGCATTTGTTTAGTATCTCTAAACAGAGGAATCCAAAAAGGATTCATCTTCCAGTGTATTGGTAACTTTACAGTGGGGAAGCTTAAACTGAGCTGTACCGGGGAATGGTCGGATAGGCCTCTAGCAAGATAAATAACCTCTGGATCATAACAGTGCGTTAATGTATTACCCAAAACTAAATCAATGCGTGACAAAGTAGAGTGTGTTAGGGAATGACATGAAAATTGTGCCTTAAAAGGAAACTTACACCGCCATAAATCAAAAAGCCCAATCTCCGTCAAAAATTTTGCAAGAGCTGTATATGTCCTGGGGCCCTGAGGGCAGTACTTCCTGTGCACATCTAAAGACATGTCCAGAGTATTGTTAAAATCTCCCATGACATATACCGGTACCCAAGGATATTTTGCCAGAAATCTAGAAAGACATTGCATTATTGTTAAATTAAATGGTGGAGGTATATATACATTTATGATCACACAGGTGTGTGGTTCCCAAGTTCCCATAAGAAAAATAAACCTGCCCTCTACATCAATTTGTGCATCAATTTTTGTGAATGAGGTAGTCCTGGAAAATAGTATACTCACACCCCTTGAATACCGGGTATGTGTGGAATGGTATTGATTAGGATATTTCGATAAGTGTAACAGGTTGGTGGTGTCTCTAGTGAGATGCGTCTCTTGCAGACATATTACAGTGGGGTTCCGATGTGAGATAGAGGTGAAAATGGCAGTTCTCTTTTTAGGGTCATGTAAGCCTCTCACGTTCCATGAGAGAATTGACTCTGTTCGCTTAGTCATTTGGTGCAGTTGCTAGTTGTGATCCAACCCCCGGTATTGGAGGTCTGTGGTATATGAACTCAGATGATGCAGTATAAGTTCTGAAGTGTAGAAAATGTATTGCGTGACTTGTACCATGTGTCTCACTCTGCAGATTTGCAACCAGCGACAAAGCAAACTTGCTTTGCGACCAAAATATATAGCGCCCATTCAACCAAAACAAACTGAAATAAAGTAACTTCCATTGGAAAGCCTTCCATTGGTGCCCCGCAGGGCGTTTGGTGGGGTAATAAAGAGGGCTGGGACCTTGTGCCCATAAAGTCCTAAACGATAGGGGTCACTGGTAAAATAAACCAAAAAAAAAGTCAGTTGTGACTCTCTGCGGGCTCCATTTTATCTAAGGTGAGCATAAAGAATCAATGTACGGGGTTCATGCGTTGTTTCATCCTGGTTCATTTCCACGCACGGCTGCCTGCAAATGCCTCTCGTGTCTGTCCAGCCAATTGGTAGCCATCATAGGATTTTCAAAAAAGTGCACCGTGCCCTCAGCAACCACTCTCAACTTGGCAGGGTATAGCATAAAATATATCACCGAGAGAGCACGCAGTCTCTTTTTGACCTCAGTATATTTTGCTCTTTGTTTCTGCACAGCCGCTGAGAAATCAGGGTATATTGACACTCTGGCACCCTGAATTTCCATATTGGGTTTCTGTCTGGCCAAGCGAAGTATACTATCCCTGTCCTTGTAATGTAGTAATTTCAGCAAAAATTGTCTGTCGTCGCCCCCTGGTGGCGGTGGACGGAGTGGCACTCTATGGGCTCTTTCAACAGAAAAGAATGGTGTAAGGTTATTTCTCCCAAATGTGTCAGCTAGCCAGGTTTCAATAAAATCAGTGGGGTTTTTTCCTTCAGCTTTTTCAGGTATACCGACAATGCGAATATTTGACCTTCTCAATCTGTTCTCCATATCCTCCACTCTATTCGCTGTTTCTGTGGCTTTAGCTGAAGTTATGTGAATCTCCTGAGCAAGAGGGGGTATATCATCCTGTAGTGTGCTCACTCTTCCCTCCAGAGCAGTGGCTCTCTCTCTTATTTTCTGCATATCTTGCCTTATGTGTAATATGCCTTCTTTCATGCTTTTGACTTCAATAGAGAGTTCAGTTAGTGAGGAGCCATAAGTGTGAACTGCAGTCAGTATATCATGCAGGGAAGGCTCAGAGTGCTCAGTGTCTGGAGCTTTGGCTGCTTCAGAGGAAGGAGGGGGGGATGGGGGATTCCTCACTGTGTGTTCTGCTGCTCCAGGGGCCATCTTCTCTATGCCATGCTGTGCTGTTTGCTGTGGGACACCCTTGGCTGCTGCCTTTGCATATGAGGTATGTGGCTGTGTTGTTTTGTGAGTGCCAGTGTCGTGAGCATACCTCTCCAGGCATGCAGCTGCTGATAGCTGTGATTCCTTCCCTGCACGCTGTGGGAGCGGGGATCCGCCATCTTGGCCATGCCGGCCGGCCGAACGGCTCTCCTCCATCCTCCCAGACACCCCCGTTTTGGATGTAAAGCGACCGGGTGTTGCTGTAGGTGTTGCCCCACGCCGGGAGCGAAGTGTCCGGTCTATGGTAGCAGTGGATCGGGCACACTTCAGGATGTTTTCTGTTCAGGATGCTGGAGCCTCTGTGAGACATGTCCTCTCACATGGAAGTCCAAGCCACGCCCCTTGAGCCATGTTTTTACCCCACCCCCACCCCAACATCTCACCCTTAACCACTTGCCGCTCTGCTCCTGCAGATATACTGCGGCGGGGCAGCATGAGCAGGCTCAGTCAGGTATATATACGTTATCTGGCCTCTTCCAGGTTAGGGGCGCGCGCCTCCTGTGACAGCGGATTATTGTTACTTGTAATCAGTAACCGGGTTATATCATGTGATCGTTATGATTGGTCATAGCAATCACATGATAACAATGTAAGCAACCAGTCTTGAATAGCTTTTCATTCATGAATAGCTTGCTTACTGTTGTAATCTGGGATTGGCCCAGAGCAATCACATGGTACCTGGCTACCTGTACCATGTGATTAGCCTAGCCAATTAAAAATCACTACCCTTTCACACTGGGGCGGTTTGCAGGCGTTATTGCGCTAAAAATACCGCCTACAAACCGCCCCTAAACAGCCTCCGCTGTTTGTTCAGTGTGGGCTTTCACACTGAAGCGGTGCGCTGGCAGGACGGTAAAAAAAAGTCCTGCGAGCCGCATCTTTGGAGCGGTGAAGGAGCGGTGTATTCACCGCTCCTTCACCGCTCCTACCCATTGAAATCAATGGGACAGCGCAGCTATACCGCGGCAATACCGCAGCTATAGCCGCGCTGTACGAGTGGTTTTAACCCTTTTTCGTCCGCCAGCAGGGGGTTAAAACCGCACTGCTAGCGGCCGAATACCGCGGTAAAACAGCGCTAAAAATAGCGCTGTTTTACCGCCGACGCCCCCTACCGCCCAAGTGTGAAAGGGGCCTAAGCAAGCTGTTCATGAATGGTTAACCCATCACTGTATAAGCAATAACAGTGTTAAAAAAGAAAAAATCCCTAATCACCCTTTCCCTCAGAGTAGTAGTGTCACTATGGTGACAATGAGCTACTCTGATGACAAGATGTAAAAAAATCAATAGTAAAAAAATTGAAAAAAATAATTTTTACATTTTTTTCTTTTTTTATATACTGTCACCAGTCAGTATACTTGATCACTGCCCCACCAGTCATATGATGACTCTGTACTGCACTGGTGACAGTATATACAATTTTTTTTTTTTTTAATGTGGAAAAAAAAAAAAGATTTTATTTAATTTTTCTATTTCCAAAAAATTTTGACAAAAAAATTACAACTTCAAAAAACTTGCCAAGCTCTTACTTAATGCCTCAAATTGTCTTTTTTAACCATTTCCAATCCCGTCCATAGTCATATGACGCCCTCTGCATCACCAAGGAGGCGATGCGCGTGTCCGACGGTAGCGATGTCCGCCTGGCACCCGCAATCGCTCGTGACAGAGCAGGAACATGGATCTGTGTGTGTAAACACACAGATCCATGTAATGTCAGGGGAGAGGAGACAGATCGTGTGTTCCTAGTATATAGAAACACCGATCGGTCTCCTCCCCCAGTCAGTCCCATCCCCCCACAGTTAGAACACACAGTTAGAGAACACATTTAACCCTTTGTGCGCCCCTAGTGTTAACCCCTTCCCTAACAGTGACATTAATACAGTAATCAGTGGCTATTTATAGCACTGATCGCTGTATAAATGTCAATGGTTTCAAAAAAGTGTCAAAAGTGTCTGATCTGTATGCCAAAATGTCGCAGTCACGATAAAAATCGCAGATCACCGCCATTATTAGTAAAAAAAAAAAGCCATAAATCAATAACCTATATTGTAGGCGCTATAACTTTTGCGCAAACCAATCAATATACGCTTATTGCAATTTTTTTTAACCAAAAATATGTAAAAGAATACATATTGGCCTAAACTGAGAAAAAAATGTTTTTTTTTTTTTAATTACAATAAATTATAGCAAAAAGTAAAAAATATTGTGTTTTTTTCAAAATTATCGGTCTTTTTTATAGCGCAAAAAATAAACCCTGCCGAGGTGACCAAATACTAACAAAAGAAAGCTCTATTTGTGTGAAACAAATTATCAATATTTCATTTGGGTACAGTGTTGCATGACCGCGCAATTGTCATTCAAAATGTTACAGTGCTGAAAGCTGAAAATTGGCCTGGGCAGTAAGGGGGTGAAAGTGTCCTGTATTGAAGTGGTTAAAAAGGGGTCATTTGGAGAAATGGGTCATTTGGGGGGTATTTGTACTGTTCTGGCATTTTGGGGCCTTAAAGCAGTGTTCCGGCCGAATTTATACTTTTCAAATAAAAATACCCCTATAATACACATGCTTAATGTATTCTAGTAAAGTTAGTCTGTAAACTAAGGTCCGTTTTGTTAGTTTATAGCATTAATTTGTTACTTTATAAACTTCCAGCAGGCTGTGGCCATCTCAAGTGTGGGCATCTGAAGCCAGACTGTTTTTCTTCCTGGATCTCATCCTTGCAGATCTCGCACATGCTCAGTGCAGCACAAGCAGTGTAATAGGTTTCAGGTCAGGTTTCCATAGCAACGGCAGTGTCAAAGGAAGTTGCCGTCCCTTAGCTATGCAAACCTCTCCTCCCCTCCTCCCTCTAGGAACCAGGAAATAAATTACAATTGCATTATTTCTTGTATTTCCTACCTGCAAATGGCGTAGACCAAGTAAAGATGAATTTCTATGACATCACATCGCCCCCAGCAAATCGCATCACAACACCCCCAGCAAATTGCTTCACAACACCCCAGCAAATTGCTTCACAACACCCCAGCAAATCGAATCACAACACCCCCAGCAAATCGCATCACATCACCCCAAGCGCATCGCATCCCAACATCCCCAGCAAATTGCATCACATCGCCCCCAGCAAATCACCCATCAAATGCAGCCACTTGTGCCCATCAAATTCAGCCACTTGTGCCCATCAAATGCAGCCACCTGTGCCCCCATCAAATGCAGCCACTTGTGCCCCCATTAAATGCAGCCACTTGTGCCCCCATCAAATGCAGCCACTTGTGCCCCCATCAAATGCAGCCACTTGTGCCCCCATCAAATGCAGCCACTTGTGCCCATCAAATTCAGCCACTTGTGCCCCCATCAAATGCAGCCACTTGTGTCCCCATCAAATGCAGCCACTTGTGCCCCCATTAAATGCAGCCACTTGTGCCCCCATTAAATGCAGCCACTTGTGCCCCCATTAAATGCAGCCACTTGTGCCCCATCAAATGCAGCCACTTGTGCCCCCATTAAATGCAGCCACTTACCTCCTACAGGGTCCCCAGAGAGACCCCTCCTCCTCACATCCTGGTCCCCAGAGAGAGGGCGGGCAGCAGAGATATGATGTAATCTCTCTGCTGCCTACAGCTCTGCATAGTGAGGTCGGAAAAGAAGTGAGACGTTCCCATGGCACCGCTCTCTCTCTCCGGTTCTCCCATGCTGCCCGTTTGATCTCCGGTGCTGTCTGCAGAAACTAGGGGCTACCCCCTGGCTCCAGTCCTAACGCAAAACTCTTTCTCTTCCTCTTCCTCCCGGCTGATGCAGAAACTACTCCCATTCGCGTAATTTCCTATCTGCCAAAAAACGCAAGATTTCGGCAAAAGGTGATTCGCAAGGACTCCTGGGATACATGACGACGCTATCCCAGGAACCTAGTGACGTAATCGCCTAGGCGATTAGGGGCGGAAGTGAAGGAGAACAAACTAAAAATAAGGTATTTACAAGCTTAAAAAAATTAAATAAATGGCCATCGTGAAAAGTATAAGCTAAGGGCATGCAGTACAAACAAAGTTCGGAAAATGGGTGGAACTCTGCTTTAAGAAATTAGATAGACTGTCAGTACATCAGGATTGATACATTTTCAAATATATACGAGTATACCATAGTTTGTAGACTATAACTTTCACACAAACCAATTAATATACACTTATTTGGATTTCTTTTTTTACCAAAGACATGTAGCAGAATACATTTTGATCTAAAATTATAAAGAAACTTGATTGACACTGCTCCTTCCCCTCCAGCCATCTCCTCATCCTTGCCCCGCGTTCACCAGGTGAAGTGATCCCGGTGTTTCAGCGAGCAGCCAGTGGTCATCACCTACTGTGCCAGGAGGGAGTTTCTTCTGCTGAGAGAGCTTGATCCCATCAATGACCATCATTCAAACAAAACACCAGAACAGGATGTCCCAACGCTTCATAGCAGTGCTTTAAAGCTTATTATTGATTGCCATCTGGTAAAAGTTTAGGTTGGTAGAGGTACACGGCGGTGATGGGATTTTTTCCAAACACAATGGGTCAAGTGTGTTTATTTCATGCTGGATTTTTTCTATTTTCTGGTGAGTGGTTAGACATATCATTTTGTATATAATGGAATAGATCTGATATACACAGAAGATTTATTTCAAGTCAAGTCACGGATTCAATATTGGGACTTTGTTTACACAATAGAACTTTGTCTTATTAATCACAGTGAAGCACTGCACACCCCTTGTTGTTTTTATTGTTATTAGGAGGTTGTATGTTCACCTTTTGTGTGCCAGCAACATTTATTTATATAGCGCTTACTTTTCCTTTTTTTTTTTTTTAATATGTACAAACTATTAACGAACAATGACCCACTGACCCAGGTTGGGGGCCAATGCAGAGTGCCTGAGTCTAAGACTCAGGGGCTAAGGTAAGTAAAGTGAGCATCCGCCAGAAGTGGGGTAAACAAAACAAAACTGAAAAAGGGGGTAGGATTGCTAGCAGGGAATGAGAAGAGGGAAGGAAGAACAGAGTGGCGGACAGGGAGTCCAGAGAAGAGACAGAGGGTAGAAGGGGAAGGAGGAGCATAGGCGAGGAGCAGAGGAAAGGAAGGAGACAGAAGTTCTCCCAGGCTG
Source organism: Lithobates septentrionalis (assembly GCA_037952835.1). Lineage (NCBI taxonomy): Eukaryota > Metazoa > Chordata > Amphibia > Anura > Ranidae > Lithobates > Lithobates septentrionalis. The sequence continues at coordinate 2,345,751 of JBBDGP010001354.1, forward strand.
AGGGTTGAGGAGGATTAGTTTGAGAGGCCTAGGCTGGCTGGGCGCAAGGTTTAAAGGGTGTTAGACCACCATGGAGTCCACACTTTGAGGAATTTAGCATGAGTATCGTTGAGGATACTTGTCATTTTTTCCTGGATCATGAGGGTCATCAAGGTGTTCACCGCTGCAAACGGAACGTAGTAAAATTACAACAGTCTCTTATTATTCTTGTTGGAACTGTAAATGGTTGAAACTGTAAAAGCACCCCTAAAAGATATACCTTTAAAGATATATCCTGGATATACCCGGGCAACACCAAGAAACAGCCTGACTGACTGGAAGGAGGGTTTTTGCTGTAACCAAAATATACATCTAAGGTTAGGCCCAGTTATGAATAGGATACAGTCTGTGAGAGAGACTGACTAGAAGGAGAGACCCTGAGAGCTGTGAAGGGGGTTAGGGAAGCTTGGGATTTGCAGAATACCTTAAACATCTCAAATACCTCATACATAAAACTGTACCATGAGGGGTAAGTCAACGAGAGGGGCGGGGGGCGAACCGCCCCAAAGTAAATGCAAGCCCAGAAACAATTAAGAAGTACATGACACAAGAAGAAGGCAAGGAAAGTCCGGGAAAACAAGCAGGGGCTGCTAAAATTGGACATGGCAGACTATCTGTTGGAATAGATAATTCAATGATAATAAATGATGATCAAGAGAACGACGCAGAATTAAGAACAGAAAGCCAACTTGATACAGATTCTAACAGAGCTCACATCAGTCTGATCCCCAAGCCAGACAAGGATCATAGTGAAGTGGCAAACTATCGCCCGATATCACTGATCAATAACGACCTGAAGCTACTCACAAAAATCTATGCAAACCGATTTAATACATTTCTGGCGCAATATATCCATATAGACCAAGTGGGATTTGTCACGGGGCGGCAAGCTGCTGACCAGATCCGACGGGCCACTGATCTGATTTCTATTTTACGCTCTAATTGGGATGGGATGAGCGCTAGGCGAGGAATGCTTTTGTCATTGGACCTTCACAAGGCCTTTGACTCCATTTCCTGGCCCTTCCTCTTCCATACATTGAGACAGTGGAACTGCGGGCCTAAATTTATGAGCCTTATTGGCACATTATACTCTAATCCTTCGGCCAACATTCTTGCATATGGACACAAGTCTGATCTTATACAGATAAAGAAAGGGACCAGGCAGGGATGCCCTCTCTCGCCTCTCCTTTTTGTTCTGGCGATCGAATCACTGGCAGCGGCAATCCGTGCTAACCCCAACATTCATGGGATACCTAGCGACGACAGGACACATAAATGTGCTTTATTCGCCGACGACTTGTTATTATTTGTAACAGATCCGATTACAACTCTACCTAATTTATTTGCTACACTCTCTAGATTTGAAACTGTCTCTGGTCTACGGGTTAACCAATCTAAATCTGAAGCGTTGGACATAAACCTTCCTGGCCCGGTACGTGTTGCAATACAACAGTCGTTCCCCTTTAAATGGTGCACACAGGCACTCCCTTATCTGGGAATTAAACTTACTCGGGATGTCTCTACACTGTTTCAGGTTAATTATACCCCACTTTTTAAGTCCATTGAACAAGAACTAAAGAACTGGCAATCACATGATCTTTCCTGGATGGGTAGAATAGCAGCCATAAAGATGACGGCACTCCCCCGAATCCTTTACTATTTCCGATCATTACCGATCCCGATACCACTTGCATTCCTTAAAAAACTTCAGACGCTAATATATAAATACATTTGGGGTGGTAGGGGATGCAGAGTAGCTAACTCCACTCTCTATATTTCCAAAGGGAAGGGAGGACTGGGAGTTCCCCACCTCGTGAAATATTATAGGGCGGCCCAACTGGTACAACTCTACCAAATTTTTTCTACAGCATACCAACCAGACTGGGTTCGGTTGGAAGCACAAGCCAGTCCCTCACTACCAATAGACCTCCTGCTGTGGCTCCCGACAAGAGAACGTCGGGCCATATTGTGCCCTTCCTTATCCCACTCCCTGCGTCTGTGGGACACGGTGAACAAAATACACTCATTGAAATCTCCTCATTCTCCTGTAGCCCCTATACTCAATAACCCACACTTCCCTCCAGGACAAAATCCCCAGCAATTTACGTGGTGGGTTAACAAAGGCCTTTATAGGATAGCACACTTCATAGATCACAAAGGGATCAAGCAACAGGCTTATTTTCGAGAGACATTACAGATGACACAGACGGAATCTTTCCGTCTATATCAAATCACTCACTTCATCAAATCCCTAGCTACTGATCTGACAGACATAACTACTAGGACCTTGTTTGAGAATAAATGCTTACGCAGAACTGAGTCACGGGGAGGGATCTCTGAGCTCTATGCCCTCTTCAATACCCAACAGACCAAACTTTCATACCAAATAGCATGGGAATCTGATCTAGGAGAGACTATAGAGGAGGAGATATGGGGGAATTGGTCGACCATGGTGCATAAGGGAATACTCAATACTTCCCTGGTGGAGGGAAACTACAAGGTGTTGTCCAGGTGGTACCTTGTCCCGGCGAGGCTGGCGAGGATGTACCCCGGAACTTCCCCCCTTTGCTTTAGAGGATGTGGGCAGGAGGGTACCATGTTACATGTTTGGTGGTCCTGTCCCAAGATCCAGCGCTTCTGGATCAGAATATTCACCTTGGCCTACTCAGTGACGGGACAAAATCTACCTAAAAATCCCAAGACGGCGCTATTCGCAGACTTGCCGGATGGGATCCCTAGACATCTCCGAACTCTCATCTTCTTTATTTTTTCAGCAGCTAAAATCACAATAGCACGAGCATGGAAAACCCCAGTGGTCAACCTTGCACTGGTAAAGAATAAAATATCTTGGATCATGGTCAACGAAAAATTGGCCAGTATCCTTAAAGACAGACAGGCCAGATTTGACAGGGTGTGGTCCCCCTGGATCAAATACCTCCAAGCCCCATAGTCTCTAGAACGGTATGGTGGGGGACCCAGGCCGGGGGAAACGGCTCCTTCTTTGGATTCTGGACCTTTATCTTTTTTTTCTCTTTCTCTCCTTTCCATTCTCCTCCTTCATCTTAACCTTACTTTATATCACTTCTCTTCTCCCCTCCCTTTCTTCTCTCTTTATGTTTTAAAAAAAAAAAAACTCTACCCATGGATACAAGTGGTGAGTTATGAAGCCTCGCTTGGCCCCGAGGGAGGAACAAGGTAAACTCATTTTAAAGGCCTAACCTCCTTTGACGCCAAGGGCCCTGATACTGAGATGTACTAAAGGTACTACAACTTGATTTAATATTAACAAGAAGTTAAGAGTACTTTTTTTAGTGTTTAATATATGATATGTTATTCTAGACCCTTTAAGGATAGGTCTACACTAGGGTCCTTATGTCCACAGAGGGTCCTTATGTCCACAGAGCGTACTAATATTTACATGCTACCCCCCCTCCCCCTTCCCCCCCCCCCTTTTTTTTTTCTTTTTCCCCTCGTGTTCTGTATAACACTTTTGTGTCATTTAACAGAAAATATGTTTGCTGACTGATTGTTCATGCCATTTTGTATAATTTTCAAAACCTTTAATAAAGAAAATTGAAAAGAAAAGAACAGAAAGCCAACTTCCAACTAAGGGCGAAATGGCAGAAGTGTTTTCCAGTCTGGAACTATCCTTAAAAGGGGAAACCGTACATGGAGACCTGAATCAGATCCTAAAAAGAGTGGAATAAACAGAGGAAAAACTGCATAAACAAGGGGCAGAAATGAAAGAACTTAGGGAACAAATGGAGAAGTTGCAGCGAGAGCAGAGACATACGAGGTATAAAATAGAAGATCAGGAAAATCGCCACAGAAGGAAAAACTTAAGAATTCAGGGCTTACATGAAACACATTTTATCTTACAAGATAAAATGGACAAAGTTTTTGGCCCATTGTTGGGAAGATAATTGACAGAAAAAAAAATGTTTGAAAAGGTACACAGAATAAGAAAACCAGTGGACATGGCAGGAGAAGTCCCAAGAAATGTGATAGCGAGATTCCATAATTAGAAAGATAAAGAACAGATATGGGAAGGCCTTAAAACTAACCACCCCGTAAAACATGAAGAAACAGCATTACAGGTCTTTCCAGATCTGGCAGCAGAAACATTAGTGAGAAGGGGAGTATCAAAACCCTTATGCCGCGTACACACGGTCGGACTTTTCGTCTACAAAAGTCCAACGGACGCTGACGGACTAAAGCTGGCTGGTAATCCGATCGTGTGTGGGCTTCTCCGGACTTTCAACTGACTTTTTTAGCCTCAAATCCGACGTACTTTAGATTTGAAACATGCTTCAAATCTTTCCGACGGACTCGAGTCCGGTCGAAAAATCCGCTCGTCTGTATGCTAGTCCAACGGACAAAAACCCATGCTAGGGCAGCTATTGGCTACTGGCTATGAACTTCCTTATTTTAGTCCGGTGTACGTCATCACGTAAGAATTCGACGGACTTTTGTGTGATCGTGTGTAGGCAAGTCTGTTCGTTAGAAAGTCCGCCGCAAGTCCGTCGAAAGTCCGCCAAAAGTCCGTCGAAAGTCTGTCGGACAGGCTGTCGGACTTTTGTAGCTGAAAAGTCCGACCGTGTGTACGCGGCATTACTAGAACAAATGCGGAATCACGGGATGCAGTACTCATGGGGCTTCCCGGTCTGTTTAATAGGGCGCAAGGATGGTCGTTCAGCAACCTTAAGGTTTCTAGAAGAAACAAACAAATTCTGTAAAACACTGGATATGCCAATTATAGAGATCCCCGGTTGGTGGGAGGAAACTGAGAGAACAGTAGATAGTGAGGTACAGCAACAGTGGTGATAACAAAGAAGAAGAAAGCCTCAACAAAGAAGAAAACATAGAATGAAAAGAAGAGCATGGACAGAGGGGGGGGGGTCGGGGGGAGAGGAGGGCGGCGGCAGGAAACAAAGAAAAACAGGAATGGGGGAGCTGTGTGGGCTTGGGAGCACCTCTAAGTATAGGGGTAGTGGCTCTGATCGGAGGTGCTAACTCAGAGCTCAACCTCAAGGGGAGAGAATCACAAGGCAGGAGGGAGTGGAAGGCCTTGGATCATTGGTCAAGAGATGACCAAAATTCCCCAAAAGGAGGTAAGGGGAGGGGGGTGGGAAGGGGAGGGGGGTGGTCAAGGGAGGGGGGATAGAAGAAGAACCTCTCGGAATCAAATAAATTAATGCCGTGAAGCTGTTGACTCCTCTTTGCTCGCTGAACCCCCACCAAAACGAAAATCCTCGGTAAGTGGTTAAAACTACATCGACCTTGGAGTCGGGAGGAGTAAAGAAGACGGGAGCAGGAGAAGGGAGCCCAGCGAGCAAAGATGACAACAGTGAACTTTCTGACGTACAATGTTCGTGGGTTAAATACATATACAAAAAGAAATAATATATGAAGAGAAATTAACCAAATCTCCGGAGAGGTAGTCTTCCTGCAGGAGACCCATATCTCCCATGAAACAACTATAAAGCTAAACTCAAAGGATTTTCCAAATGGTTTTACGGAGACTCCACAACAAAACGGGCAAAATGAGTGGCCATCGGTTTTGCTAGAGGGGTAAGGTTTACCCTAGAGGGGAGGTTGGTGGACCCAGAGGGGCGGTATTTGGTCCTGAGGGGAAGACTAAATGAGGTGGACTGCACCCTGGCAAATATCTATTGCCCAAATAAGAACCCAATAAAATATTTAAAAGCGGTTATGGAGAAATGAATGGAGTTTAAGAAAGGTGGATTAATAATGGCAGGCGATTTTAATTTCACTATGGAACCTGAGATTGATAGTACATCCCGGGTACAGAGGCCTGGGAATGCTCAACGGAGAATATTAAAAAAAGAAATTGCATCAGAACCAGCTGATGGATGTATGGAGGATACAGCTTGCTAAAATACGAGACTATACATTCCACTCCCCTGTACATGGGACGTACTCAAGAATTGATTATTTCCTGATAGACCATAGGCTATTGGAGTCAGTAATTGGTACAAATATAGAAGTTACATCCTTTTCAGACAATGTCCCAGTGACTATGAAAATGAAGATAAGCGGGGCCCAAAATAGGGCAAACTAATGGAGACTGAACGAACAAATAATCCAGGGAAAAGAAGAGGAAGATAGGATAAAAAAGAGTTTGAACATTATTTTAAAACGAATGATAACGGAGTAGTATCAGTGGCAACGCTCTGGGAGACCCATAAGGCCAGGGCCGATCCTAGGGTCACCGGCGCCTGGGTGCAGAAATATTTCTGGCGCCCCCACATGGGCGTGGTCATCTTACCAACTCCTCCCATTTACAAATGATTCTATGGCAACGACTCAAATACAGAGCTGCTCCCCTAAGAAGTCTTTGTTACCCTGAAATCCTCCCATGATCTCTTAACAATAAAGAAAATACAGGAAGAGAGAACACTAATGAGACCTGGAGGGGAGTCTCTCTGATCCACACAGAGAGGGCTTCTGTTAGAAAGAGTCCCCAGACATAATACAGGATACGGTCAAAGACTGCAGACATGATACAAGAGCTGATCAGAGACTGCAGACATGGTACAGGAGATGATCAGAGACTGCAGACATGGTACAGGAGATGATCAGAGACTGCAGACATAATAAAGGAGATGATCAGAGACTGCAGACATAGTACAGGAGATGATCAGACACTGTAGACATAGTACAGGAGATGATCAGACACTGTAGACAAAGTACAGGAGATGATCAGAGACTGCAGACATGGTACAGGAGACAATCAGAGACTGCAGACATAGTACAGGAGATGATCAGAGACTACAGACATAGTACAGGAGATGGTCAGAGACTGCAGACATAGTACAGGAGATGATCAGAGACTGCAGACATGATACAAGAGATGGTCAGAAACTGCAAACATAATACAGGAGATGGTCGGAGACTACAGACAAGATAGAATAGATGGTCAGAGACTGCAGACATGATACAAGAGACAGTCAGACACTGCAGACATGGTACAGAAGCTGGTCAGAGATTGCAGACATGATACAAGAGATGGTCAGAGACTGCAGACATAGTACAGGAGATGATTAGAGACTGCAGACATGATACAAGAGACAGTCAGAGACTGTAGACATGATACAAGAGACAGTCAGAGACTGCAGACGTGGTACAGGAGATGATCAGAGACTGCAGACATGGTACAGGAGATGATCAGAGACTGCAGACATGGTACAGGAGATGATCAGAGACTGCAGACATAATACAGGAGATGATCAGAGACTGCAGACATAATACAGGAGATGATCAGAGACTGCAGACATAATACAGGAGATGATCAGAGACTGCAGACATAATACAGGAGATGATCAGAGACTGCAGACATGGTACAGGAGATGATCAGAGACTGCAGACATGGTACAGGAGATGATCAGAGACTGCAGACATAATACAGGAGATGATCAGAGACTGCAGACATAGTACAGGAGATGGTCGGAGACTACAGACAAGATAGAATAGATGGTCAGAGACTGCAGACATGATACAAGAGACAGTCAGAGACTGTAGACATGATACAAGAGACAGTCAGAGACTGCAGACATGGTACAGGAGATGATCAGACACTGTAGACATAGTACAGGAGATGATCAGAGACTGCAGACATGGTACAGGAGACGATCAGAGACTGCAGACATAGTACAGGAGATGATCAGAGACTGCAGACATGATACAAGAGATGGTCAGAAACTGCAAACATAATACAGGAGATGGTCGGAGACTACAGACAAGATAGAATAGATGGTCAGAGACTGCAGACATGATACAAGAGACAGTCAGAGACTGTAGACATGATACAAGAGACAGTCAGAGACTGTAGACATGATACAAGAGACAGTCAGAGACTGCAGACATGGTACAGGAGTTGTTCAGAGACTGCAGACATGGTACAGGAGATGATCAGAGACTGCAGACATAGTACAGGAGATGATCAAAGACTGCAGACATGATACAAGAGATGGTCAGAAACTGCAAATATAATACAGGAGATGGTCGGAGACTACAGACAAGATAGAATAGATGGTCAGAGACTGCAGACATGATACAAGAGACAGTCAGACACTGCAGACATGGTACAGAAGCTGGTCAGAGATTGCAGACATGATACAAGAGATGGTCAGAGACTGCAGACATAGTACAGGAGATGATCAGAGACTGCAGACATGATACAAGAGACAGTCAGAGACTGTAGACATGATACAAGAGACAGTCAGAGACTGCAGACATGGTACAGAAGCTGGTCAGAGACTGCAGACATAGTACAGGAGATGATCAGAGACTGCAGACATGGTACAGGAGATGATCAGAGACTGCACACATGGTACAGGAGATGATCAGAGACTGCAGACATAATAAAGGAGATGATCAGAGACTGCAGACATAGTACAGGAGATGATCAGACACTGTAGACATAGTACAGGAGACGATCAGAGACTGCAGACATAGTACAGGAGATGATCAGAGACTGCAGACATAGTACAGGAGATGGTCAGAGACTGCATACATAGTACAGGAGATGGTCAGAGACTGCAGACATAGTACAGGAGATGATCAGAGACTGCAGACATGATACAAGAGACAGTCAGAGACTGTAGACATGATACAAGAGACAGTCAGAGACTGCAGACATGGTACAGGAGATGATCAGACACTGTAGACATAGTACAGGAGATGATCAGAGACTGCAGACATGGTACAGGAGACGATCAGAGACTGCAGACATAGTACAGGAGATGATCAGAGACTGCAGACATGATACAAGAGATGGTCAGAAACTGCAAACATAATACAAGGGACAGTCAGACACTGCAGACATGGTACAGAAGCTGGTCAGAGATTGCAGACATGATACAAGAGATGATTAGAGACTGCAGACATAGTACAGGAGATGATTAGAGACTGCAGACATAGTACAGGAGATGATCAGAGACTGCAGACATGATACAGGAGATGATCAGAGACTGCAGACATGATACAGGAGATGGTCAGAGACTGCAGACATGATACAAGAGAAGGTCAGAGACTGCAGACATGATACAAGAGAAGGTCAGAGACTGCAGATATAATACAGGAGAATGCAGTTCCTATGGACATTAGTAGATAATGGCCGATTGGCCCTCTCACCTGACCCAGCGATGGTTCCTCTGATCAGGAGTAAGCTCACTCTGAATTGCCCGTGTGTCAGGAAATGTTCCATCCGCTGGTAATATCTGTTATTTGGCATGCAGTACTGAGGTCCACCAGCAGGTGTCTCCTGGCAGTTTGGAACTGTCAGGAGAGCTTTTCCCTGTTAATGTTATGTCATCTTTGGGCCGCAGTACTGGTGTCCACCAGCGGATGGATCCTGGCAGTATGGAGCAGGTATTCCCCTCTGCAGACAGGTGTCACCTGACTTTCATTAGCAGAGCTGCAGTATAAATACCCGGCAATCGCAGACTTATGTTGCCCTGGTATTGTCCTTGAGCCCTGATCTGCATCCTGTTACCCTGATCCTGTACCTGAAACCTGATTCCTGGAACCTGGAACCTGTTGATCCTGTTTCCTGTCCGTTACCTGAACCCTGGACTCTGGACTCTGAGCCTTGTACCTGACCCGTCCCTCCTGTCCTCCATCCATCTTCCCTTGTCCTGTTTATCTCCCTTCCCAGCTACTGATTCCGTGTTTATGACCCCAGCCTGGCTTGACTACGATTCTGGTACTCCCTCTTGCTACATATGCTGGTTGGTTTTATATCACTGATTGTTTGGTTGTTCACTTGTATTTATGGTGTGTTCACATATGCACTTTCCTTAAATAAACTTACTTTCACTTATTTATGTCTGGTTCACTCCGTCGCAGTCACACAGTTCTGGTCACATCTGGTTTATGACAGAATACCAGGGCCATCCCTGACCAGAAGTGGCTGCACAGGGGAACCATTTTGATTCGGTTGGTTGCAACCATGAATGCCGATGAGATTATTTATTTTTCTCTGCTGGCATCTGAAAGTGGTGATTATTGCCGCCAGGCTTTGAAAGAATGGTCTAGTGACCAGTTGTTTGCCACTATACGTTTGGCTCACTCCCTGGTCGATCAGGGTTATATATTGTTTGGGGAGGTGCAGCCTTTGATCAAGCTATGTACTGAGCTGGCCCTACCCTGTATTCCAGAGGGCCGTGATGATTTCACTCCTCCTTTCGATATGAATCAGGTTGTATCCCTAGTTTGGCTTTTCGAAGATGACCCAGATGATTTTTGTGAGCACTATTCAGCCTGTCCCTCACAGGTGATTGCTGAGTGCATTGTGTCTGCTCAGTCTTTTGTTAGACAGGGAGGTTTAAAAGCACAGTTTGTACAACCTATACTTTCAGCATGGTCTGACATGATGCAAGCAGCTCCAGTTAAACAAACCACCCCTGCCACCAAACACCAGCCTACCCAAATGTATGTTTCCCCATCACCCATGTCAACCACAGTTGCAGCTCAGTATACGCAGCTGCCAAACAAATACTCATATCCAGTCTCTGCTCCCTGTACCTATCCTGCATTCAACCCACCTGTCTCTTCCCTGCTGCCTGCAAACCCACACGAACTTCCTCCAGCCACTGTTACCTCTTCCCTGCCATATCCCAATCCTCCTCTCCAGTCTGCTGCACCCCTCACCTACAGATCTTCAGTAGTTAAGCCCAAGAAGAAACGGAAGTTCTTCCCCACTCACACAATCCTGCCAGTAACCCAACCTGCTCCCAATTTGCAGTCTGATGTTCCAGCTTTGCAGTCTGATGTTCCAGCTTTGCAGTCTGATGTTCCAGCTTTGCAGTCTGATGTTCCAGCTTTGCAGTCTGATGTTCCAGCCTTGCAGTCTGATGTTCCAGCCTTGCAGTCTGATGTTCCAGCCTTGCAGTCTGATGTTCCAGCCTTGCAGTCTGATGTTCCAGCCTTCCAGTCTGATGTTCCAGCTTTGCAGTCTGATGTTCCAGCTTTGCTGTCTGATGTTCCAGCTTTGCAGTCTGATGTTCCAGCTTTGCAGTCTGATGTTCCAGCTTTGCAGTCTGATGTTCCAGCTTTGCAGTCTGATGTTCCAGCCTTCCAGTCTGATGTTCCAGCCTTCCAGTCTGATGTTCCAGCCTTCCAGTCTGATGTTCCAGCCTTGCAGTCTGATGTTCCAGCCTTGCAGTCTGATGTTCCAGCCTTGCAGTCTGATGTTCCAGCCTTGCAGTCTGATGTTCCAGCCTTGCAGTCTGATGTTCCAGCTTTGCAGTCTGATGTTCCAGCCTTCCAGTCTGATGTTCCAGCTTTGCAGTCTGAGGTTCCAGCCTTGCAGTCTGATGTTCCAGCCTTGCAGTCTGATGTTCCAGCCTTGCAGTCTGATGTTCCAGCTTTGCAGTCTGATGTTCCAGCTTTGCAGTCTGATGTTCCAGCTTTGCAGTCTGATGTTCCAGCTTTGCAGTCTGATGTTCCAGCTTTGCAGTCTGATGTTCCAGCTTTGCAGTCTGATGTTCCAGCTTTGCAGTCTGATGTTCCAGCCTTGCAGTCTGATGTTCCAGCCTTGCAGTCTGATGTTTCAGCCTTGCAGTCTGATGTTCCAGCCTTGCAGTCTGATGTTCCAGCCTTGCAGTCTGATGTTCCAGCCTTGCAGTCTGATGTTCCAGCCTTGCAGTCTGATGTTCCAGCTTTGCAGTCTGATGTTCCAGCTTTGCAGTCTGATGTTCCAGCTTTGCAGTCTGATGTTCCAGCTTTGCAGTCTGATGTTCCAGCTTTGCAGTCTGATGTTCCAGCTTTGCAGTCTGAGGTTCCAGCTTTGCAGTCTGAGGTTCCAGCTTTGCAGTCTGATGTTCCAGCTTTGCAGTCTGATGTTCCAGCTTTGCAGTCTGATGTTCCAGCTTTGCAGTCTGATGTTCCAGCTTTGCAGTCTGATGTTCCAGCTTTGCAGTCTGATGTTCCAGCTTTGCAGTCTGATGCACCCGCTCTCCAGTCTGATATGCCTGCCTTCCAGCCCGAAACCCCAGTGTCCATGTTCCAGTCTGACGCTCCAGCGACTATTGACCAGTCCGATGTGCCCACTGTTCAGCCTGATGAGCCTGCTTTCCGGTTTGTGTCCATCCTCCAGCCTGATGTCGTGATGTTGGTGTCTCAGCCTGAAGTTTCGGTGCCCGTGTTTCAGCCTGGAGTTTCGGTGCCCGTGTCTCGGCCTGTTGAATCGGTGCCCGTTACCCGGTCTGCTGAACTGATGCCCATTACCCAGTCTGCTAAACCGAAGTCCATCACTTTGCCTGTCAAGCCAGTATCCGTTATCCGGCTTGCCGAACCGGTGCCCGGTGTCCAGCTCGCTGAGTCGGGGCCTGTTACCCAGCCCACTGGGCCGGGGTTTTACCCAGCTTGCTGAGCCGGTGCCTGTAATCCGGCCTGCCCTTACAGTGCTCGCTGTTCGGCCCAATGTTCCAGAGCCTGCTGCCCAGCCCGATGACCCGGAGCCTGCTGCCCAGCCCGATGACCCGGAGCCTGCTGCCCAGCCCGATGACCCGGAGCCTGCTGCCCAGCCCGATGACCCGGAGCCTGCTGCCCAGCCCGATGACCCGGAGCCTGCTGCCCAGCCCGATGACCCGGAGCCTGCTGCCCAGCCCGATGACCCGGAGCCTGCTGCCCAGCTCGATGACCCGGAGCCTGCTGCCCAGCTCGATGACCCGGAGCCTGCTGCCCAGCTCGATGACCCGGAGCCTGCTGCCCAGCTCGATGACCCGGAGCCTGCTGCCCAGCTCGATGACCCGGAGCCTGCTGCCCAGCTCGATGACCCGGAGCCTGCTGCCCAGCTCGATGACCCGGAGCCTGCTGCCCAGCTCGATGACCCGGAGCCTGCTGCCCAGCTCGATGACCCGGAGCCTGCTGCCCAGCTAAAGTTGTTCCTGTCTGCTGCCCAGCTCAAGTTGTTCCTGTCTGCTGCCCAGCTCAAGTTGTTCCTGTCTGCTGCCCAGCTCAAGTTGTTCCTGTCTGCTGCCCAGCTCAAGTTGTTCCTGTCTGCTGCCCAGCTCAAGTTGTTCCTGTCTGCTGCCCAGCTCAAGTTGTTCCTGTCTGCTGCCCAGCTCAAGTTGTTCCTGTCTGCTGCCCAGCTCAAGTTGTTCCTGTCTGCTGCCCAGCTCAAGTTGTTCCTGTCTGCTGCCCAGCTCAAGTTGTTCCTGTCTGCTGCCCAGCTCAAGTTGTTCCTGTCTGCTGCCCAGCTCAAGTTGTTCCTGTCTGCTGCCCAGCTCAAGTTGTTCCTGTCCGCTGGCCAGCTCAAGTTGTTCCTGTCCACTGCCCAGCTCAAGTTGTTCCTGTCCACTGCCCAGCCTGGAGTGTTTCTGTCCGCTGCCCAGCCTGATGTGCCCACTGCCCAGCTGGACACCATGGACTTTCCTCAGCAACGGCTAGTTGGAGCGTCCGGAGGTCGCTCCTTTGAGGGGGGGTACTGTCAGGAAATGTTCCATCCGCTGGTAATATCTGTTATTTGGCATGCAGTACTGAGGTCCACCAGCAGGTGTCTCCTGGCAGTTTGGAACTGTCAGGAGAGCTTTTCCCTGTTAATGTTATGTCATCTTTGGGCCGCAGTACTGGTGTCCACCAGCGGATGGATCCTGGCAGTATGGAGCAGGTATTCCCCTCTGCAGACAGGTGTCACCTGACTTTCATTAGCAGAGCTGCAGTATAAATACCCGGCAATCGCAGACTTATGTTGCCCTGGTATTGTCCTTGAGCCCTGATCTGCATCCTGTTACCCTGATCCTGTACCTGAAACCTGATTCCTGGAACCTGGAACCTGTTGATCCTGTTTCCTGTCCGTTACCTGAACTCTGGACTCTGAGCCTTGTACCTGACCCGTCCCTCCTGTCCTCCATCCATCTTCCCTTGTCCTGTTTATCTCCCTTTCCAGCTACTGATTCCGTGTTTATGACCCCAGCCTGGCTTGACTACGATTCTGGTACTCCCTCTTGCTACATATGCTGGTTGGTTTTATATCACTGATTGTTTGGTTGTTCACTTGTATTTATGGTGTGTTCACATATGCACTTTCCTTAAATAAACTTACTTTCACTTATTTATGTCTGGTTCACTCCGTCGCAGTCACACAGTTCTGGTCACATCTGGTTTATGACACCGTGGTGACTCCGCTTGGTAGCACCCAGATCTGTATTCTGGCAATGACTCCATTCCTTTCTCCGCCAGGGATGGCACCAGGCTGTGTGGCTTTCCCTCTGGTGGCGCAGGGCAGCCGGGTTTCCTCTCTGCTGGTGTTCCCTCAGCGCTGCCCTCTCCCTCTGGAGTCCTGGATGTACTTCCCGGAAAGCTTTCCCAGGCTCCTGTATCTCTCTCTCTCCCATTCAGCTGAGCCTGCTGTGTGGGCTGCAGTTTCCGTGTTACAGTGGGGCTGCCAGTCCTCGGGACTACATGTCCCACAATCCTCTTCTCCTTTTTCTATTCTATTTTTCCCTGGCTGATATGAAGGCGGGGGAAGAAACACGGTGGGAGGCTGTGCTGGCCAGCGCCGCTCACTAGTATAGCAGTGCACGTGCGGAGGATGGGGAGAGGGAGGGGAAGGGGCGAAAGAAGAGCCCGCAGCTGCAGTGACGTCACTAGGGTTGGTGTCACCAGGTGCGGTATAACATGGTGTCACCCTCCTTCCACCAACTTTAGTCGCCCCTCAGTACAGACCTCCCTCCACTAAGTATAGACCCCCCTTCGTCAGTGCAGACCCCCACTAAGTATAAACCCCTCTCTCAGTACAGACCCTCCTTCATCAGTATAGACCCCCCCAGGACAAACCACCCCCCCCTCCATTAGTAGACCCCCACCAGGACAACCCCCCCTCCATTAGTACAGATCCCCCCAGGACAAAGCCCCCCTTCATTAGTACAGACCCCCCCAGGACAACCCCCCTCCATTAGTACAGACCCCCAGGACAAACCCCCCCTCTATTAGTACAGACCCCAGGAAAAACCCCCTCCATTAGTAGAGAACCCCCCCCTCCACTAGTACAGACCCCCACAGGACAAATCCCCCCTTCATTAGTACAGACCCCCCAGGACAAACCCCCCCTCCATTAGTACAGACCCCCCCAGGACAAACCCCCTCCATTAATACAGACCCCCCCAGGAGAACCCCCCCCCTCCACTAGTACAGACCCCCACAGGACAAATCCCCCCTTCATTAGTACAGACCCCCCAGGACAAACCCCCCTCCATTAGTACAGACCCCCCACCAGGACAAACCCCCCTCCATTAGTACAGACCCCCCCAGGACACCCCCCCTCCATTAGTACAGACCCCCTGGACAAACACCACCCCTCCATTAGTACAGACCCCCCAGAACAACCCCCCTTCATTAGTACAGACCCTCCCCAGGACAACCCCCCTCCATTAGTACAGACCCCCCAGGACAAACCCCCCCTCCATTAGTACAGACCCCCCAAGACAACTCCCCCTCCATTAGTACAGACCCCCAGGACAAATCCCTCCATTAGTACAGACCCCCAGGACAAATCCCCCCTCCATTAGTACAGACCCCCCAAGACAACTCCCCCTCCATTAGTACAGACCCCCCAGGACAACCCCCCCATTAGTACAGACCCCCAGGACAATCCCCCATTAGTGCAGACCCCCAGGACAACCCCCCATTAGTACAGACCCCCCAGGACAACCCCCCATTAGTACAGACTGCCGCCCCAGGACAACCCCCCCCCCCATTAGTACAGACCGCCCCAGGGACAATCCTCCCTCTGTCAGTACAGACAGACACATTAACACCCGGGCGGCAGCTAGAGAGGACAGTGTGCAGCCGCGCCGCCCGGGTGAAGAAAAGATCGAGACAGGCAGCAGCTTAGGCGGGAGTGAGAGACAGAGGAGGAGAGAGAGAACCTGTGTCAGGCTGCAGGCACGGGCTGCCCCCCCTCCCCCCAGCGAAGTCACTGCGCGGCTGGTCTCTCTCAACACAGAGACCAGCCGCTCCGATCTCCGGTGGCTGCTCTCCTCTGACAGGAGGAGGAGGGAGGGGGGACAGGCTCTAGCAATGTAAAGCACAGCGGCGCGGCCGCTCCGCGGCGGTGAGCTGCTGCGGACAGAGCTACTTCTGGACACGGAGGGGAGGAGGAGGAGGGAGGGGAGCACTCTGGCGCTTCAGCGCCCCCACCTCTCTGGCGCCTGGGTGCACTGCACCCCGTGCACCCGCCTGGGACCGGCCCTGCATAAGGCCTATATAAGAGGAATCCTGATAGCAATGGGTGGGGGGAAAAAAAGGAGAGAGTAAGAAGAAGGGAAGTATTAACGAAGGAAATCTATGACTTAGAACAGGAACATAAAAAAAGGAGAGAAAGAAGTATACCAAGCACTCACCCTAAAAAGAGATGAATTAAAAGAACTAATAGAACAGGAAACCCGTAAGATCTTTAATAGGATTAGGAGTGAAAGGTATCTAGGAGGGAACAAGTGTGTACCTGGCCAGAATACTAAAAAGGAAAAAAAAGAAAAATTATATAGAGAAAATCCAAAGTAGCACTGGGGAAATGTTATTCACAACAAAGGATATAGCAGGGGTATTCCAAAAATACTATGGAGAACTGTACTCAATAAAACTTAAAGAGACTCCCGGGCGTGAAAAGGCGAGGATAGAGAAAATGAAAACCTTTCTGAGGGAAGTGAGCCTAAATAAAATCCCAGAAGACAGACTAAGCGCCCTAGAAGGACCTATAACAGAAGAAGAAATAGGCAGGCTCTTAAAAGAAACAGCCTTAGGGACACCCTAGCGGATGTCATTATCATCATTCCAAAGGAAGGGAAAGACGTGACCCTATGTTCAAGTTACAGACCTACCTCGCTGTTAATTGTAGATACGAAACTATTCGCTGTAATAATATGAGTGAACCATCATGACTCCATTTTGTGTAACCCCGCCATTTTGTATGAAGTCCCTTATTGTGTAAGTTCAAGCTTGAGTTAGAATGTTTACACAGCATCCCCCCTTGCCCTTATGTTTGTCACTACGGTCAAACCTGTTCTCGGAATGTATATCCTGTTTAGCCTTAGGCAATCAGCTAAGATATGTGACTAATGACCAGTTGTCTTATCTAACCTCTGTTAGATAAGTATCAAGTAATACACTTGATTAACCCTAGACACTATGCATTAAACTAACCACTCCCCCTCCTTTGTTCTATACTGGATATAAGCCACATTCATGCTCAATAAAGACAGACATCTTTTGAATTCATTATCTTTTTTATTGGGTGTCTCACGGTACCGGGGGTCACGGTGGTCTGCCGAAGTTAACCAGGGTGGTTGTCCAGAACCAGAATTCCTTTCATTTGCCAAAGTACTAGCTAGTAAGATGAAAGTGGTAATGAACGACCTGGTACATGCGGACCAAGTCAGATTCATTCCAGGAAGGGAAGGGAAGGAAGAGATAACGGGGGTTAGAACTCTGTTACTGGCGAAGAAAATTAAAAAAACAGGTCCCAAGGACTACGTCTCTCAATAGACGCGGAGAAAGCGTTTGATAGGGTAGACTGGGGATTCATGATGAAGACATTAGAGGTAATGGGAGTAGGCCCAAAGATTACCAAATGGATTGAAGCACTGTATAATTATCCAACAGCTAGGGTAAAGGTTAATCGAACAGTATCTATGCCATCTGAAATGTATAATGGAACAAGACAGGGCTGTCCCCTGCCCCCCCTATTGTTTGTTGTGTCGTTGGAACCACTTTTGGCTGGTATCAGACAGAGCACAGATATGGGGGGTTTACAATAGGGGCGAAGAGCATAAATTAGCAGCATACGCCGATGATATATTGCTCTACGTCACCAAACCTAGAGTAACCCTGCCCAACCTAATGAAGCTACTAAAAGCCTATGGTGAGATATCAAACTTTAAGATGAACCCCTCTAAATCAGAGATTCTTCATATCAATGTTAGGAAACAGGACGTGCAGATATTCCAACAAGGGTTCCAATTTATATGGCGAGAAAAGGAACTAAAATATTTAGGATAGGAATAGATAAATATCTTTAAAATGGCAATTTTGCCAAAGATCACGTATAAAATGCAAATGCTTCCAATCCCCCTCCCACAAGTATATTTTAGTACACTAAAAACATTACTACTTAGGTTTATATGGCAGAAAAAGAAGCCGAGAATAAGCCCCTCGGTATTGAATAAAGATGAAAAGCAAGGGGGCCTGGGGGTGCCGGATCTCAAAAATTACTACAACGCAATATTATTATCACGAGTGTTAGAATGGGTAAAAATGAATAGGGAACTAAGATGGGTTAAATTGGAAAACACGATTAGTAATATAGCACTGGGGAAAATAATATTGATACCACCTGAGCATAGAGAAATGAGTTATAATACACATGCACATATGCTCTTCCATCTCCCCTCCCAGCATAAAATCCCCCGCTTAGCACAAATCCTCCCCATCTCCCACTCCCAGCATAAATGCCCCCTCTTAGCACAAATCCTCCCCCATCTACCCCCCCCAGCAAAAATTCCCCCTCTTAGCAAAAATCCTCTCCCATCTCCCTCTCCCAGCATAAATTTCCCTCTTAGCAAAAATCCTCTCCCAGCATAAATTCCCCTCTTAGCAAAAATCCTCCCCCATCTCCCCCTCCCAACATAAATCCTCTCCCAGCATAAATTCCCCCTCTTAGCAAAAATCCTCCCCATCTCCCCCTCCCTGCATAAATCCCCCCTTAGCAAAATACCTCTCCCATCTCCCCCTCCCAGCATAAATCCCCCCTCTCGGCACAAATCTTCTCCCATCTCCCCTCTTTGAGAAAAAATCCTCCCCATCTCAAACCTGTGCCTCCTTCTCCTGTTCTGTAAGAGCAGCCTGATATGCTGGGACTTGTAGTGCCCTAGACTACAGGGGACTAAAGAATGGCAGCCCACTATGCTGGGACTTGTAGTGCCCTTTGTGGGGGACTGTGGATTCCTCAGTCCCCCCACAGTCTAGAGTACTACAAGTCCCAGCATAGGAGGCTGCCAAATCTCAGACCCCCACAAAGGGCACTATAAGTCCTAGCAGAGCGGGCTGCCACCAGTCCCCCAAACACAGCATGAGGAGACTGCAGCCTTCCACTCGCATACATTCACTCCCTGGCTGCCATACACCGCGCCGCTCCCCACTCTACCCTTACATTAGTGTCTCGTCTTGGCCTCCCCTCTCCGGAGTCTGGACGGCATGTCTCACTGCATGGTGGGGCAGTGGGCCGGATTTTCCAGATGCCAGAAGACAAGTCCCGGCTCCCAGACCCCAGCGCAGCACACAAGGCTGAAGGTCACTCCGCACTGGTCAGGCACCTCAGTGGCTGTGGGCAGCGGTAGTGGCTGAATCTATAGACCGGGCATCGGCAAATGCGGCCGCCAGCGCCGCCTGTGTGTACATTGAAATTGTGTTGCTCCATGTGTGCAGAGTGTGACAGGGCACAGCGGGCCCCTTTGACTTTGGAGGCCCATGTGCACCGCACACCCTGCACACATGGATGATACACCACTGTGCCTCTGTCATCCAGCAGGGACAGGACAGAGCTGCAAAGAGAAATAGAGATGAACTATTATCTGTTACACCAAAACACAAAAACAAGACATATGCTTCTAGAGGTATGAGAGTAGGTTCACCTGTCACTTTTGTAACAATATATTCAAAAGAATACCACCAAATAAATAAAATAATAGAAAAGAATCTTCCTATTCTTTACACTGATAAAAGTTTATATAACATAATTCAAGCAGGTTGCCATTTTTCCAATAGACGGGCACCAACATTAGGAAATTCTCTGTCACCTAGTCTCTTTTCCTCTACTAACAAATGCCAACCCACCTGGCTGTCATATCCTGGGTATTTTCCTTGCAATGTTAAAACCTGTTGGTACTGCCATTTGCGCATGTTAGGTAAGACTTTTGTCTCCACAGCAACAGGAGAGGAATGTACTATGGTAATAATATATAATCTACCTTATCACTTGCACCTTGTGCAGCCTACAGTATGTGGGTTGTACTACATGCACTCTAAGAACCTGTATAGGGGAACACTATTGTGACGCCAAAAATCTCAACAAAAAAAAAGCAGCGCTGTGTGATACTGAACCTTACAAATGCATAAATAGTGCCATAAACAATGAAAATCAATATTGCAAAAAAATGTAACTATGAATATAAAAAAATATTTTTTTGTGTAACAAGCAAGCTCACAGTGAAAAAAATGTAATATTATTCCTTAATATCAAGTGTCCAAAAAAAAAAAATCTGATCCCCCTGAGGAAGACATGTGATTAGCCCTGTGTCGTCACATGCTTGTTTGTACAAGTTGCTGACACATACAAGTTTGGAAGTCATTTGGAGAGGAATCCTATGCTTAATGCTTTTATAGTTTGGTGCGCTGGAAGCACCTAAAATATGTGAGTACCCTGATGTTATGTTTTCTAAATAAATTTTTAAACTAGCGATAATGCACTATCCAGCCTCTTTCTTGTTTTAAATTGAGGACAGCTTCTCTGGATTTTCCTGTGGGATCCTGCTGAGCCAGTTTCACTTAGAGGCCAGGAGTGGTTCAACTGCTTATGTGGACCAAACTTAGGTGTGCGGTCACACTGTTGTAGGTGAGCGCAGTCACACGGGGGGGCAAACTTAAATGTGCGGTCACACTATTGTCGGTGAGCGCAGTCACCCTCTTCTGATCAGGATTATCATCACTAGAGTCACCTTTTGGACATTAATATGTATAATACCCCAATTTGCACTTTTGTCTTTGTGGATTGATGTAAATTAGGAGAAAAAAAATCTCTCTCTCTTTTTTTTTTTGGACACTTGATATTAAGGAATAATACTACATTTTTTTCACTGTGAGCTTGCTTGTTACACAAAAAATTTTTTTTTATATTCATAGTTACATTTTTTTTTAGCAATATTGATTTTTATTGTTTATGGCACTATTTATGCATTTGTAAGGTTCAGTATCACACACGCTGCATTTTTGTTTTTGTTTTTTGTATATATGTTTTCACAGATTATGGGATTGTGATCAATGCTTAGCAGCTGTGAATTTTCACTTTGTTTCACAGGAATTGTTATACCACACCTGACGCTAGGTTGTAACCTCAGGTTACTTTATACCTGACGCTGATTGCAGTCTCAGGTTGCTCTAGAGTAGCTTGCAAGATTTATATACAGTGGGGCAAAAAAGTATTTAGTCAGCCACCAATTGTGCAAGTTCTCCCACTTAAAAAGATGAGAGAGGCCTGTAATTGTCATCATAGGTATACCTCAACTATGAGAGACAAAATGTGGAAACAAATCCAGACAATCACATTGTCTGATTTTTGAAAGAATTTATTTGCAAATTATGGTGGAAAATAAGTATTTGGTCGCCTACAAACAAGCAAGATTTCTGGCTCTCACAGACCTGTATCTTCTTCTTTAAGAGGCTCCTCTGTCCTCCACTCATTACCTGTATTAATGGCACCTGTTTGAACTTGTTATCAGTATAAAAGGCCCCTGTCCACAATCTCAAACACTCACACTCCAAATTCCACTATGGTGAAGACAGGGCCGGTCCCAGGCGGGTGCACGGGGTGCAGTGCACCCAGGCGCCAGAGAGGTGGGGGCGCTGAAGCGCCAGAGTGCTCCCCTCCCTCCTCCTCCTCCCCTCCGTGTCCAGAAGTAGCTCTGTCCGCAGCAGCTCACCGCCGCGGAGCGGCCGCGCCGCTGTGCTTTACATTGCTAGAGCCTGTCCCCCCTCCCTCCTCCTCCTGTCAGAGGAGAGCAGCCGCCGGAGATCGGAGCGGCTGGTCTCTGTGTTGAGAGAGACCAGCCGCGCAGTGACTTCGCTGGGGGGAGGGGGGGCGGCCCGTGCCTGCAGCCTGACACAGGTTCTCTCTCTCCTCCTCTGTCTCTCACTCCCGCCTAAGCTGCTGCCTGTCTCGATCTTTTCTTCACCCGGGCGGCACGGCTGCACACTGTCCTCTCTAGCTGCCGCCCGGGTGTTAATGTGTCTGTCTGTACTGACAGAGGGAGGATTGTCCCTGGGGCGGTCTGTACTAATGGGGGGGGTTGTCTTGGGGGGGCGGTCTGTACTAATGGGGGGTTGTCCTGGGGGGTCTGTACTAATGGGGGGTTGTCCTGGGGCGTCTGTACTAATGGGGGGGTTGTCCTGGGGGGTCTGTACTAATGGGGGGGTTGCCCTGGGGGTCTGTACTAATGGGGGGTTGTCCTGGGGGGTCTGTACTAATGGGGGGGCTGTCCTGGGGGGTCTGTACTAATGGGGGGGTTGTCCTGGGGGGCGGTCTGTACTAATGGGGGGGTTGTCCTGGGGGGATCTGTACTAATGGGGGGTTGTCCTGGGGGTCTGTACTAATGGGGGATTGTCCTGGGGGTCTGTACTAATGGGGGGGTTGTCCTGGGGGGTCTGTACTAATGGAGGGGGAGTTGTCTTGGGGGGGTCTGTACTAATGGAGGGGGGATTTGTCCTGGGGGGTCTGTACTAATGGAGGGATTTGTCCTGGGGGTCTGTACTAATGGAGGGGGAGTTGTCTTGGGGGGTCTGTACTAATGGAGGGGGGGTTTGTCCTGGGGGGTCTGTACTAATGGAGGGGGGTTGTCCTGGGAGGGTCTGTACTAATGAAGGGGGGTTGTTCTGGGGGGTCTGTACTAATGGAGGGGTGGTGTTTGTCCAGGGGGTCTGTACTAATGGAGGGGGGGTGTCCTGGGGGGGTCTGTACTAATGGAGGGGGGTTTGTCCTGGTGGGGGGTCTGTACTAATGGAGGGGGGTTTGTCCTGGGGGGTCTGTACTAATGAAGGGGGGATTTGTCCTGTGGGGGTCTGTACTAGTGGAGGGGGGGTTCTCCTGGGGGGTCTGTATTAATGGAGGGGGTTTGTCCTGGGGGGGTCTGTACTAATGGAGGGGGGGTTTGTCCTGGGGGGGTCTGTACTAATGGAGGGGGGGTTTGTCCTGGGGGGTCTGTACTAATGAAGGGGGGATTTGTCCTGTGGGGGTCTGTACTAGTGGAGGGGGGGGTTCTCCTGGGGGGTCTGTACTAATGGAGGGGGTTTGTCCTGGGGTCTGTACTAATAGAGGGGGGTTTGTCCTGGGGGTCTGTACTAATGGAGGGGGGTTGTCCTGGGGGGGTCTGTACTAATGAAGGGGGGCTTTGTCCTGGGGGGATCTGTACTAATGGAGGGGGGTTGTCCTGGTGGGGGTCTACTAATGGAGGGGGGGTGGTTTGTCCTGGGGGGGTCTATACTGATGAAGGAGGGTCTGTACTGAGAGAGGGGTTTATACTTAGTGGGGGTCTGCACTGACGAAGGGGGGTCTATACTTAGTGGAGGGAGGTCTGTACTGAGGGGCGGCTAAAGTTGGTGGAAGGAGGGTGACACCATGTTATACCGCACCTGGTGACACCAACCCTAGTGACGTCACTGCAGCTGCGGGCTCTTCTTTCGCCCCTTCCCCTCCCTCTCCCTCTCCTCCGCACGTGCACTGCTATACTAGTGAGCGGCGCTGGCCAGCACAGCCTCCCACCATGTTTCTTCCCCCGCCTTCATATCAGCCAGGGAAAAATAGAATAGAAAAAGGAGAAGAGGATTGTGGGACATGTAGTCCCGAGGACTGGCAGCCCCACTGTAACACGGAAACTGCAGCCCACACAGCAGGCTCAGCTGAATGGGAGAGAGAGAGATACAGGAGCCTGGGAAAGCTTTCAGGGAAGTACACCCAGGACTCCAGAGGGAGAGGGCAGCGCTGAGGGAACACCAGCAGAGAGGAAACCCGGCTGCCCTGCGCCACCAGAGGGAAAGCCACACAGCCTGGTGCCATCCCTGGCGGAGAAAGGAATGGAGTCATTGCCAGAATACAGATCTGGGTGCTACCAAGCGGAGTCACCACGGGCAATTCAGAGTGAGCTTACTCCTGATCAGAGGAACCATCGCTGGGTCAGGTGAGAGCAGGGCCGATCCTAGGGTCACCGGCGCCTGGGTGCAGAAATATTTCTGGCGCCCCCACATGGGCGTGGTCATCTTACCAACTCCTCCCATTTACAAATGATTCTATGGCAACGACTCAAATACAGAGCTGCTCCCCTAAGAAGTCTTTGTTACCCTGAAATCCTCCCATGATCTCTTAACAATAAAGAAAATACAGGAAGAGAGAACACTAATGAGACCTGGAGGGGAGTCTCTCTGATCCACACAGAGAGGGCTTCTGTTAGAAAGAGTCCCCAGACATAATACAGGATACGGTCAAAGACTGCAGACATGATACAAGAGCTGATCAGAGACTGCAGACATGGTACAGGAGATGATCAGAGACTGCAGACATGGTACAGGAGATGATCAGAGACTGCAGACATAATAAAGGAGATGATCAGAGACTGCAGACATAGTACAGGAGATGATCAGACACTGTAGACATAGTACAGGAGATGATCAGACACTGTAGACATAGTACAGGAGATGATCAGAGACTGCAGACATGATACAGGAGACAATCAGAGACTGCAGACATAGTACAGGAGATGATCAGAGACTACAGACATAGTACAGGAGATGGTCAGAGACTGCAGACATAATACAGGAGATGATCAGAGACTGCAGACATGATACAAGAGATGGTCAGAAACTGCAAACATAATACAGGAGATGGTCGGAGACTACAGACAAGATAGAATAGATGGTCAGAGACTGCAGACATGATACAAGAGACAGTCAGACACTGCAGACATGGTACAGAAGCTGGTCAGAGATTGCAGACATGATACAAGAGATGGTCAGAGACTGCAGACATAGTACAGGAGATGATTAGAGACTGCAGACATGATACAAGAGACAGTCAGAGACTGTAGACATGATACAAGAGACAGTCAGAGACTGCAGACGTGGTACAGGAGATGATCAGAGACTGCAGACATGGTACAGGAGATGATCAGAGACTGCAGACATGGTACAGGAGATGATCAGAGACTGCAGACATAATACAGGAGATGATCAGAGACTGCAGACATAATACAGGAGATGATCAGAGACTGCAGACATAATACAGGAGATGATCAGAGACTGCAGACATAATACAGGAGATGATCAGAGACTGCAGACATGGTACAGGAGATGATCAGAGACTGCAGACATGGTACAGGAGATGATCAGAGACTGCAGACATAATACAGGAGATGATCAGAGACTGCAGACATAGTACAGGAGATGGTCGGAGACTACAGACAAGATAGAATAGATGGTCAGAGACTGCAGACATGATACAAGAGACAGTCAGAGACTGTAGACATGATACAAGAGACAGTCAGAGACTGCAGACATGGTACAGGAGATGATCAGACACTGTAGACATAGTACAGGAGATGATCAGAGACTGCAGACATGGTACAGGAGACGATCAGAGACTGCAGACATAGTACAGGAGATGATCAGAGACTGCAGACATGATACAAGAGATGGTCAGAAACTGCAAACATAATACAGGAGATGGTCGGAGACTACAGACAAGATAGAATAGATGGTCAGAGACTGCAGACATGATACAAGAGACAGTCAGAGACTGTAGACATGATACAAGAGACAGTCAGAGACTGTAGACATGATACAAGAGACAGTCAGAGACTGCAGACATGGTACAGGAGTTGTTCAGAGACTGCAGACATGGTACAGGAGATGATCAGAGACTGCAGACATAGTACAGGAGATGATCAAAGACTGCAGACATGATACAAGAGATGGTCAGAAACTGCAAATATAATACAGGAGATGGTCGGAGACTACAGACAAGATAGAATAGATGGTCAGAGACTGCAGACATGATACAAGAGACAGTCAGACACTGCAGACATGGTACAGAAGCTGGTCAGAGATTGCAGACATGATACAAGAGATGGTCAGAGACTGCAGACATAGTACAGGAGATGATCAGAGACTGCAGACATGATACAAGAGACAGTCAGAGACTGTAGACATGATACAAGAGACAGTCAGAGACTGCAGACATGGTACAGGAGATGATCAGACACTGTAGACATAGTACAGGAGATGATCAGAGACTGCAGACATGGTACAGGAGACGATCAGAGACTGCAGACATGGTACAGGAGATGATCAGAGACTGCAGACATGATACAAGAGATGGTCAGAAACTGCAAATATAATACAGGAGATGGTCGGAGACTACAGACAAGATAGAATAGATGGTCAGAGACTGCAGACATGATACAAGAGACAGTCAGACACTGCAGACATGGTACAGAAGCTGGTCAGAGATTGCAGACATGATACAAGAGATGGTCAGAGACTGCAGACATGGTACAGGAGATGATCAGAGACTGCAGACATAATACAGGAGATGATCAGAGACTGCAGACATAGTACAGGAGATGATCAGAGACTGCAGACATGGTACAGGAGATGATCAGAGACTGCACACATGGTACAGGAGATGATCAGAGACTGCAGACATAATAAAGGAGATGATCAGAGACTGCAGACATAGTACAGGAGATGATCAGACACTGTAGACATAGTACAGGAGACGATCAGAGACTGCAGACATGGTACAGGAGACAATCAGAGACTGCAGACATAGTACAGGAGATGATCAGAGACTGTAGACATAGTACAGGAGATGGTCAGAGACTGCATACATAGTACAGGAGATGGTCAGAGACTGCAGACATAGTACAGGAGATGATCAGAGACTGCAGACATGATACAAGAGACAGTCAGAGACTGTAGACATGATACAAGAGACAGTCAGAGACTGCAGACATGGTACAGGAGATGATCAGACACTGTAGACATAGTACAGGAGATGATCAGAGACTGCAGACATGGTACAGGAGACGATCAGAGACTGCAGACATAGTACAGGAGATGATCAGAGACTGCAGACATGATACAAGAGATGGTCAGAAACTGCAAACATAATACAGGAGATGGTCGGAGACTACAGACAAGATAGAATAGATGGTCAGAGACTGCAGACATGATACAAGGGACAGTCAGACACTGCAGACATGGTACAGAAGCTGGTCAGAGATTGCAGACATGATACAAGAGATGATTAGAGACTGCAGACATAGTACAGGAGATGATTAGAGACTGCAGACATAGTACAGGAGATGATCAGAGACTGCAGACATGATACAGGAGATGATCAGAGACTGCAGACATGATACAGGAGATGGTCAGAGACTGCAGACATGATACAAGAGAAGGTCAGAGACTGCAGACATGATACAAGAGAAGGTCAGAGACTGCAGATATAATACAGGAGAATGCAGTTCCTATGGACATTAGTAGATAATGGCCGATTGGCCCTCTCACCTGACCCAGCGATGGTTCCTCTGATCAGGAGTAAGCTCACTCTGAATTGCCCGTGTGTCAGGAAATGTTCCATCCGCTGGTAATATCTGTTATTTGGCATGCAGTACTGAGGTCCACCAGCAGGTGTCTCCTGGCAGTTTGGAACTGTCAGGAGAGCTTTTCCCTGTTAATGTTATGTCATCTTTGGGCCGCAGTACTGGTGTCCACCAGCGGATGGATCCTGGCAGTATGGAGCAGGTATTCCCCTCTGCAGACAGGTGTCACCTGACTTTCATTAGCAGAGCTGCAGTATAAATACCCGGCAATCGCAGACTTATGTTGCCCTGGTATTGTCCTTGAGCCCTGATCTGCATCCTGTTACCCTGATCCTGTACCTGAAACCTGATTCCTGGAACCTGGAACCTGTTGATCCTGTTTCCTGTCCGTTACCTGAACCCTGGACTCTGGACTCTGAGCCTTGTACCTGACCCGTCCCTCCTGTCCTCCATCCATCTTCCCTTGTCCTGTTTATCT
Source organism: Lithobates septentrionalis (assembly GCA_037952835.1). NCBI lineage: Eukaryota > Metazoa > Chordata > Amphibia > Anura > Ranidae > Lithobates > Lithobates septentrionalis. The sequence continues at coordinate 2,373,657 of JBBDGP010001354.1, forward strand.
CCCTTCCCAGCTACTGATTCCGTGTTTATGACCCCAGCCTGGCTTGACTACGATTCTGGTACTCCCTCTTGCTACATATGCTGGTTGGTTTTATATCACTGATTGTTTGGTTGTTCACTTGTATTTATGGTGTGTTCACATATGCACTTTCCTTAAATAAACTTACTTTCACTTATTTATGTCTGGTTCACTCCATCGCAGTCACACAGTTCTGGTCACATCTGGTTTATGACAGAATACCAGGGCCATCCCTGACCAGAAGTGGCTGCACAGGGGAACCATTTTGATTCGGTTGGTTGCAACCATGAATGCCGATGAGATTATTTATTTTTCTCTGCTGGCATCTGAAAGTGGTGATTATTGCCGCCAGGCTTTGAAAGAATGGTCTAGTGACCAGTTGTTTGCCACTATACGTTTGGCTCACTCCCTGGTCGATCAGGGTTATATATTGTTTGGGGAGGTGCAGCCTTTGATCAAGCTATGTACTGAGCTGGCCCTACCCTGTATTCCAGAGGGCCGTGATGATTTCACTCCTCCTTTCGATATGAATCAGGTTGTATCCCTAGTTTGGCTTTTCGAAGATGACCCAGATGATTTTTGTGAGCACTACTCAGCCTGTTCCCCACAGGTGATTGCTGAGTGCATTGTGTCTGCTCAGTCTTTTGTTAGACAGGGAGGTTTAAAAGCACAGTTTGTACAACCTATACATTCAGCATGGTCTGACATGATGCAAGCAGCTCCAGTTAAACAAACCACCCCTGCCACCAAACACCAGCCTACCCAAATGTATGTTTCCCCATCACCCATGTCAACCACAGTTGCAGCTCAGTATACGCAGCTGCCAAACAAATACTCATATCCAGTCTCTGCTCCCTGTACCTATCCTGCATTCAACCCACCTGTCTCTTCCCTGCTGCCTGCAAACCCACACGAACTTCCTCCAGCCACTGTTACCTCTTCCCTGCCATATCCCAATCCTCCTCTCCAGTCTGCTGCACCCCTCACCTACAGATCTTCAGTAGTTAAGCCCAAGAAGAAACGGAAGTTCTTCCCCACTCACACAATCCTGGCAGTAACCCAACCTGCTCCCAATTTGCAGTCTGATGTTCCAGCTTTGCAGTCTGATGTTCCAGCTTTGCAGTCTGATGTTCCAGCCTTGCAGTCTGATGTTCCAGCCTTGCAGTCTGATGTTCCAGCCTTGCAGTCTGATGTTCCAGCCTTGCAGTCTGATGTTCCAGCCTTCCAGTCTGATGTTCCAGCTTTGCAGTCTGATGTTCCAGCTTTGCTGTCTGATGTTCCAGCTTTGCAGTCTGATGTTCCAGCTTTGCAGTCTGATGTTCCAGCTTTGCAGTCTGATGTTCCAGCTTTGCAGTCTGATGTTCCAGCTTTGCAGTCTGATGTTCCAGCTTTGCAGTCTGATGTTCCAGCCTTGCAGTCTGATGTTCCAGCCTTGCAGTCTGATGTTCCAGCCTTGCAGTCTGATGTTCCAGCCTTGCAGTCTGATGTTCCAGCCTTGCAGTCTGATGTTCCAGCCTTGCAGTCTGATGTTCCAGCCTTGCAGTCTGATGTTCCAGCTTTGCAGTCTGATGTTCCAGCTTTGCAGTCTGATGTTCCAGCTTTGCAGTCTGATGTTCCAGCTTTGCAGTCTGATGTTCCAGCTTTGCAGTCTGATGTTCCAGCTTTGCAGTCTGATGCACCCGCTCTCCAGTCTGATATGCCTGCCTTCCAGCCCGAAACCCCAGTGTCCATGTTCCAGTCTGACGCTCCAGCGACTATTGACCAGTCCGATGTGCCCACTGTTCAGCCTGATGAGCCTGCTTTCCGGTTTGTGTCCATCCTCCAGCCTGATGTCGTGATGTTGGTGTCTCAGCCTGAAGTTTCGGTGCCCGTGTTTCAGCCTGGAGTTTCGGTGCCCGTGTCTCGGCCTGTTGAATCGGTGCCCGTTACCCGGTCTGCTGAACTGATGCCCGTTACCCAGTCTGCTAAACCGAAGTCCATCACTTTGCCTGTCAAGCCAGTATCCGTTATCCGGCTTGCCGAACCGGTGCCCGGTGTCCAGCTCGCTGAGTCGGGGCCTGTTACCCAGCCCACTGGGCCGGGGTTTTACCCAGCTTGCTGAGCCGGTGCCTGTAATCCGGCCTGCCCTTACGGTGCTCGCTGTTCGGCCCAATGTTACAGAGCCTGCTGCCCAGCCCGATGACCCGGAGCCTGCTGCCCAGCCCGATGACCCGGAGCCTGCTGCCCAGCCCGATGACCCGGAGCCTGCTGCCCAGCCCGATGACCCGGAGCCTGCTGCCCAGCCCGATGACCCGGAGCCTGCTGCCCAGCTCGATGACCCGGAGCCTGCTGCCCAGCTCGATGACCCGGAGCCTGCTGCCCAGCTCGATGACCCGGAGCCTGCTGCCCAGCTCGAGGACCCGGAGCCTGCTGCCCAGCTCGATGACCCGGAGCCTGCTGCCCAGCTCGATGACCCGGAGCCTGCTGCCCAGCTCGATGACCCGGAGCCTGCTGCCCAGCTCGATGACCCGGAGCCTGCTGCCCAGCTCGATGACCCGGAGCCTGCTGCCCAGCTCGATGACCCGGAGCCTGCTGCCCAGCTCGATGACCCGGAGCCTGCTGCCCAGCTCGATGACCCGGAGCCTGCTGCCCAGCTCGATGACCCGGAGCCTGCTGCCCAGCTCGATGACCCGGAGCCTGCTGCCCAGCTCGATGACCCGGAGCCTGCTGCCCAGCTCGATGACCCGGAGCCTGCTGCCCAGCTCGATGACCCGGAGCCTGCTGCCCAGCTCGATGACCCGGAGCCTGCTGCCCAGCTCGATGACCCGGAGCCTGCTGCCCAGCTCAAGTTGTTCCTGTCTGCTGCCCAGCTCAAGTTGTTCCTGTCTGCTGCCCAGCTCAAGTTGTTCCTGTCTGCTGCCCAGCTCAAGTTGTTCCTGTCTGCTGCCCAGCTCAAGTTGTTCCTGTCTGCTGCCCAGCTCAAGTTGTTCCTGTCTGCTGCCCAGCTCAAGTTGTTCCTGTCTGCTGCCCAGCTCAAGTTGTTCCTGTCTGCTGCCCAGCTCAAGTTGTTCCTGTCTGCTGCCCAGCTCAAGTTGTTCCTGTCTGCTGCCCAGCTCAAGTTGTTCCTGTCTGCTGCCCAGCTCAAGTTGTTCCTGTCCGCTGCCCAGCTCAAGTTGTTCCTGTCCGCTGCCCAGCTCAAGTTGTTCCTGTCCACTGCCCAGCCTGGAGTGTTTCTGTCCGCTGCCCAGCCTGATGTGCCCACTGCCCAGCTGGACACCATGGACTTTCCTCAGCAACGGCTAGTTGGAGCGTCCGGAGGTCGCTCCTTTGAGGGGGGGTACTGTCAGGAAATGTTCCATCCGCTGGTAATATCTGTTATTTGGCATGCAGTACTGAGGTCCACCAGCAGGTGTCTCCTGGCAGTTTGGAACTGTCAGGAGAGCTTTTCCCTGTTAATGTTATGTCATCTTTGGGCCGCAGTACTGGTGTCCACCAGCGGATGGATCCTGGCAGTATGGAGCAGGTATTCCCCTCTGCAGACAGGTGTCACCTGACTTTCATTAGCAGAGCTGCAGTATAAATACCCGGCAATCGCAGACTTATGTTGCCCTGGTATTGTCCTTGAGCCCTGATCTGCATCCTGTTACCCTGATCCTGTACCTGAAACCTGATTCCTGGAACCTGGAACCTGTTGATCCTGTTTCCTGTCCGTTACCTGAACTCTGGACTCTGAGCCTTGTACCTGACCCGTCCCTCCTGTCCTCCATCCATCTTCCCTTGTCCTGTTTATCTCCCTTCCCAGCTACTGATTCCGTGTTTATGACCCCAGCCTGGCTTGACTACGATTCTGGTACTCCCTCTTGCTACATATGCTGGTTGGTTTTATATCACTGATTGTTTGGTTGTTCACTTGTATTTATGGTGTGTTCACATATGCACTTTCCTTAAATAAACTTACTTTCACTTATTTATGTCTGGTTCACTCCGTCGCAGTCACACAGTTCTGGTCACATCTGGTTTATGACACCGTGGTGACTCCGCTTGGTAGCACGCAGATCTGTATTCTGGCAATGACTCCATTCCTTTCTCCGCCAGGGATGGCACCAGGCTGTGTGGCTTTCCCTCTGGTGGCGCAGGGCAGCCGGGTTTCCTCTCTGCTGGTGTTCCCTCAGCGCTGCCCTCTCCCTCTGGAGTCCTGGGTGTACTTCCCGGAAAGCTTTCCCAGGCTCCTGTATCTCTCTCTCTCCCATTCAGCTGAGCCTGCTGTGTGGGCTGCAGTTTCCGTGTTACAGTGGGGCTGCCAGTCCTCGGGACTACATGTCCCACAATCCTCTTCTCCTTTTTCTATTCTATTTTTCCCTGGCTGATATGAAGGCGGGGGAAGAAACATGGTGGGAGGCTGTGCTGGCCAGCGCCGCTCACTAGTATAGCAGTGCACGTGCGGAGGATGGGGAGAGGGAGGGGAAGGGGCGAAAGAAGAGCCCGCAGCTGCAGTGACGTCACTAGGGTTGGTGTCACCAGGTGCGGTATAACATGGTGTCACCCTCCTTCCACCAACTTTAGTCGCCCCTCAGTACAGACCTCCCTCCACTAAGTATAGACCCCCCTTCGTCAGTGCAGACCCCCACTAAGTATAAACCCCTCTTTCAGTACAGACCCTCCTTCATCAGTATAGACCCCCCCAGGACAAACCACCCCCCCTCCATTAGTAGACCCCCACCAGGACAACCCCCCCTCCATTAGTACAGATCCCCCCAGGACAAAGCCCCCCTTCATTAGTACAGACCCCCCCAGGACAACCCCCCTCCATTAGTACAGACCCCCAGGACAAACCCCCCCTCTATTAGTACAGACCCCAGGAAAAACCCCCTCCATTAGTAGAGAACCCCCCCTCCACTAGTACAGACCCCCACAGGACAAATCCCCCCTTCATTAGTACAGACCCCCCAGGACAAACCCCCCCTCCATTAGTACAGACCCCCCCAGGACAAACCCCCTCCATTAATACAGACCCCCCCAGGAGAACCCCCCCCTCCACTAGTACAGACCCCCACAGGACAAATCCCCCCTTCATTAGTACAGACCCCCCAGGACAAACCCCCCTCCATTAGTACAGACCCCCCACCAGGACAAACCCCCCTCCATTAGTACAGACCCCCCCAGGACACCCCCCCTCCATTAGTACAGACCCCCTGGACAAACACCACCCCTCCATTAGTACAGACCCCCCAGAACAACCCCCCTTCATTAGTACAGACCCTCCCCAGGACAACCCCCCTCCATTAGTACAGACCCCCCAGGACAAACCCCCCCTCCATTAGTACAGACCCCCCAAGACAACTCCCCCTCCATTAGTACAGACCCCCAGGACAAATCCCTCCATTAGTACAGACCCCCAGGACAAATCCCCCCTCCATTAGTACAGACCCCCCAAGACAACTCCCCCTCCATTAGTACAGACCCCCCAGGACAACTCCCCCTCCATTAGTACAGACCCCCCAGGACAACCCCCCCATTAGTACAGACCCCCAGGACAATCCCCCATTAGTGCAGACCCCCAGGACAACCCCCCATTAGTACAGACCCCCCAGGACAACCCCCCATTAGTACAGACTGCCGCCCCAGGACAACCCCCCCCCCCATTAGTACAGACCGCCCCAGGGACAATCCTCCCTCTGTCAGTACAGACAGACACATTAACACCCGGGCGGCAGCTAGAGAGGACAGTGTGCAGCCACGCCGCCCGGGTGAAGAAAAGATCGAGACAGGCAGCAGCTTAGGCGGGAGTGAGAGACAGAGGAGGAGAGAGAGAACCTGTGTCAGGCTGCAGGCACGGGCTGCCCCCCCTCCCCCCAGCGAAGTCACTGCGCGGCTGGTCTCTCTCAACACAGAGACCAGCCGCTCCGATCTCCGGTGGCTGCTCTCCTCTGACAGGAGGAGGAGGGAGGGGGGACAGGCTCTAGCAATGTAAAGCACAGCGGCGCGGCCGCTCCGCGGCGGTGAGCTGCTGCGGACAGAGCTACTTCTGGACACGGAGGGGAGGAGGAGGAGGGAGGGGAGCACTCTGGCGCTTCAGCGCCCCCACCTCTCTGGCGCCTGGGTGCACTGCACCCCGTGCACCCGCCTGGGACCGGCCCTGGGTGAGAGGGCCAATCGGCCATTATCTACTAATGTCCATAGGAACTGCATTCTCCTGTATTATATCTGCAGTCTCTGACCTTCTCTTGTATCATGTCTGCAGTCTCTGACCTTCTCTTGTATCATGTCTGCAGTCTCTGACCATCTCCTGTATCATGTCTGCAGTCTCTGATCATCTCCTGTATCATGTCTGCAGTCTCTGATCATCTCCTGTACTATGTCTGCAGTCTCTAATCATCTCCTGTACTATGTCTGCAGTCTCTAATCATCTCTTGTATCATGTCTGCAGTCTCTGACCATCTCTTGTATCATGTCTGCAATCTCTGACCAGCTTCTGTACCATGTCTGCAGTGTCTGACTGTCTCTTGTATCATGTCTGCAGTCTCTGACCATCTATTCTATCTTGTCTGTAGTCTCCGACCATCTCCTGTATTATATTTGCAGTTTCTGACCATCTCTTGTATCATGTCTGCAGTCTCTGATCATCTCCTGTACTATGTCTGCAGTCTCTGACCATCTCCTGTACTATGTCTGCAGTCTCTGATCATCTCCTGTACTATGTCTGCAGTCTCTGATTGTCTCCTGTACCATGTCTGCAGTCTCTGATCATCTCCTGTACCATGTCTGCAGTCTCTGATCATCTCCTGTACTATGTCTACAGTGTCTGATCATCTCCTGTACTATGTCTGCAGTCTCTGATCATCTCCTTTATTATGTCTGCAGTCTCTGATCATCTCCTGTACCATGTCTGCAGTCTCTGATCATCTCCTGTACCATGTCTGCAGTCTCTGATCAGCTCTTGTATCATGTCTGCAGTCTTTGACCGTATCCTGTATTATGTCTGGGGACTCTTTCTAACAGAAGCCCTCTCTGTGTGGATCAGAGAGACTCCCCTCCAGGTCTCATTAGTGTTCTCTCTTCCTGTATTTTCTTTATTGTTAAGAGATCATGGGAGGATTTCAGGGTAACAAAGACTTCTTAGGGGAGCAGCTCTGTATTTGAGTCATTGCCATAGAATCATTTGTAAATGGGAGGAGTTGGTAAGATGACCACGCCCATGTGGGGGCGCCAGAAATATTTCTGCACCCAGGCGCCGGTGACCCTAGGATCGGCCCTGGGTGAAGACCAAAGAGCTGTCGAAGGACACCAGAAACAAAATTGTAGACCTGCACAGGGCTGGGAAGACTGAATCTGCAATAGGCAAGAAGCTTGGTGTGAAGAAATCAACTGTGGGAGCAACAATTAGAAAATGGAAGACATACAAGACCACTGATAATCTCCCTCGATCTGGGGCTCCATGCAAGATCTCACCCCATGTGGTCAAAATGATCACAAGAACGTTGAGCAAAAATCCCAGAACCACATGGGAGGACCTAGTGAATGACCTGCAGAGAGCTAGGACCAATGTAACAAAGGCTACCATCAGTAACACACTACGCCACCAGGAACTCAGATCCTGCAGTGCCAGACGTGTCCCCCTGCTTAAGGCAGTACATGCTAGAGAGCATTTGGATGATCCAGAAGAGGATTGGGAGAATGTCATATGGTCAGATGAAACCAAAGTAGAACTGTTTGGTAGAAACACAACTCATCGTGTTTGGAAGAGAGAATGCTGAGCTGTAACTAAAGAACACCATACCCACTGTGAAGCAGGGGGGTGGCAACATTATGCTTTGGGGCTGTTTCTCTGCAAAGGGAACAGGACGACTGATCCGTGTACATGAAAGAATGAATGGGGCTATGTATCGTGAGATTTTGAGTGCAAACCTCCTCCCATTAGCAAGGACATTGAAGATAAAACGTGGCTGGGTCTTTCAGCATGACAATGATCCCAAACACACCGGCTGGGCAACGAAGGAGTGGCTTCGTAAGAAGCATTTCAAGATCCTGGCCAGTCTCCAGATCTCAACCCCATAGAAAACTTTTGGAGGTATTTGAAAGTCCGTGTTGCCCAGTGACAGCCCCAAAACATCACTGCTCTAGAGGAGATCTGCATGGAGGAATGGGCCAACATACCAGCAACAGTGTGTGACAACCTTGTGAAGACTTACAGAAAACGTTTGGCCTCTGTCATTGCCAACAAAGGATATATAACAAAGTATTGAGATGAACTTTTGATATTGACCAAATACTTATTTTCCACCATAATTTGCAAATAAATTCTTTCAAAAATCAGACAACGTGATTGTCTGCATTTGTTTCCACATTTTGTCTCTCATAGTTGAGGTATACCTATGATGACAATTACAGGCCTCTCTCATCTTTTAAAGTGGGAGAACTTGCACAATTGGTGACTGACTAAATACTTTTTTGCCCCACTGTATTTTAATATTGTTTACCAATAATCTCAACGTTAGGCACATTTCTAATGCAACACATAACTTAAGAGCAGCACGACTTGCAGCGCAACTGCCTCAGGCGACCTGCACACGACAGCAGCAGCAACTTGCAAAACGACTTCTATATAGAAGTCAATGCAAGTAGCCTCAAGTCGCCCCCAAAGTAGTACAGGAACCTTTTTCTAAGTCGGAGCGACTTGAGTCGCTCCTATTAGAATGGTTCCATTGTACAGAACAGAACGCGACTTGTCAGGCGGCTAAGTCGCCTGACAAGTCGTCCCAGTGTGAACCGGCTCTTAGGGATTGCCACCAAGGCGATCTTTCCTCATTCAGGCTTAGGGGAATAGAGAGGCTGTCTTGTTCACCCAGGGGAGGGGACAGGGAGAGCAAGCTTTTGGGGAGAGGGGCATGGTGGATTTTTAGATTGAATACAAGATTACCTCATGGTTAAACCTGAGGTGGAATCTGTATTTACTCTTGCACTAATTGCCCTCTCCCCTTATCTTTCTCTTAGTGGATGTTATGATATTTTTATATACATGTCTGTTTTGCCCACCTTGGCAGACACTAATTGATTGATTCATTTGTTTCTTTTTTATTGCACATGTTTATATATTATTGTATCAATTTGTCTGCAAAGCTTAGTAACATATACCTGAATCCACCCTGCAGCTGTTAAAGCTGTTTTTTTTTTCTTGTTGACCATTTGCAATCAATTAAGGCAATTGATGGGTGGAATGTATGGCATTTAGTGATACTACTTATTTTCAAAAGTTCTGTGTTTTAATGTAGTTATGACTAAGGACTTGTAGGCTTAAACGCGTCAACTGGTTTTATCTGCGTTTGTACTCTGTGGTTTTTCAATAAATATGCCGATTTTTAAGAGCAACAACTGGCTGTGCGGGATCATCTTAATGGATTGATAATTGTACATTGGAAGGATTTTAACAAACTTTGTAGCAGGTTCCTACCTGTTTCAATTTTTATGAAATGGCTGTTTTTTTTACCACGCCCTTTGGATATGGATTCTGAATGAGAGGGTTTGGTTCATTAAAATCAGTTTGTGCATACCTCCCAACTTTCTGAGATGGGAGCGAGGGGCACCTATAAGCAAAAGCATGTAAGCATAGGACACACCCCTGCCACGCCCCCCTTAAAGGAGAATTGTAGAATAATATTATTAATTAAACCCACAAGTGCTTTTTTACCACTACTATTCCTTTACAGTGGCTTTTGGACTTTACAAATGCAGCAATTTAGAAATTTGGTGAAAGGTTTAGCACTGGGAAACACTTTTTGATAGATAAGTAGTGCATTGTATATGCAACTATATAGATCAGACCAAAATGAGCGACAAATGAGGAGGAAAGAGGGACAGAGGGACTTTTGTCCTAATCAGGCACAGTCCCTCTAAATCAGGGACAGTTGGATCTATGGTTTGTGTACTCTCAGTGTTATAATAAGAAAAGCTGCAGGATCTACATCCCCTTAGATTAGCTAATTCTTGGGGAGTATCTCACCAAAACTGAAATTGCTGGCCCCTTATTTCTCATCTCTTTTTAACACTCTTTCTCCCTGTGACATACTACATGCTCATACCATAGTCATACCCAAGCCAGGTAAATACACTATGGCCTGTGCAAATTACAGACCTATTTGAACTGGTGTAGCACCCTCTAGTGTGTGCTACTAGAAGTGAGTGTAGAAAAAAGCATTTTCTGGCCCAGGGCTAACCTGAGTCATTGAATCTGGGTCAGGGTTATTAGAAACCAGGGCTGGATGAGTCATCCTGGTAACTCTCTGGTGCCTCCCCCTGGTATCTGGAAAGTTGGAAAACTTTCTAGAACTAGTGGGTGGAGGTGGAGCTGCCTTGAATATTTATGGGATCTCAGCCAATCCCCAGGAGTGGGCCAGGCATGGAACTGGGATAACCCATAAATAGACATGGGCCAGGCCAGCAAGGGAGTCAGGTGGAAGATGGAGAAGCAGTGCTGAGGAGAGGCTGTCGGTGGCCCTTGAGGGACCCCTGCCGGGGAGGGGTTTTGCCTTGGGCTGGGAGCTCAGGAAAGCTGGCCTGGAAAGATCCCACCACAGGAGGCAGTTGGAAAGATTCATGCCAGAGAGGCAGCTGGAAGGAGCAAGCAGAGACAGTGAGTAGATCAGCACGGTGCAGGGACATGACAAGGGGAGAGACTGTCAGCTGTAACAGTGCTCACTTGAAGACTACAGTGTGGGAAATCTCTATGTGTGTGTGTCAGTCAGGCAAGACTGGTGCAGAGTGTCAGTCAGGAGGACTGGGAGGAAGTGGGACAGGCGCAGCTGGTGGCAACCAGGTGGGCTAGCATTCCGCAGGCAAGTGGAACTGGGATCAGTGACTAACAGGGAGGCAGAAGGAGAGACGTTATGTTGTTCACTCTATGTGTGCTACTCAGGGGCATATCAAGGGGTTGGCGAGACTGGCGCAGGCCGAGGGGGCACGCCAATTGGCAGTGTTCTTCACTTCAGCACAGGCTGGCGGCGCCGAGCACTGCTGCTGGGCTAGTGGGCTGGCCCAGTGGCATGCTAAGTGGGGGGTGGGCCGCCCTGGGTGCCACACACACTAGGGGGGTGTCACGCCGCCCCCTCCGCGACTGAAGCGGAGACAGTGGGCGGGTTTGAGCAGTGGCACGGAGCGCGGGTGCGGTGACAGGCAGCGGCAGCTAACACACACACACGGAGAGCCTGGCTTTGCAAGGGTGGGGTTGCGAGCCGCACCCGAAATACACCCGTCGGCACACCAGGGACCCGGCCTCAACGATCCCCTTCTCTCATGCCTGCGCCGCAGCTCTGATAAGTCTCGGCTGTCTCACACAGCCGAGCAGAGTGAAGCCGCCTCCCCCTCCTCCGTTATGTCTACACGTGCTGACTGTGCATGTCCCGCACTGATCATCTGAGCCGAGGTACATTATGGGTCTGAAGGGGGGGTCTGTATTGTAGGGTGGTCTGCACTGGAGGGGGGTCTGTACTGTAGGGGGGTCTGCGCTGTAGGGGGGTCTGCACTGTAGGGGGTCTGCACTGTAGGGGGGGTCTGTGCTGCAGGGGGGTCTGTACTGTAGGGGGTCTGTATTGTAGGGGGGTTTGAACTGTAGGGGGGTCTGCACTGTAGGGGGGTCTGCACTCTGCACTGTAGGGGGGTCTGTACTGTAGGGGGGGGTCTGTACTGTAGGGGGATCTGAACTGTAGGGGGGTCTGTATTGTAGTGGGGTCTGAACTGTAGGGGGGTCTGAACTGTAGGGGGGTCTGTATTGTAGGGGGGCTGTACTGTAGGGGGGTCTGTACTGAATGAGGGGGGGTGCTGGGGGGGTTGCCGATACAGATTCTCACCAAGGGCGCTGGAGACCCTAGGTACGCCTCTGGTGCTACTTTTGTCAAGGGACTGTGAGTTCCTGCCTGTAATGGGCCTTTGCTGAACTACTGATATACTGCTACTTCCACCAGGAGTAAGCAGCAGGTGCTGCATGAAGAAACCAAGTTTGTGCACTAGGAAGGAAGAAGAAGATCTGTTTAAATAGGGAGGAAGTTGTCCCTTTGTTCTGTGTTTGAACATTTTCAAGTTGGGCTTCCCATAATTCCCCTATCCCATCCAAGTTATCATCCCCTAAAAAAACATCAAAACAAGCCAAGGACTGATTTTCTGTGTTGGAGTGAATGAAGGAAATGCTAAGTGACTGGCTGTACAGCAGTGGGGGCCTGGATATCAGTGGATATACAGGGGTAGTGCTACACTAATTTGTCTCAAGCCACTCCTGCCTTGTATCATCCATCTAAATCAAATTGGATTTACACCATCACGTGAGGCTAGAGATAATACGAATAGAACCCTGAATCTGATTGTCCATGCAAAATTGAAGACCATTTCTTTGCTTCTACTTTCCATAAACGCAGAAAAGACCTTTGACCGGTGCATTGGCAGTTTCTCAATTTGACATATAGGCCACATAAGCCTTCAACACCACATGCTAATGGATCTTAGCTCTTTACTCCTCACCCACAAAAGCCATTAGGTTCCTTCTGCCACACTCTCCATTGCCAATGGCATCCGGCAAGGCTGTTCTCTCTCCCTGATTATTTTTATCTTAGCCCTAAAGCCATTCCTAAAACACATCGGATCACACCCAGACATGCAGGGATAGAAGATTGGAAACACCAACCATAAAACGGCAGCCTGTGCTGATGACCTATTATTCTATATCACAAATCCCCTTATCTCACTCACTTGGAAACCTTCAACTCACTTTTCAACTACAAAATCAACTTGCAGAAGTCAGAGGCCCTAAGGCCCTTTTCACACGGAAGGACCGTTTTTCTTCCATTCGTCAACGGACGACAATGCATTCCTATGGGCAAATGGATAACCACCCGTTAACCTCCGCTTCCGATTTTATCAGTTTTTTTAACATACAAGGCTATGTCCAGATCCGTGAAAACGGATATTAACTGACGTTAACGTAAAATGTCCGTCAACGTCCGATCAGTTAAGATCCATTTTGAAGAAATTTTTTTTTTTTATCTGTAAACTCAACCTCTGACCCAGCCAGTAGTTGGACAATAGGAAGTACAACCCCAGTACATCCCCAGTACATGCCCAAGGAGAAACATGGCAAGAGATGTCTCCCATGAGGAGCTTATAAACCTGGTGCATGAAAGGCCAGGCTTGTGGGACTCAACCTGTGCGGACCACAGTGACAGAGTAAGCACACAGCAACTATGGGATGAAATCTCTAAGCTTGTGACACCAAATTGGTCCACCATGACTCCCAAACAGCGTGATCAATGTGGTAAGTGTTGCCCAACTGCAGCTTGCTCTCTTGTCAGTGTTTTTATGTAATCATTAGATTATGGGTTGGTTGTAAATTTTTGACTGGCATCAGGGTTATTTTTAGCATTTTAGCAAACTTTATTTCAATATTCTATGCCTCTATTATAAAAATGTTGCAAACACTCTAACAAACATTTTTTTAAATAAAATGTTCAGCAGAGAGGGCATGGTTGATGCAAAGATTCACATGCATTACTACAAACATTAAATAACAATACATACAAAGCAGAGTGCCACATGGTTTGGCTCTGCTGCAGCGAGAGTCTGAACAGTACATTACTCACATGTTTCCATAATCTACAGTCGGGTCCATAAATATTGGGACATCGACACAATTGTAATCTTTTTGGCTCTATACACCACCACAATGGAATTGAAATGAAACGAACAAGACTTTCAGCTTTAATTTGAGGGTATTTATATCCAAATCAGGTGAATGGTGTAGGAATTACAACAGTTTGTATATGTGCCTCCCTCTTTTTAAGGGACCAAAAGTAATGGGACAATTGGCTGCTCAGCTGTTCCATGGCCAGGTGTGTGTTATCCCCTCATTATCCCATTTACAAGGAGCAGATAAAAGGTCCAGAGTTCATTTCAAGTGTGCTATTTGCATTTGGAATCTGTTGCTTTCTCAATGTGTGTTTACAGGATTCTAAATTAACAGAGGGTGGCATTCTCGGAGAGACCGTTTTCGCAGAGATTTGCATGATGAGGCAGAGTGTGCAAGTGGTTCTGGAACTACCACAAAGAAAAAATCTGTCTACTTTGAAATGTTGTCCTTCCTAAGGAAAGTCATGGATGTTAGACCGTAAGTGAGATTTGTATGTTCCATCCAGTGCTGGGACAAGGTCATTTGGTGCCCAGGGCGGAGATGGCAAACTGCGCCCCCCCCCCCCCGACCCCTGTTTTTCACAGATTTTCCCCGATGTGCACCTGCGGCGGCGCGCGGGGAGGAATTAAATAGGAGGACAAAAACTTTTATCTTAGATGTTTACACTTATACCCCTTTCACATTGGGGCACTTTGCAGGCGCTACTGCGCTAAAAACAGCACCTGCAAAACGCCCTGAAAGAGCCGCTACTGTGTCTCCAATGTGAAAGCCCCGAGAACTTTCACACTGGAGCGGTGCGCTGGCAGGACGGTAAAAAAAGTCCTGCTAGCAGCATCTTTGGAGTGAAGGAGTGGTGTGTAATGATGGTAAAGCAGCGCTAAAAATAGCTCAGTTTTACCACCGATGCCGCCCCTGCCCCAGTGTGAAAGGGGGCTTAAGGTTTTTAATGTAGAGCCTGGTGCAACTAATGCACAAAGGGCTTAATTAACTGTGACTGGTCACAAATGCATCAGTGAACAATGGCAATACATTAACCCCCCCCCCCCCATGCTGCATATTACAGAAATTAAAACTAGCATTGCTAATTAACCTCCCCTCAGCCTCCCCCCTCCCCCATTCATGTATTATTCTGCTGCAGATTAATAAATGAACTGTCTGAATACGATTGGGGGAGGGGGGGAGGCTGAGGGGATGTTAATTACCAATGCTACCTATTTTTTAATTTCTGTAATATGCAGCATGGGGGGGGGGTAATGTATTGCCATTGGTCACTGATGCATCAGTGACCAGTGGCAGTACATTAACCCCCCCCCCCTCCCATGCTGCATATTACAGAAATTAAAAAATAGGTAGCATTGGTAATTAACCTCTCCTCAGCCTCCTCCCCTCCCCTCATCGGATTCAGACACTTTATTTTAATATCTGCAGATGGCATTGCATTTGTTATTATCTGTTTAGTGCTTACTTTTGTGTCTTGTCTTGTGTCCGTTGTGTGATATACACACTTTGTTGCAGAGGCGTAACTATAACCTTCAGGGCCCCAGTGCAAGAAACCATGAAGGGCCCCTGACCCGCACTATGATGGGGGAGGGGGGGGGGGGTATTGTGAAAGAATGAGGGGCAGTATGACGGGGTATTTTGACAGGAGGGGGCAGTGTGACCAAAGAAGGGTATCTGGAAAGTGTGACCAGAGGGGGGAGTGTGATAAGAGGGGGCACTGTGAAAGAAGGGGGGCAGTGTGACAAGAAGGGGCAGTGTGACAGGAGGGGGCAGTATGACAGGGGGATATTGTGACAAGAGGGGGGCAGTGTGACAGGAAAAGGATACCTGGGAAGTATTACAAGAGGGGGGCAGTGTAATGAGGGAGCACTGTGAAAGGAGGGGGACTGTTTAACAAGAGGGGGGTAGATATGACAGAAGGGGGATAGTGTGTGGGGGGCACAGTGTGAGAGGGGACAGTGTGTGGGGGGACAGTGTGAGAGGGGACAGTGTGAGAGGGGACAGTGTGAGAGGGGACAGTGTGAGAGGGGACAGTGTGAGAGAGGGGACAGTGTGTGGGGGGACAGTGTGTGGGGGGACAGTGTGTGGGGGGACAGTGTGAGAGAGGACAGTGTGAGAGGGGACAGTGTGAGAGCGGACAGTGTGAGGGGGGGGGCAGTGTGTGGGGGGACAGTGTGAGAGGGGGCAGTGTGAGAGGGGACAGTGTGTGGGGGGACAGTGTGAGAGGGGACAGTGTGTGCCCCCCACACACTGTGTGTGAGAGGGGACAGTGTGTGGGGGGACAGTGTGAGAGGGGACAGTGTGTGGGGGGACAGTGTGAGAGGGGACAGTGTGAGAGGGGACAGTGTGAGAGGGGACAGTGTGTGGGGGGACAGTGTGTGGGGGGACAGTGTGAGAGGGGACAGTGTGAGAGGGGACAGTGTGTGGGGGGACAGTGTGTGGGGGGACAGTGTGAGAGGGGACAGTGTGTGGGGGGACAGTGTGTGGGGGGACAGTGTGTGGGGGGACAGTGTGAGAGGGGACAGTGTGTGGGGGGACAGTGTGTGGGGGGACAGTGTGAGAGGGGACAGTGTGAGAGGGGACAGTGTGTGGGGGGACAGTGTGTGGGGGGACAGTGTGAGAGGGGACAGTGTGAGAGGGGACAGTGTGTGGGGGGACAGTGTGTGGGGGGACAGTGTGAGAGGGGACAGTGTGTGGGGGGACAGTGTGAGAGGGGACAGTGTGAGAGGGGACAGTGTGTGGGGGGACAGTGTGTGGGGGGACAGTGTGAGAGGGGACAGTGTGTGGGGGGACAGTGTGTGGGGGGACAGTGTGAGAGGGGACAGTGTGTGGGGGGACAGTGTGAGAGGGGGCAGTGTGTGGGGGGACAGTGTGAGAGGGGACAGTGTGTGGGGGGACAGTGTGTGGGGGGACAGTGTGAGAGGGGACAGTGTGAGAGGGGGCAGTGTGTGGGGGGACAGTGTGAGAGGGGACAGTGTGTGGGGGGACAGTGTGAGAGGGGACAGTGTGAGAGGGGACAGTGTGTGGGGGGACAGTGTGAGAGGGGACAGTGTGTGGGGGGACAGTGTGAGAGGGGACAGTGTGTGGGGGGACAGTGTGTGGGGGGACAGTGTGAGAGGGGACAGTGTGAGAGGGGACAGTGTGTGGGGGGACAGTGTGTGGGGGGACAGTGTGAGAGGGGACAGTGTGAGAGGGGACAGTGTGAGAGGGGACAGTGTGAGAGGGGACAGTGTGTGGGGGGACAGTGTGAGGGGGGACAGTGTGTGGGGGGACAGTGTGTGGGGGGACAGTGTGAGAGGGGACAGTGTGTGAGGGGACAGTGTGTGAGGGGACAGTGTGAGAGGGGACAGTGTGAGAGGGGACAGTGTGTGGGGGGACAGTGTGAGAGGGGACAGTGTGAGAGGGGACAGTGTGTGGGGGGACAGTGTGTGGGGGGACAGTGTGAGAGGGGACAGTGTGAGAGGGGACAGTGTGTGGGGGGACAGTGTGAGAGGGGACAGTGTGTGGGGGGAGAGGTGGGTGGCCAGTGTTGTGCTTTACTTACATGAGAAGCAGCATGCTTCCTTGTCATGTCTGCACTCTGCAGGATGTCCCTCCAGGCAGCACACAGTTCACTTCCCGAATATCATTGTATCCAATGGAGAGGGGAGGGGCCTCTGACCTGAGCGTGTATTAGCAAGACTCAGAGTGTACAAGCAGAGGGAGAAACTTGTGCACTCAATCTGCTGGTCAGAGGCCCCTCCCCTCTCCATTGTACTCACTGATATTCGGGAAGTGAACTGTGTGCTGCCTGGAGGGACATCCCGCAGAGCGCAGACATCACATAGCTGCCGATCGCCCCCTTACGCCCCCCTCTCCTGTATAGTTAGATGCCAGCCAGGGGAGGTGCGGCGTCTTGGGGCCCCCCCACACTGGCAGAATTCCAGGGCCCAGTCGCAAGTGCGACTGTTGCGACCCTGAAAATTCCGCCACTGCTTTGTTGGTTCCTCCTCGGTGGCTCCTCTAGGTTGCAGCTTCTGCAGCAGCTCTCTATCTCCTCCCATCCCGCCTCTGGCCATCAGTGATGTCACGCCGCCGGGACGGGACTACGAATCGCCTTCATAGGGGGAGAGAAGCGCTGACAGGGAAGGGGCTTGTGCAGTCTGTTTAGGCTTGTGCCGGGTGCAGGAGTGCACTCGGCACATAGTTACAGTACAGCTATTAGCAGCGCCGGCTGGTGTGTATGTACTACTATGATGAAGCACACTGCCAGCACTTCATCTGCGCCCCCCTCCCTTCAGCAAATTCTATCGCCCAGGGCATCCGCCCCTTCCGCCCCTGCCTTGTACCGGCTCTGGTTCCATCTAGAAAGTGAAAAAAGTAGGTCTCCATATAGTAAGATTTTGTGACCAAATGTTCCTCATTTTTATTGTAGTACATCATCAAACGTCTGAGTGTGAGGAGAACACTGACAATAATGAGACAGTGCAGGAAGGTGAGCAAGCCAAACAAGAGGGAGAAGGTCAGTCCCAGTTTGTGGATGAGACAGCACGTCCAAGCTCTTCGCAAAGATCTGTACATGTAAGCATACTATTGATTACTATACTTTATCTGATGTACACCAAGGCATCATTGCATTTCTCAATCGGCATATTATTCTCTACAGGTTAGTCATGACAGGCCAACAACATTACGATCCTTGCGGCGTGGCAAAAAGCCTGAAAATCCAGAGATGGACAAAGCCATGAAGTCCTTCATGGACGAGATGACCTCCTTTAAAAGACAGGAGAGTAAAGATCCATTCTGTGATCCAAATAGCTCAAATGCATCCTTCCTGAGGACAATTTATCATACACCTCAAAAAGCACCAGCAGAGAGGCAGATGGAGATACATATGGGTATATTTAATTATGTGGGGGGAAATATTAGAGCTGCCGAGTCAGGAATGCCAGTGCCCACTATTAGCCAGTATGAACCCCCTCAGAGGTCATACCGTCAATATTCCTATGAGTCCCCATGTCTTCCTGCCCAGCCATATCTACCGCCCTATCCACAGACCTCTGTGCGTGCAGACAGCTCAATGCAAATACCCAGAGGCCTTCTTATACTTCCTCTCCTGCTCATTCCTCACAGGGAACATATCCTCAGAGTGTAAACACTAGCTCAAATTCTGCTGATGCTTCTCAAGCTAATAGCCGAACCAGCTCTGGTTCTTCTTCCCAAAATTCCACTTCCTATTCCCCATCCCCAACCTCTTTTTATCAGGATTTGTAACCTGGTTTTTATGTTAAACTACGAATTTTGTAGAATTTTGCATTTTATGCTTTGTTCATACTTTGACAAATAAAAAAAAACACTTAAGTGAAAAAACATTTATTTTAAATGGGTTATGCAGAATAAAACTAAAACCGTTTTGAACATATCATGTGCTTTTGTGTCTTTATGCTATCAAAACACAATGAAATAACCAAATTAATTAATTAATACATTTAAATTTGCACTGCATTATTTATATATATTGGTACTGCCATGGAACTTCTCCCAATGGAAATAGAAAGTAGTCGGCAAATTGTTCACGCATGGCAATGTAGGATCTCCCTGCAAGTACTCTGCTGCACTGTACGGAGGGCAGGTGGAACTCTTCCTCTTCCTCAACCTGGATGCCCTTCTTCTCCTGGACAATATTATGCAGAATGCAGCAGGCCTGAATTACTAACTCAGCATTCTCAAGACTGAGTTGCAAGGGTGTTAGAAAACACGCCATTTACTGGACAAAATCCAAAATGTACATGCAATGAGGCGTCTTGCGCGGCTTAGCCGATAATTAAAGATCCTCTTCTTGCTGTCCAGATTACCTCTGGCATATGGCCTAAGAAGATATTGCGAAAGTGCAAAGGCCTCATCTGCAACAAGCACGAAAGGCAGGTCTGGTCCTTCAGTTCCGGGCAGAGGCTGATCAAATGGTATGTTGAATTGCCCTTCTCGCAGTCTTCGACCCATTACAGACTCACGGAACACTCTGGAATCAGAACTGCTGCCATATGCCCCAATGTCCACAGCGATAAATTTATAATACTATCACAGATAGCCATGAGGACCAATGAAAAATATTTCTTGTAATTATGAAATCTAGACCCGGAACGTGGAGGCTTTTGGATATGGATATGCTTTCCATCAAGAGCTCCGATACAATTTGGAAAGTTTGCTCGATTCCAAAATCCTTCTGCTATTCTTCGCCACATGTTTCCATCTGGTAATGGCATCACTGCTGGACACAGCTCTTCCCATATGGCTAAGCAAGTATCATGCACTATCTCCGAAATAGTTGAAATGCCCAGTAAAAAATAATGGTTTAAAGAGGTAAAGGACTGGCCAGTTGCATTAAACCTAGAAAAAATGAAACATCTTTTTAGCTTTTTAAGTAAAACAACATTCTACTGGCACATAAATGGATACCATATTTATTATCTATACATACTGTATATACACACACAGTAGACCAGGGTTAGGCAACCTGACACTTGATAAATGAATGACTTCTTACCTCAAGGTCACTAGGAGACGTTCATCTGCAGGTACACATCTTCTCATGTTGGTATGTTTTCGCTGCAGCCGTGGTGCAGCTGGTCCAGTAAGTAGTCGAATGTGGCTACGGACATCCTGGTGAAGTTGAAAAACTTAGTGGGATACTGTTGGAGATGAGCGTAGTGCAAAGCCACAAAACCTTCAGAAGGACGCTTCATTAGCATGCGATGGGTCCAAAATTGACGTCTCCTAGCCCCAATCTGCTTTTTCTTGCTCTCCATTCTCCTCATATAGGCAAATACAAACAATGTCACGCTGTCCAAAAAATTGTTGGAATCCATTGCACAATGCAGATAGCACACACAAAGACAAAGGAAGGACACAGCAAGGACAAGTCACTCACTGAAAACTGCAATGCAGCATGGGAGGAGCAATGCTTTCTGGGTAATTACCTGAAAGGCACAGAAACTGCTGTAAACAGATCAAAACAGGATACAAAAACTGATGAAAAAACAGAAGTAAAAGTGTACATTAACGGATGAAAACGGAGATTAAGGGAACAGAAGACGGATGAATACGGATGAAGCAACGGATAAGAACTGATACGTTTTTTAAGGTGGCTAAACTAGTGGTGTCCGTGTGAAAGGGGCCTAAATGTGGGACTAGTGGAACGCTTGAAACCTCATTTCCCATTTCAATGGGCACAGTCTGTTATTACCTAACTAGGTATGCAAATCCTCCCTTTCCTCTGCACCCTTTGGAAAGACTTTAGTATCTGGGATAACATCAGCATTACCTGGTTCAGCAGCTGCACTGTGCTAAAGATGAATACCTTACCCAGACCACTTTAACTACTACAAACCTTACCAGTCCATACTCTCCAACACTTACTGACGACTATTGAATCAGAATTTATTACATTTATATGGACAGGGGACTCAATCTCAATCAAATCTCAAAGGACATTTTGTTAGTACCCAAACTTAAAGGAGGGATAAGGTTTCCAGATCCGGTTCTCTACCATACCGTCACTCATCTAACACATATAATCAGTTGGTGTTGCCATAGAGAAACCAAGCTATGGGTCTCCTTAGAACACATTTGTCAAACACAAGGCCTGCGGGCCTAATGCCGCCCTCCAGGCCTTGCCATTTGGCCCTCACACCAGGTTTGGAGCGGCATTGTGCTGGAACTCCATTCAGCCACCTCTGGCACTCACCCTCTGCTCCAGCTCTCCACTGTCAGTTGTAAACACAGAAGCCTTCTGTGTTTACAAGGGACCTCTTTGCTCTCAGGAACTAACAGATCCCTGCAAGCACTCATTGCAGGGCATGATAGGGACAAGGCTCCAAAATCTGAGAAAGAGAAGGATCTCCCTACAAGGCGAGGCAGAGTGGCCTACATAGGGAGGTACTAGAGCCAGGTCAGGTAAGAGAGGAAGATTTGAGGAGGCACAGTGCACCCCCAAACCCTTCACTCTGTACACAGAACACTCCTGAACTCTGCACTCTGTACCTAATGCACTCCTGAACCCTGCACTCTGTACATAGCGCACCCCTAAACCATGCGCTCTGTACATAGCACACCCCTGAACCCTGCACCCTGTGCATAACGCATGCCTGAACTCTGCACTCTGTATGTAGAGCACCTCAGATACAACTGGCCCTTTGAGGGAAACCATACTGCTGATGTGGCCTGTAATAAAATTCAGTTTGACACCCGTGACTTAGAACATAGCTGCTCACCCCTCCTTGCAGGTGAACCCTGGATGGTAGACAACGTTCATCCACCACTCAGAAACCATCCCTTTAATTGAACCAACCCTGAGAACATTTTCTAGCATTTCACTAAAATAGAAGACCATGGTGTACCCTTCCCCCCATGTTCTCTATAGCTGACCACCCTAAATTCACACCAAGTCAGAACGACAAAAGTTTTCAAATCCTGGATACAACAAGGTAAGTTCTAAACAACTAACTTTTTTTTCTGGAACAGGCTGGCCAATCACCGATACATCCATCTTAGACCCAGAGATTCTTGATCTTGGCTTCTGGATGCGTATGTAACTCTCACATTTCATAAGCTCCCCTCTGAATCCTAAGGCCTTCAGCAGACCTTTGTCCAGCTTAAAGAAAATGTGCACCCAACAAAAGGGTACACTATCAGATGGACTATCAGAGAACAGATGGAATAATGGTTCACCTCCTTAATGCGGCAAAAGCTTGCATCCCCTGTAACTCAAAGCAACCTAGACCCACGTCTTTAGCTCAATGGTTTTCTGTGGTTAACATTATGTTAATTACTTGATGGCAACCCCCAAAGACAAGACAAAAACCTTTACCAAAATTTGTTTTTTTTTTTAGATACAATACAATTTCTCTGCAGATTACACAAATGCCGTCCATAATGTCAACTGAACTCTCCAAACACAGAATCCACACGATATCCCCTGCCCCTAAACCTAACTTTCTTTGCTATCTGTCCACCAACCCACTCCACCTTTGTTCCTTATCTTCTTCTTTAAATAAAAACATTTCTTAACCACTTCAATACAGAAAATTTATATACCCTTCCTGCCCAGACCAATTTTTAGCTTTCAGCGCTCTCACACTTTGAATGCCAATTACTCAGTCATGCAACACTGTACCCAAACAATTTTTTTATCATTTTTTTCATACAAATAGAGCTTTCTTTTGGTGGTATTTAATCACCACTGGGTTTTTTACTTTTTGCAGCATAAGTAAAAAAAAAAGTGAACATTTTGAAAAAAAACAATTTTTTTTTAGTTTCTATGATAACATTTTGCAATTAAGTCATTTTTGTTCATAAATTTGGGCCAAAATGTATACTGCTACATCTCTTTGGTAAAAATAACCCAAATTAGTGGATATTATTTAGTCTCTGTGAAAGCTATAGAGTCTACAAGCTATGGTGCAAATCATTGAAAATTGATCACACCTGATGCACTGATGGCCTGTCTCATTTCTTGAGGCCCTGAAATGTCAGGAAAGTGCAAATACCCCCAAAAGACCCCTTTTTGAAAAGTAGACAGTCAAAGGTATTTAGTAAGAGGCATGGTGAGTTTTTTGAAGTTGTAATTTTTTCCCACAATTCTTGGGAAAATGAAGAATTTTTTTTTTACATTTCACAAAAAAACAAAATATATTTCTCACACACAGCATATGCATGCTTCCAATTACACCCCAAAATACATTCTGCTACTCCTCCCGAGTATGGTGACACAGAGGTCCAACATGCAGGGAGCACCATCAGGGGTTCTAGGAGCATAAATTACACCTTTAATTTCCTAACGACCTATTACATTTGTGAAGGCCCTGGAGCACCAGGACAGTGGAATTACCCACAAAATGACCCCATTTTGGAAATCAAACACCCCAACGTCTATTCTATGAGGCATAAAGAGTCTTTTGAAAGGTTCATTTTTTTCCACAAGTCTTCGGAAAACGTGGAAAGAAAATTAAAACGTATTTTTTTTTACACAAAGTGGTCAATACTTACCGTAATTTTCCTTTCCTGATAGGCTCCATGGCAGCATACGTGTGGGTTGACCCCGCCTCCATAATTACCCAATAGGACCCCTCCCTATAAATTTCAGCTGTGATCTCCTAGCCATGTTTCGTAACTAGCCTACTCCAAGCATTGGGAGGGACTCCTGCTGCCATGGAGCCTATCAGGAAAGGAAAGTTACGGTAAGTATTTGATATAAATTTTCCGCTTTCCTGACAGGCTCCATGGCAGCATACGTGTGGGAAATAACTCGCCAAACACACCCGGGTGGGCACAATGCTGAGCAAAGAAAATAAATTCATTTAACACTGTCAACTGACAGCACTTTCAAACCGAAATTAATGGATGATAAGGCGGCTGGTTCAACACAATAGTGGAAAAAAAAAAGTATTAAGAGATGACCAAGAAGCCGCTCTACATATAACTTCAGGTGCGACATAATGAGAAGCCGCCCAAGAGGTTGAGATACTCCGAGTTGAGTGTGCAATCACTGCCTCTGGAGGTGCCAAGCCCTTTGCTTTATAAGCCCTTTGAACGGTCTGTACTATCCAAGCAGAAATGGATCCCGTTTTCCTTTATTTTTTCCATGTAGAAGAATGAAAAGAAAGTCTGTTTGTCTAAACGATTCCATAACTTCCAAATATTGACTCAATGTCCCACATTAAGGGGATGGACATCTTGACCCTATGTTGTGTCAAAGGTAAGCAACACAATTTCCTGATTTTCGTGAAAAATAGATGTCAGTTTAGGGTTTGAGCCCAACATGGGAATTAACACTGCTCTATCTGGAAAAAAGGTCAGAAAAGGCTCTTTAGAACCTAAGTTTCTGATTTCAGACACTCTTTTGGCTGAAGTTACTGCCACCAGGAAGACGGTCTTGAGTGTGAGATCTTTAACTGATAGAGGCTTATCAGGATCTGTTCCAAGTGTGGAAAGAAAATATAGAACAAGGGGAAGATCCCATTTAGGAAACCTCGGTTTTCTTTGAGGTCTTAACCTGATAGTACCCTTGAAAAATTGGCAAACCAGGGCGTGGTTGGCCCATGAAATTCCTGTAAATGCTGAGATGGCTGATATTTGTACACGAAGGGAACTCACTGCTAGAGACAAATCCAACCCTGTTTGCAGAAAGCTGAGGATATCCTGGACTTCTGGAGAACCACAAGGATTAGGTCTAGAGGACATGTGTTCTGTGAACTTGGACCAGATACGCTCATAAACTCTATGAGTGCTCTTCCGTCTGGCATTAAGAAGAGTCGAAATTGGCTTCTTCTGGACAACCTAAGGCTTCAAACCTTCCCCTCTCAAAACCGTACCCTGAGATGTAGATGAGCAGGGCATGGATGCAGGATTGTGCCTTGGGACAGAAGATCCGGCCTGAAAGGCAGAGGAATTGCATCCCGATAACTGAGGAGTGTTAAGAGGGGAAAACCATGGCCTGTTGGGCCAAAACGGTTTTACTGCTATGACTTCCACCTCCTCTGTTCTGAGCCTGCGGAGAAACTGGAGTATCACAGGTACCGGAGGGAAGGCATACACCTTGTTGAACCTCCACTGATCCAAGAGGGCATATATCCCATAGGCTTGGGGATCCCGGAACCTTGAATAATACTTAGTCAGCTTGTAATTGCATGGGGATGCAAAAAGATCCACTTCTTCTGGAGACACTCCCAGTGTCAGAAGCCATTTGAACACCTCTTTGTGTGGGGACCACTCATTGTTGTCCATTTGAATACGAGATAGAAAGTCCACTTGTACATTCTAAACCCCTGGAATGTAGACTGCCGAAATGTTGGACAGATTCTTCTGAACCCAGATCATGATTGGCTCCACCTCTCGTAGGAGAGACCAGCTGCGAGTTCCACCTTGCTTCCTTATGTAGACCACCGCAGTTGTATTGTCCAACCGGAGCATCACTGAGGAGTTTTCTATCAGATGGTGGAAGGATCTGAGCGCCTAAAAGGCTGCCCGCAGTTCCAGTATATTGGATACAATCTCCTGAAATGGTGAGTTCCATCTGCCCTGAGCCACTTCCGATAGGCAATGAGTGCCCCGGCCCGATTGCTGGCATCTGAGGTTATTGTAACCCATGTGATGGGAAGAATCGAGTGGCAGTTGCGGAGATTTTTCCCTTGGAGCCACCAAAGGAGAGACTCTCTCATGTAAGGAGTGAGGAGGATGCGCTGACTCTTGCTGAGGGAATCCCATTGTTGGAGAAACCCTTTCTGGAATGGGCCAGTGTGCCATTGCGCCCACTTCACCATGGGAATGGTGGCTGCTATTGTGCCAATCACCTTCAGACATTGAAGAGCGGACAGGTGAGATGAAGCAAGTGTTGAGCGGATCCTGTCCCAGATCACCACAATCTTCTCCACGGGTAGCGAGATGGTGCCTTCTAGCGTGTTGAAATCAGCACCTAGAAATATGAGAGACTGAGATGGATTCAGGTGACTTTTCTCCAAATTCAAGAGCCACCCAAACTCTTGGAGAGTGGCAGTTATTAGGCCTCTGTGCTCTAGAAGTTGACCCTTGTCCTGGGCTAGAAGGAGGAGGTCGTCTAGATAGTGGTGAAGACGAACTCCTTTGACTCGGAGCAGAGCAACGACAGCTAACAGAACCTTGAAGAACACCCAAGCTGATGTCTTGAGACCAAATGGAAGGCAGGTAAACTGTAAGTGTTGTTCACCCACTGCAAAGTGAAGGAACTTTGGAAGTCTGCCGCCGCTGGAACGTGGAAGTAGGCATCTTTCACGTCCACTGACACCAACCAATCCCCTAGATGAACCGACTGTTGAATCGTTAATAGTGATTTTATCTTGAATTTTCCCTTTCGGATAAACCGGTTGAGATGAGTCAAGTCTATGACTAGCCTCCATGTGCCATTCATTATCTGCACCAAGAATAGAGGGGAATATGTGCCTTCGCCTCGTTCGCCATTTGGAACAGGAATGGCTGCGCCTTGAGCCAATAAAGAGCTTAGGTAAGCTAAAAGAAGTTGTTTCTTCTCCTCTGAACTTGGAAGATTTGTTGGCATAAATCTTAATCTGGGAGTGCTGTTGAAAGCCCAGGTGTGACCTGAGGAGACCATCTTGACGGTCCAGAAATCCCGAATTGAGGCCGCCCAAACATACCGGAAGTGCAGAAGGCGAGCCCCCACCTGAAATGTTTGAGTGGGCCAAATTTCAAAGGACTTAGTGGAGTCCTGGTTACCAGAAGAAGCCCGTTTAGTGGGCTTTTTAAAAGAGGACTGCCTGGATTTCCAAGATCTTGAAAATTCAGGACCAGGCCTGTAGCTGCGTGCTTTCCTTGCACGGTCGGTGTTATGCGTTCTTGAAAAGGTGCGTTTCTGGTTCTGTACGCCTATCTTGAGGGAAGAACCCCGACTTACCACCCGTAGCCCGGGTAATGGCCCTATCAAATTTGTTGCCAAAGAGAGACGAGCCCTCTAAGGGAATACAGCACCAAGCTTGCTTAGAAGCTGGATCCGCCAACCAGGGTCAGAGCCACAAGGCCCGACGGGCGGTGACCGCTGACATCACCCAAGCCACTAGGAAAATAACATCAATAGAGGCCTCCCCCAGAAAGCCGGAGGCTAGCCTGATTTCCTAAATAGGGGAGCTCTTGGCTGCTTCTTCAGAGATGCCTCTAAGAGATTCATTCACATCGTCTGACCATGCCTCTAAAGTTTTAGAGACTGCTGCTAAGGCCAGGACAGGTTTACACACTGTGCCAGCTGTCAAATAAATCCTTTTTAGGTCGGAATCAATCCGTCTCTGCAGAGGATCTTTAAATGAGACCATAACTTCGAAAGGAAGAGTCACATACCTCACAAGTCTCATTAATGCAGCATCCACCAAGGGAGCTGACTCAAGATGTTTAACCTCTTCTTCCTTGAAGGGTATAGTTTTGAGATTTTAGAATGCATAGAACTTTTCTATCCATCTTGCCCCATTCTTCAGATATTATGGCTCCTACTGGGTCTTTCCAATTCAAAGCGTCTTTAACAACTTTCACCAGAGAAGGAACTAGGGCGTATTCAAAGCCCATCACAAGGCTTTGCAGCGTCTTTCTCCTGTAGCAAATCTTTCACGACTTAACACCTAATTAGTGTTTCCAGGTGTTGGTCTGCACCTCCCCTCTCATTAGCTGCTCTAGAGAAACAGCGGTCACAGAGAGACTTGCTGGCTAGAAATGGGGCCCTGCATCCCCAACATAATTTCTCCGGTCCCCTACTATGAGATGAGGGGGGGTGAGGAGAGCCTCTACTGTGGTCTTTAGACTTAGAGGATGAACCATGGTGTCTAGAGCCAGAGGAGGAATGCCGGTGGTGTGATTTAGAAGACCCGCTCCTTCTGCGGGAACTACTTTGTCTTTAGTCAGACCTAGAAGGACTGAGAAAGAGGGAAAGACAGAAATAGAGAGAGAAAAAGGCACATAGTCAGGAATAATGCCTACACTCCACTCTCTTCCCCCCAGCAGGCAGAATAAAGGAAAAAAAAACATTTTCCAAATCACACCTGCTGCGAGAGGACTGGCCACCAGGAGGCAGTGAAGAATCCATGACTGATACTTGAAATCACTGTAGGCGAACAAAGAATACATCAGACACAGCAGGAAAACGTAAATGCAAAAAAATTCAGACCCATCTGAACTTGCACTTACCTGGGGTAGGCTCTGCAGAAGCTCAGGGAAGTCGCCGCTATGCCCACGATCATTCCCGAGATCTACAGGCTTCCCCAGGCTTTTAAATTTGGCGCCGTGTGACTCCATGGCCGTGCCAGACCCGTGATCTTCGCGCGCATGTGCGAAACCAGGCCTCGCTTTCGTTTCGAGACCGCGCAATGTGCAGAGCACAGACGGAACCCGGAAGAGGGAGCGGCGGCTGGAACGCACAGGGAACCAGCCGCTGCATAGGCATAATATAAAAAGGACAGGCAATGCAAGAAAAAACAAACTACAAACATAAACACTGCTGCCATGAAGGCGATACATGCTTACCACCGCCTACGATCACTTCGGCCAGGAACGTCCGTACACACACACCGGGCTCTCAGGCAGATAATGGCCACCTGCATACTGCTAGGCAAACAGGCCTGTGCGCGCTTGTCATTCCAACGACTCCAGCTCTTCAGCACTTACTCTGCAATACACTCCATACCCTGCTAACAGTCAAGGCTTATTGGAGGGATGTACCATCACATCGTTCGCCCGCTACGATCGCAGGACATCGTCCTCAGGTAAGAGAACCAAACATATGGTCCTACGGAGGAGGAGAAAAAAGGAACATGGCTAGGAGCTCATAGCTGAAATTTATAGGGAGGGGTCCTATTGGGTAATTATGGAGGCGGGGTCAACCCACACGTATGCTGCCATGGAGCCTGTCAGGAAAAGATATTTTTAACCCAAAGCATGTATATAGCAAAAATGACACCCCAAAACACATTCTGCTACTCCTCCTGAGTATGGCGATACCACATGTGTGAGACTTTTACACAGCCTGGGCATATACAGAGGCCCAACATTGAAGTAGTAGATTCAGGCGTTCTAGGAGCATAAATTACACATCTCATTTCATTCCTACCTATCACACTTTTGAAGGTCCTTCAGCACCAGGACAGTGGCATTACCCACAAAAAGACCCCATTTTGAAAAGCAAACACCCCAACGTATATTCTATGAGGCATGGGCTGCAGATAGGTACTCGGGTACTCTGATGGGCTGGAGATAGGTACTCGGTTACTCTGATGGGCTGGTGACAGGTACTCGGTTACTCTGATGGGCTGGTGACAGGTACTTGGGTACTCTGATGAGCTTGAGATAGGTACTCGGGTACTCTGATGGCCTGGTGACATGTACTCGGGTACTCTGATGGGCAGTGACAGGTACTCAGATGGGCTGTGACAGGTACTCAGGTACTCAGATGGGCTGTGACAGGTACTCAGGTACTCGGGTGGGCTGTGACAGGTACTCAGATGGACTGTGACAGGTACTCAGTTACTCAGATGAACTGTAACAGATACTCAGATGGGCTGTGACAGGTGCTCAGGTACTCGTGTACTCAGATGAACCGTGACAGGTACTCAGGTACTCAGATGGACTGTGACAGGTTCTCAGGTACTCAGATAGACTGTGACAGGTACTCGGGTACTCAGATGGACTGTGACAGTTACTCAGGTACTCAGATGGACTGTGACAGGTACTCGGGTACTCAGATGAACTGTGACAGGTACTCGGGTACTCAGATGGACTGTGACAGGTACTCGGGTACTCAGATGGACTGTGACAGGTACTCAGGTACTCAGATGGACTGTGACAGGTACTCAGGTGCTCGGGTACTCAGATGAACTGTCACAGGTACTCAGGTACTCGGGTACTCAGATGGGGTGTGACAGGTACTCAGGTACTCAGATATACTGTGACAGGTACTCAGGTACTCAGATGAACTGTGACAGGTACTTGGGTACTCAGATGAACTGTAACAGGTACTCAGCTACTCGGGTACTCAGATTAACTGTGACAGGTACTCAGATGGGCTGTGACAGGTACTCGAGTACTCAGATGGACTGTGACAGGTACTCAGGTACTCGGGTACTCAGATGAACTGTGACAGGTACTCAGATGGGCTGTGACAGGTACTCAGGTACTCGGGTACTCAGATGGGCTGTGACAGGTACTTGGGTACTCAAATGAACTGCGACAGGTACTCGGGTACCCAGATGAACTGCAACAGGTACTTTGATGTGTGGTGACAGGTCCTCTTTATTGGGGGGCAATCAGTGTGGTTGGTGTACACTGTAAGCGATAACGAGCTGTTACTGCAATCTCCTTCTCACACACGATCGGTGTGTGAG
The DNA here is from genome assembly GCA_037952835.1 of Lithobates septentrionalis. Classification (NCBI taxonomy): domain Eukaryota; kingdom Metazoa; phylum Chordata; class Amphibia; order Anura; family Ranidae; genus Lithobates; species Lithobates septentrionalis. The sequence goes on from JBBDGP010001354.1 coordinate 2,404,203, forward strand.
GAGGAGAACCCGGTAACATCTCGTTACCGCGGTTTGTTGACATTCTGTGACCAGTTGTGATTGGACACAGCCGGTCACGTGGTAAAGAGCCAATTTCATTGGCTCTTTACTGTGATTGGGGTTGAGCTGTGTCAGGGTGACAAGCCGTGTCCCCTATCGCCACTCTGCGCCGTGCGAGCGCCGAGCGAGCGCCGTGCGAGCACCGTGCACGTGGGCAGTACATGTGATCGGCTCTGAATGGACACAGTCGGTCACGTGGTAAAGAGCCATTTTTTATTGTCTCTTTACACGGATCTGAGATGGGCTGTGTCCGAGGGATACACCTCATCCCTGATCACTGCGCAGTGGGCCCCCCGGGGGCCCGCAAGAGCAGCGAGAAGCCGAGGACGTCATATGACGCCCGTCCAGGATGGGAGATCCCATCTGCGGACGTCATATGACTATAGCCCAGTATTGAAGTGGTTAAACACCAGGTTGAGAAGGGAATTAACATGTAGCTACAGTAAAATGTATCACTGCATAACAAATCTGGGCTGTATAAAGCTTCAGCCCCGGACCATTATGCTGCCTAAGGACCAGAGGTCTTTTTCCAATTTGGCACTGCGTCGCTTTAACTGCTAATTGCGCAGTCATGATATGCTGTACCCAAACGAAATTTGCGTCCTTTTCTTCCCACAAATAGAGCTTTCTTTTGATGGTATTTAATCACCTCTGCGGTTTTTATTTTTTGCGCTATAAACGGAAAAAGACCGAAAATTTTGAAAAAAAATGATATTTTCTACTTTTTGTTATAAAAAAATCCAATAAACTCAATTTTAGTCATACATTTAGGCCAAAATGTATTTGGCCATATGTCTTTGGTAAAAAAAATGTCAATAAGCGTATATTTTTTGGTTTGCGCAAAAGTTATAGCGTCTACAAACTAGGGTACATTTTCTGGAATTTACACAGCTTTTAGTTTATGACTGCCTATGTCATTTCTTGAGGTGCTAAAATGGCAGGGCAGTACAACCCCCCCCCCCCCCCCAAATGACCCCATTTTGGAAAGTAGACACCCCAAGGAAATTGCTGAGAGGCATGTTGAACCCATTGAATATTTTTTTTTTGTCCCAAGTGATTGAATAATGACAAAAAAAAAAAAATATTTACCAAAAGATGTCACTAAATGATATATTGCTCACACAGGCCATGGGCCTATGTGGAATTGCACCCCAAAATACATTCAGCTGCTTCTCCTGAGTACGGGGATACCACATGTGTGGGACTTTTTGGGAGCCTAGCCGCGTACGGGGCCCCGAAAACCAATCACCGCCTTCAGGATTTCGAAGGGCGTAAATTTTTGATTTCACTCCTCACTACCTATCACAGTTTTGAAGGCCATAAAATGCCCAGATGGCACAAAACCCCCCCCCCCCAAATGACCCCATTTTGGAAAGTAGACACCCCAAGCTATTTGCTGAGAGGCATGTTGAGTCCATGGAATATTTTATATTTTGACACAAGTTGCGGGAAAGTGACACTTTTTTTTTTTTTTTTGCACAAAGTTGTCACTAAATGATATATTGCTCACACAGGCCATGGGCATATGTGGAATTGCACCCCAAAATACATTTAGCTGCTTCTCCTGAGTATGGGGATACCACATGTGTGGGACTTTTTGGGAGCCTAGCCGCGTACGGGGCCCCGAAGACCAATCACCGCCTTCAGGATTTCTAAGGGTGTAAATTTTTGATTTCACTCCTCACTACCTATCACAGTTTCGGAGGCCATGGAATGCCCAGGTGGCACAAAACCCCCCCAAATGACCCCATTTTGGAAAGTAGACACCCCAAGCTATTTGCTGAGAGGCATGGTGAGTATTTTGCAGCTCTCATTTGTTTTTGAAAATGAAGAAAGACAAGAAAAAACATTTTTTTTTTCTTTTTTCAATTTTCAAAACTTTGTGACAAAAACTGAGGTCTGCAAAATACTCACTATACCTCTCAGCAAATAGCTTGGGGTGTCAACTTTCCAAAATGGGGTAATTTGGGGGGGGTTTGTGCCACCTGGGCATTCCATGGCCTCCGAAACTGTGATAGGCAGTGAAGAGTGAAATCAAAAATTTACGCCCTTAGAAAGCCTGAAGGTGGTGCTTGGTTTTCGGGGCCCCGTACGCGGCTAGGCTCCCAAAAAGTCTCACACATGTGGTATCCCCGTACTCAGGAGAAGCAGCAGAATGTATTTTGGGGTGTAATTTCACATATTCCCATGGCATGTTTGAGCAATATATCATTTAGTGACAAATTTTGCAAAAAAAAAAAATTTGTCTCTTTCTCACAACTTGTGTCACAATATAAAATATTCCATGGACTCGACATGACTCTCAGCAAATAGCTTGTGGTGTCTACTTTCCAAAATGGGGTCATTTGGGGGGGTTTTGAACTGTCCTGGCATTTTATGCACAACATTTAGAAGCTTATGTCACACATCACCCACTCTTCTAACCACTTGAAGACAAAGCCCTTTCTGACACTTTTTGTTTACATGAAAAAATTATTTTTTCTTGCAAGAAAATTACTTTGAACCCCCAAACATTATATATTTTTTTAAAGCAAATGCCCTACAGATTAAAATGGTGGGTGTTTCATTTTTTTTTTCACACAGTATTTGCGCAGCGATTTTTCAAATCCATTTTTGGGGAAAAAACACACTTTTTTAAATTTTAATGCACTAAAACACACTATAATGCCCAAATGTTTGATGAAATAAAAAAGATAATCTTAGGCCGAGTACATGGATACCAAACATGACATGCTTTACAATTGCGCACAAACGTGCAGTGGCAACAAAATAAATACATTTTTAAAAGCCTTTAAAAGCCTTTACAGGTTACCACTTTAGATTTACAGAGAAGTCTACTGCTAAAATTACTGCCCTCGATCTGACCTTCGCGGTGATACCTCACATGCATGGTGCAATTGCTGTTTACATTTGACGACAGACCGCCGCTTGCGTTCGCCTTAGCGCTAGAGCAGGGGGGGACAGGGGTGCTTTTTTTTTTTTTTTTCTTTATTATTTTTTTGCTTTTTTATCTTATTTTTAAACTGTTCCTTTCATTTTTTTATTTTTTTTTATAATTTTTATTGTTATCTCAGGGAATGTAAATATCCCCTATGATAGCAATAGGTAGTGACAGGTACTCTTTTTTTGAAAAAATTGGGGTCTATTAGACCCTAGATCTCTCCTCTGCCCTCAAAGCTTCTGACCACACCAAGATCGGTGTGATAAAAGGCTTTCCTAATTTCCCAATGGCGCTGTTTACATCCGGCGAAATCTAAGTCATGAAATGCTCGTAGCTTCCGGTTTCTTAGGCCATAGAGATGTTTGGAGCCACTGATCAGCTCTATGGTCAGCTGGCTGAATCACCGGCTGCATTCTCAGGTTCCCTGTTGAGACAGAAGAGCCAGAGAAAAACACGGAAGACGGTGGGGGGGGTCATTCCCTCCCACGGCTTGTAGAAGCAGTCTAGAGGCTAATTGGCCGCTAGGATTGCTTTTACATGAAAGCCGACCGCTGGCTGAAAAGAATGATACCAAGATGATACCTAAACCTGCAGGCGTCATTCTGGTATAACCACTCAAAGTTGTGAATGGCGTACCTGAAGACAAAAAAATGGTTAACAATAAAACACAGTAAACGGTAAAGTATAAAAAATTGCATAACTGAAAAACAAGCATGATAAAACATAGTAACAATAAAACATTGCAGACTAGAATACAGTAAAAAAGAGCAGAACAATAAAGAGAGAATAGAGAGAGAGAGAACAATAAAACGACAACTATTTTTTTTAATTTTATATATTTTTTTTTTTTTTTTACATTTTTTTTGTAACTAACTTTTATAACTGTAACCGGTTCCAGGTTTGGGTCTCCCAAAATGTGATGGCATCTTGGGAGACCCTGTGAAAGTGTTCCCAATTAGGATTGGCGAATGCAGCAGGAAGGGCACTATGGGCATGACGGGCCTGTGTTTGTCTTCTTCTTGGTGGCAGCGGGACACTACTTGTGCTTGCCACCTCACCAGCTTGAACTGCACTTATGGGACTCGCCACGTCACCAAGTGTTACTGCAGTGCTGGTTTGACTACGACCGGGGTGTACTAGGCCGCTGGTGCTTGCCAGTTCACCAAAACGCTACCAAAAAAAACTGTTAGCGATCGCAGGGATCAGGCCTGACTCTGCGAACGCTGCAGTTATGCGTTTAGTGTTTTGTAAGTGACAGTGATCGATCGATACTGCACTTGGGTGGGCTGGGCTGGGCCGGGCGGAGGGGCAAAACGCAGGTGCTAGCAGGTATCTGGGCTGATCCCGCTAACACTGCGTTTTTGGGAACCCTAAACTGCTGGGGACACTAGTATAGATCTGATCGGATCAGATATTGATCCGATCAGATACTATACCACTAAGGGGGGTGTACGGTGCGTGCGTGGGTGTTAGCGGTACTGGCGCTAACCTGACGCTGCCTGGGGCAGGTGCTTGCAAGTTCACCAAAACAATACCTAAAAAACTGTTAGCGATCGCAGGGATCAGGCCTGACTCTGCGAACGCTGCAGTTATGTGTTTAGTGTTTTGTAAGTGACAATGATCGATCGATACTGCACTTGGGTGGGTTGGGACGGGCGGAGGGGCAAAACGCAGGTGCTAGCAGGTATCTGGGCTGATTCCGCTAACACTGCGTTTTTGGGAACCCTAAACTGCTGGGGACACTAGTATAGATCTGATCGGATCAGATATTGATCCGTTCAGATACTATACCACTAAGGGAGGTGTACGGTGCGTGCGTGGGTGCTAGCGGTACTGGCACTAATCTGACGCTGCCTGGGGCTGGTGCTTGCCAGTTCACCAAAATGCTACCAAAAAAACTGTTAGCGATCGCAGGGATCAGGCCTGACTCTGCGAACGCTGCAGTTATGCGTTTAGTGTTTTGTAAGTGACAGTGATCGATCAATACTGCACTTGGGTGGGCTGGGATGGGCTGTGCGGAGGGGGCAAAACGCAGGTGCTAGCAGGTATCTGGGCTGATCCCGCTAACACTGCATTTTTGGGAACCCTAAACTGCTGGGGACGCTAGTGTAGATCTGATCGGATCAGATATTGATCCGTTCAGATACTATACCACTAAGGGAGGCGAATGCTGCGTGCGTGGGTGTTAGCGGTACTGGCGCTAATCTGACGCTGCCTGGGGCGACGCATATCACCGCCGGGTGATCAGGGGGCTAAGCCTTTATTCGGTAATAAACGGCGGGTGCCCTGACACTATAAAAAATAAACGAACTAACCAGCGTCACCCGTAACACTTATACGGTGATCAGTGGTGAAAGAGTTAACTAGGGGGCAATCAAGGGGTTAAAACATTTATTAGATAGTATATGGGGGTCCCTGTCGCTATAAAACACTGACGGCGAACCTAAATATTTACGTCCCTAACTAGCGTCACCAGCGACACTAATACAGCGATCAGAAAAATGATCGCTTAGCGACACTGGCGACGGGGGGTGATCAAGGGGTTAAAACTTTATTAAGGGGGGTTAGGGGGGTACCCTAGACCTAAAGGGGGCTAACCCTAACTGCCCTAACACAGTAACTGTCACAAACTGACACCATGCAGTAATCAGAAAAAAAAAAATGCTTTGTGTCAGTGTGACAGGGAGGGGGGAGGGGTGATTGGGGGGTGATCGGGGGGCGATCGGGGGTGTTTTGTGTGCCTGGCATGTTCTACTGTGTGTGTTTGTGTTTTACACTCACAGTGCAGTCTTCTCTCCTCGGCGCCGGAACGGAAAATACAGAGCCGAGGAGAGATGACATCATTTCCTTTGCTGCTGTTTAGCATACAGCAGCAAAGGAATGTTCTGATTGGCCGGTGGCGATCCCGAGGGGGGGGCCACAAACGGATGGCCTCCCCCTCACCTCCGATCGCCGGGGGACAAAAGAGGACCGCCTCGGGCACCGGGGGGGGTCCGATCGGACCCCCCACCCGCGGGAGGCATATCACGTACATTTACGTGATTTTGCCTGCCCGTGCCGCCTTGCCGACGTATATCGGCGTGAGGCGGTCCTTAAGTGGATAAAGCAGGCCATACATTTTACAGTTTTCTTTCCTTTGACCACAGGTTGAAGGAAAGAAAATTACTTGATTCCCCCATCAACACAGTCAGTGCAAATGGGGGAATCCCTCCTGCTGCGCTATTATATTCTGACATTGGGAGGTTTCTCACCCATCAGAATACAGTAATAACTGCTGGCAGCTATAGTGATTGGTTGGCAGCACAGTGGTGTAGTGTGTAGCACTCTCACCTAGCAGTAAATAGGGTCACTGGTTCAAATCCCAACCACTGACACCACCTGCCTGGAGTTTGCATGTTCTCCCTGTGCCTGCGTGGGTTTCCTCCGGGTACTCCGGTTTCCTCCCACACTCCAAAGACATGCTGGTAGGTTAATTGGCTTCTGTCTAAATTGGCCCTAGTATACGAATGTGAGTTAGGGACCTTAGATTGTAAGCTCCTTGAGGGTAGGGACCGATGTGAATGTATAATGTATATGTAAAGCGCTGCGTAAATTGACGGCGCTATATAAGTATCTTAATAATAATAATAATTGGTGATTGAGGCGACATGTATTTGCAGGGGGTACACTCCAATCATTCTTTCACTAAGGGATTGATCTCAGCAGCATTCCTGAAGTCAATGAGGCTAGCAATTCAACTGAGTGTGGCATTGATTAAATAAACAAGGTTTTATTTTTTTACAGTTACTGAACCCAATAAAGAAAGCTGGTGGAAAAATCTAAATGAATTCAAAGCTGAAGATTAGTATTTTTTTGATGGGATGCAGCAGAGCACACAATACACATTAGTTATGTGTAATGGTGTGTATCTCATTACCCGTAGATGGCTGCTTTTGCTTAAGGTCATCCTTTAAGTTTCTCCCTTACGTCAGATTATATATAGGTAGTTCAGCTGCAGCGTTAAGCGAGTTCTCCCACAAAGCCACAGTGGGGGGGGGATTCTTTTTTGGAACAGTATAGTAAATAAGATATCGATAACTTAGTGTAGCGAGGCCTTTGCGCATCTTCCTGAATGCCTAATAACACTTACTACGACAAGAGAGGGAGAGACAGCTGGATTCAAACGTTGATGAGGTCAAAAACATCTGTCCAGAACTGTGCCACCCCAGGGCCACTCCAGAACATGTGAAAGTATGTGCCAATATTTATCTGACATTGTGAACAATTAGGGGACCTCTGCGGGTAGATTCTGTGCATTCTCTAGGGAGTATAATACACCCTATGTAGAAACTTAGTTTGACTCAGCTTATCCCTGGAGGAAATAACCAGTGTGGAGCTATCCTCAAAACAGCCCTCCCAGTCCTCTGTCTCTAATGTCGGAATGTCAGTCCTCCACTGCTCCCATAGTTTCATTTTTTACACTGAGCAGGGTCACATAGAGGGAAGAGAGGGGCTTGATTAGCGATTCCTGAGGGAGGAGGTGTTCCATGGGATCCATCCCAAGGCTGGGAGGGCACGGAAATTGGGACCAAGTGGCAGTTGGAGGTTGCAGAAATACATCCATCCAGGCAAACCAAATTTAGAGGAGAGATCCCAAAAGGATAACAAGGCACCAGCAGACATAATGTCCCGGAGAGCCTTTATCCTGAACTGAACCCAGACCTTTGGAGTGGCCCAGGAGGAGCAATTGTCTCTTAGCTGTAACAACAGGGGTTATAGATTCAAATTATAAAAAACTTGCTGGATCCCATTTAATCTGGATCCCCAAATATTTAACTCATCGACCCACTTCAAGGAAGTAGGGGCCGCCGCTTCCCACGTCCGTGGATCAAGAGGGAAAAGAACAAAATTTGACCAGTTGATTTGGATGCCGAAAACCGATTGTTTTTAATGACACAAAACATGAATAAATGTGCATGTATTACAGAAATGTACTAAATATGTATTTTTTGTTTTATTTCACTTGGGCATTCACTTCAAATTTTCAGGGTGTAAACCAAAGTTAGGCCACTTATATCTCTGTCAAATTTCTCTGTGTCAGTTTGCTTATTTCCTGAATTATACTCTTGACATTGGTTCCAGTTTTTGAAGCAAGAAGAGAAGTTTTGTTAAAGGGAAAAATAAGAAGGAAACCACCAACATGGGAAGGAGGCATTTCATCTATTTCTGATAAGTAGTATAAAGGAAATAGAGGATATTTCATAGATTTCCATTGTGCAGTCCTTGGTGTATGATTTGTTTCAGAGTTTGTTCTTAAAGCGATAAGCGCTGATGGGACATTTGATGCTGCTTGTCTTGGAGAGATATTCATTCTTTCTCGTAACCTTGAGGTCAAGGTCTTTCGAGGACACATGAGTGCTTTTCCACTTGTTACCATTTCCTTGTTTGGATCATCCTTAGGTTCTGTAGAAGACTTTTCCTCCGAGTTACAGTTGCAGCAATCCCCAAAGTTGTCCCTAGTTACTGATTTTGTTTCTTCATTATTGTCTAATACAGATTTACAAGATGAAGAGCTGTTGGGTTGATCACAGTTTACTTTAAAGTGACTATTTCTCACTGGGTTGTACTTTTTACACTCTTTAGAACTGTGTAAGCTTGTATTACTTTTATGCAATGTTTGTAGTCTAGGAGAATGTAAAACTGGAGATGATATTTTGACCCTTTTGCTGTCGTATCTTTGTATGTCAGATGACTTGTAGTTGAGAAGATCAATAATGTCATTAATTAGTGTCTTCTTTACTTTTATATCATTAGGGCAATCTAAAGACAGTGCGGGACTGTAGTTTACCTCTAAAAGCCATGGCTTTAGAGTGTCATCTATAAGGATATCAAATCCAAAAAGTTCAAAGCAGTTAGGGTATTGTGGCACAGATGGAGCAAACGCTAGAAGGGTCATTGTCACAATATTATGTATTCTTTGCCAAAGTAATACATCATCCACTTCAACACTATGAAGATATGACTTAAACTGACCAAGTGTCCATTTACAACCACTCCCTACCCTTTCCTTATCTGACAAGTATGAGGTGCTGTACTTATTAATGCTGGTGTTTGTTAGGTGGGCAAATATGTTATCAAGTGAACTGAGACTGAACTTTTCTGTTGCAAATCTCACCAAACCTTCCTGGTATACATATATGGTCAATGGAGAGAAGCAGGTAACACAAACATAAATCCTTAGGTCAAATTTGTAGCCAGAGATTAGCAGTGGATTTGTGATATATTTCTGTACAATTACAGTACAGTCATATGTTAAGTCCTTGATGTCTTGAAAAACAAATATCCCTCTACCCCTAGACATGTCAGTAGGTTTGCAGATCCAATAGCTTGCCTTTTTAGTATGCCTTTCTTTTGAATATTCAGCTAAGAACTTTGTGTAGTCATTGGGTAAAATAAAGACAATAGGGCTGAACTCATAATAGGAAGACCCATAGATTCCTTTCATGCGTTTTAAATGTCTTGCCAGACAATCCTTCTTTATCATTTGTGCTGTCCCTGGATGATGGTTAAGCCGTTGCCATGGTTTTATGTTATTATGATCAGAAGTACGGAATGCTGAAGTTCTCCAGTGTAAGTTCCACTCTGCTTCACCCTGGTGCTCTTCATCAAATTCATCCCAGCCACGTTCTAGCAACACTTCACGCACAACTTTGGGAGCACTCTCATGGAGACGAAATATCAGAGTTTCCGATATGTTGTTATCTTCATCTTCACTTGCCATGGTACAAAAGAAGCATACATAACCTTTGTTATCTGCAAAAGAACACAGATGTATTTTTAAATGATGTCATGTACTAAGTTAAAAAAAATTGTCAACAATAAATAATAGGTATAAAAAATTGTCTTTGTGATGCTGTGAACAGTGAAATTGTAAGAATAATGAATAGTCACATCTGCTTTCCCTACCACTAAGCATCCTGGTAAAGTAAGAACATTTATAGCACTGATCAATGTAATAATGTCACTGGTCCCCAAAAAGTGTCATTTGGGGTCAGATTTGTCCGCCGCAATGTCACAGTCCCGCTAAAATTCACAGATCGCTGGCATAACCCGTAGAAACAATAAAAAAAACAAAAGTCCCTAAATCTATCCCGTAGTTTGTAGACGCGATAACTTTTGCGCAAACCAATCAATATACGCCTATTGTGATTTTTTTTACCAAAAATATGTAGAAGAATATATATTGGCCTAAACTGATGAATACATTTGTTTTTTTATCATTTTTTTTTGGATATGTATTATAGCAAAAAGTAAAAAAAAAATTTTTTTTTTTTCAAAATTGTCACTCTTTGTTTATAGCGCAAAAAAATAAAAACTGCAGAGGTGATCAAATACCACCAAAAGAAAGCTCTATTTGTGGGGAAAAAAGCCCGCAATTGTCAGTTAAAGCGACGCAGTGCCATATCGCAAAAAATAGCCTGGTCATTAAGGAGGAAAATCCTTCCGGTCCTTAAGTGATTTGTAATACATATAAATAAAGTTAAGTTATTTAATCAGTGTCGCTATTTAATAGACACACCTATATATATATATATATATATATATATATATATATATATATATATATATACACACACACACTTTATATATACAGTATATACAGTATCTCACAAAAGTGAGTACACCCCTCACATTTTTGTAATTATTTTATTATATCTTTTCATGTGACAACACTGAAGAAATGACACTTTGCTACAATGTAAAGTAGTGAGTGTACAGCTTGTAAAACAGTGTAAATTTGCTGTCCCCTTAAAATAACTCAACACACAGCCATTAATGTCTAAACCACTGGCAAGAAAAGTGAGTACACCCCTAAGTGAAAATGTCCAAGGTGTGTTCATATGATCGTTCTGTTGCTCTGTAACCTGGGCGATTGCAGAGACGAAATCTCGCCCAGCATTGCATGCCAGCACAACCGATGGAGGCAGCCAGAAGGAAAGAACTAGCTCCTGCTGTGCTAGAAATATCCCTTTACAAGCCCATATTCATCACTGCATTTACAGGAGGGGAAATTAATCTTCAAAATTCACAACACTAGCACTAGTATCGTAGCTTCTTTAAAAAAACAAAAAACAAAAACTGCTTATTGCATGAGATTTCAATGTACAGGGTGCAATAATTTACAGAATAAGAGGAAATGTACAGCGGTATCAATTTCCCGATGCAAAACAGTTTACCAACATGTCATTAAACAAAGTAACCAGAACAAACTCTGTCTCCTTTTTATGGTTAAAATTAAATCGGAAGTTAGCCTGATATCCAAAAGGGATAGGGTAGCACCTCCGTAGACAGATCACAAAGCAATATGAGATCATGAGCCATTGACAGTTATAGTATGAGTTGAGTTGCACCAGACATTCCAGACCTTGTAGTATTTACAAGGACACCCTTTATGTTCGTATATGACTTTCTCATATCGGAGGATTTGATCGACAGCATTAATCCACTGAGAGATCAAGGGGGAGAGGCTTGTATGAAGGCAGGTGTGGGCCACTTTCTTCACTGCAGGTGGCACTCAACCACATTGCAGATGGGGAGGAAGTCAAGTGGAACATGGTTCCTCTATGGCAGTGGTTCTCAACCCTGTCTTTAAGTACCCCCAACAGGCCATGTTTGCAGGTTTTCTTTTATCTTGCACAGGTGTTTTAAATCAGAGACAATGGCTTAGTATTTCGGACAGCTATTTTATCTAAGAGAAATTCCCAAAACATGGCCTTTTAGGGGTACTTGAGGACAGGGTTGAGAACCACTGCTCTATGGCAGTGTCTCTCAACCTTTTTTCAGTCAAGACACCCTTCAAAATCTCACACAATCTCGAGGCACCACATTCCAAAAAAAAAACTAAACTAGTTTTGCATAATGTGGCAACATCCACATGTATAGGGCACCTAACATTAGCGGTGATTTCTTCTTCCAAACAAATACACCTTTGCACACTGGTACTGATTAGTATTCCAAAGTTTCTCCCTCCGTTTCTCTCCCTCACTCAGCTAATGTGACCCCACAAAGGAGAGGGGCAGGGGAGAGGTCCTTCTTATTAACCGATGACATCATTGTTTGTACAGACACTGGCAACTAGAAGGTCGTAATGGTGCACAATGAAAATCTGTAGCTTTGTGTAACTAATAGGAAGCCTTGATTCACCCGTTTGCTTGTATACAGTTTTTGGGCAATTTCTAGGTATTTTGCCAAGGCACCCCTGAATACACCTGAAGGCACCCAGGGTGCCTGGGCACCCTGGTTGATAAAGGCTGCTTTATGGTTTCCTGGGTCACTGGGGCATGCTGGGCGCCCATGTAACTCTGGCGGCCATCTTAGATGTGGCAAAGTCTATTTAAGACCCTGGCTCCTGGGTTTGGCACACATTCAGGGACAGTATTAGATCTAGGGAAAGGTTCTAGACAAGAAGGGAAAGTGTAGGGATTTGCCACTCTCCTGGAAACCTCCCGACTTGGGTTTGGATGTGCCAGGCTGCATTCCGGCCCTTGAGACAAATTCTGTCAGCTCAGCTGAAACCTGCTTCGCTACACACTGTTGTTTTCCGTGATTGTTTCCCAGTTGGGCATCCTTCCATTGGGCTTGTTGAGAACTGTTGTACTGTGACTTCATTACAAGTTTTTCTACTGCATCTGGACTGAATGTTTGTTACTGCTGCCGTACCACCCTGCACCTGCACACATGCATCCATTTATGTTCAATCTGCTTCTGTGTAAAGAATAAGGTTTCTTTCAAAAATATTCTAACGTATATCGGAGCCAGAGCTCTTTGTCAAGTAATCCTAACAAACATAATTACAAGGTGAATGGGATGGAAGTAGAAAGAAGATTGGATAGCAAGTCTGTAACCTGTTTCTAGTACTGTAATTAGCTATGACTGGACAGTTCCACATTAAATGATTAAACTCAGCTCCTGGTTGAGAACATCATAGACAATTTGAGGTAGAGATACGGCCCATGGCAAATAAGTGGATCGGAGTGAGATATGATTGGTGAATGATGTTAAGTTGAATTAGTTTGTTATTTACTGGGGGGGCGACTCTAAAATACGAGGCTCCGGCCTCCTCCCAATCCTCGTCTGTAATGTCTGGACATATACACTACCAACCAAGTTTTGCTGGCAATGGCGAAGCACATATTTTAACAATCAACAAATGAGAGTAAATTATAGAAATTAACCCATTGACCCTGTGATCTGAGTTCCCTGATCAGGAAATAATTAAAAAATCTAGGGCTTTGAGACCAAATTGGGCCTGTAAAGCATGCCAAAACTGCAGGTATTTATGAAAGGATTTAAGGGACAGCTGATATTGCCTGTGTAGTTGATCAAAGGAGTGGATATTTCTATTGTGATTTAAAAATGTGAAATCAATGAGAGTATGCAGCTGGGTGAGGGCAGGGTTTTTCCAAAGAGGGAATTCTAGAGGTATGTCTAAATAGGAAGCAAACATTTTTGCTTCTCCACAGCAATCTAGCCAGTGTTAGGATAGGCAATTTAACTCCAGTAGTGAGAAGGAGGGAGCCTCTAGGCCTACAATCGTAGCTCCTTTCCCCTTTAGACCCACAAAAACGGTTCCCAGATGTGTTTTTGCTTACAGTTCACACCACAAAAACTCATTCTGGGTGTATGCATGCGCATTCTGATGCATTTTTAATGCATTTTTAATGAGCTGCAGTGCGGTTTGTCTCCTCTTGTTTTTTCTTTTTTAAAAGGTTTTCAAGTATGCGCAAGAAAAAAACGTCAAACTCCTCTCCGGGTGGTACCGGGACCCTGACTCCATGCATAAGATATTCCCATCAGTAATGACCACCTGTTGGCGGTGTGGCTCGGCTCCTGGGCTCGATGGCATCACAGTAACAATTAATCCCTTTGTTTGGGAAAACAGCTGTTACCCCTCCTTTATCCTTATGGTTTTCTACTGTAAACGATATGATGCATATGGAAGAGATGATGGCTTTATATAATGATACATTTGAGAAATAGAAGGTTTTATGGTTCATCTGGCTCGACTTCTCCACCTCAGATACCCAGAAACGCATGTTATCACCCAATGACCAGCCCAGCACCAGACCCTGATCATCTCTCTACAACTTGGTCCAAAATGTTTGCTCAAATCCCCATCCTCTTCTTCTCCCCGAACTCTTTTGGACCTATTCCCCTCTTCTCCTTCTTAGGCCCCTTTCACACTGGGGCGGGAGCGGCGCCGGCGGTAAAGTGCTTTACCGTCGTATTTGCGGAGGTATTCGGCCGCTGCAGCAGCACTTTGCCGGCGGTATAGCCGCGCTGACCATTGATTTTCAGTACACACACCGCTCCTTCACTGCTCCAAAGATGCTGCTAGCGGGACTTTTTTTTACCGTCCTGCCAGCGCACCATTCCAGTGTGAAAGCCCTCAGGCTTCCACACTGAAGAGACAGGAGCGGCTCTTTCAGGGCGCTTTGCAGGCGCTATTTTTAGCGCTGTAGCGCCTGCAAAGTGCCACAGGGTTAAAGGGGTCTTACTCTTTTTCATGCCTTTCTTCATCTCCTCCTTTATACTCTAGCGCTTACTCTTTTTGCCTTTTTGGTTTTTACTATACGTTCATGTTTTCCTATGCCTGATTTATCTACCCTTAAAGAAGAACTATAGGCAAAACTTTTTTTTTCCATTTTGGATAGAGTAAGGCAAGTTTATAACCCCTGTCAGATTTTTTTTCACCATTTGTGCCCCATTGGGGAGATTTCCCTTCACTTCCTGTCTCATAGCCAAACAGAAAGTGCAAGGAAATCCCTGTAAATCAAGGGAATTCCTTGGGGACCCCAGGCCACCAGAACTATAGTACCCATTGTAAGATTTCCCTTCTATGAGTTTTCTGGGGACAACCCAAATTTTGGATAATTTCTTTTACTTTCACTTTCAATGATAATGTTAAACAGGACAAATAGAGAGGATGAATCTCCTTAACGGGGGCACAGACAGCAATAAAATCTGACGGGGGCTCTAATCCCTCTACAAAAAAAAAAAGTTTTGCCTTTGGTTATGCTTTAAGGATATGTTACAAACTATGCTGTTACATTTGTCATCAATATTCAGCTTGTATTGTTGGCTAAGAGGGTATCCCTCTGCTGTTATTTCATTGACATGTACAATAAAAATATATTTGTCTCTAAAAGGTTTTCGTTTTTTTTTTTTTTGCTGTAATGCATTCCAGTGCTTTTTGATGTTTTTAGATGTGTTCCAGTGCGTTTTTGATGCACTTTGCTGCATTCCAGTATAGTTCAGTGCAGAAAAATGCAGCAAGTTTAAATTTTTTTGACTGCGCTGGAACACACTGCACTAGTGTGAACTATGCCATTGTACCCCAGATAACCTCTTGTTAGAGTTGCCACCTCATCCCTTTAAGGCTAGGTTCACACTCCTGCGAATTTTATTGCGAATTTGAGCCCTTGCGATCGCTCAAATTCGCAAGTCATTTTAATAACATTGTTTTCCATGAGTGCCGTTCACATCAATGCGTTGCGAATCTAAGCTGCGTAAAAGAAGGGTCCTGTCCGAGTTTGATCCTTGTGTGATGCGAATTCAGCTCCATAGATTGCAAAATTTGCAGTAGAATCGCAAGAACACATAAAGAATTCGCAATGCAAATTCGCAACGCAATTGGATCAAAATCACGCTAAATTTGCACTGCAGCAGTGTGAACCTAGCCTAAACCCGAACACATATGAATTACACAGGTTCTGAAGGCTAATTTAATGCAGATAAGGCAACAAGTGTGTTTAATTACCACCTTAATCAGCCTCAGAACCTGTGTAATTAATATGTGTTCAGGTTTAAAGGGATGAGGTGGCAACCCTACCTCTTGTCCATGCATTTTTGATGCAGAAAAAAAGCACTGGACTGCATATGGTGTGAACCGGCCCTTAGCCCTGGTTCACACCAGTGCGGCTTTGAAATTGCGCTTTTTCAGGGCGATTTCAAAGCCGCAGATCAGTTCACTTTGCACCTTATGCCGCGTGCACACGGTCGGACTTTTCGTTTACAAAAGTCCGACGGACTAAAGCTGGCTGACAATCCGATCGTGTGTGGGCTTCCCCGGACTTTCAGCGGACTTTTCCAGCAGCAAATCTGACGGACTTTAGATTTGAAACATGCTTCAAATCTTTACGTCGTAACTACGCCGAACCCAGAAATCCGCTCGTCTGTGTGCTAGTCCGACGGACAAAAACCCACGCTAGGGCAGCTATTGGCTACTGGCTATCAACTTCCTTATTTTAGTCTGGTGTACGTCATCACGTACGAATCCGTCGGACTTTTGTGTGATCGTATGTAGGCAAGTCCGTTCGTAAGAAAGTCTGCCGCAAGTCCGCCAAAAGTCCACCAAAAGTCCGCCAAAAGTCTGACAAAAGTCCGTCGAAAGTCTGTCGGACAGGCTGTGGGACTTTTGTAGCCGAAAAGTCCGACTGTGTGTACGCGGCATTAGATTTAAATTGGCAAGTCTATGCAAGTCGCAATGAAATCGAAAAAAAGCAGTGCAGGAAACTTTTTCCCGTTGATTTAAATCGTTCCATTGCCGGCAATGGGGTGCGACTTGTCATGCAATTTGGAACTGTCAAATCGCATGACAAATCGCACCGGTGTGAACGAGGGCTTACTGTGTCTGAAGATCATAGACTTGGCAGGCTGCCAGCCCTCTAATGTTAAAGAAAAAATACCAGCTGCTTCTAAACAGTTAACTGATTGAGACCCAAAGTCACCCTCTTTTGTGATCTTTGATGATGAATTACTCCACAGTACATCCAGCTAGATAGATCAGTGATGACTTGCTTTGTATTTTTGTGTTTTGTTAAAAATATGTAAAATATTTAAAGTCCATAGGCTGGGCACAAGTGCACTTTACTAATATGTAGAAGTGTCCGTAAAGATATCCAGAGAGAGTCAGATTGTGAGGGCATAAACTAATTTAATATTGGATGTCTAGATCTAGAAAACAAATACGGTAATTACACAGATTTATTTAGTAAATAGGTTACATGCTTACACCAAGTTCTGTCCTTTGTTCCATTTAACTTTGTGCTTTTTATTGTTGTTGCGCTTCCATAAGCAAATAATATACTCCTAGCGATGAATAAGTGCTGTATGTTTACATTCCAGTATTAATTATGCTGTGCAAATACCGGTAGTTAGCGCAAATAGTAAGAATAATTATAAATGTTGGTAAGAAACTTTCTTTGCTACATACTAGTACCATGACAGCTGCTTTAGAAAATAAACATATCACTGTAATTTAAAAAGCAGCATCTTACCTAGTCATGGTAAACTACGTCAGAGTATGGTGATCTTCATTGTTTCCTAAACAGGAAAGTTGAGTGCATTCCTGAAAACCCAGGTTATCAAGGTGAAGCTGCAAACAGAGGAAGCAAACAGCATCAGACAATCAGACATAATGACTCAACGAAATAAAATTAAAGTAGATAGCTTTTTTACCTACTTGATCTCCTGAAGATTTACCCCTTCGTCATGACCAGGCCATTCTTTGAGATACGGCACTACATTAGTTTAACTGACAATTGCGTGGTCATGCAACTTGGTACCCAAAAAATTATATATATATATATATATATATATATATATATATATATATATATATATGTGTATATATATATATATATATATATATATATATATATGTATATATATATATATATATATATATATATATATATATATATATATATATGTATATATATAATTTTGTTTTCCCACAAACTGAGCTTTCTTTTGGTTGTATTTGTTCTCCTCTGTTTTTTATTTTTTGCAATATAAAAAACAAAAACCTGACAACTTTCTGCTATAAAACATATCCAATAAAAAAATTGTGAAAAAATCGAATTTCCTAATAAATTTAGGTCAATATGTATTCTGCTACATATAGGACATTTTTATTAATTTTATTTTTTATTTTTTTTACTAGTAATGGCAGGAATCAGCGACTTACAGCTGGATTCCGATATTTTTTTACTAGTAATGGCAGGAATCAGCGACTTACAGCTGGATTCCGATATTTCAGCAGACATTCTGACACTGACACCTTTGATACTTTTTGGGAATCAGTTACACTAATACCGTGATCAGTGCTAAAAATATGCACTGTCACTGTAATAATGACACTGGCTGGGAAGGGGTTAACATAAGGGGCGATCAAAGGGTTAACTGTGTGCCTAACCAGTGTTTATGTGAACTGTGGGAGGTGCTTTTACTAGGGGAATGGATGGAATTTAGACCCCTTTCACACTGAAGGCAGTTTTCAGGCATTTTAGCGCTAAAAATAGCACCTCTAAAGCGCCTGAAAACTGCCTCCCATGCCACCCCAGTGTGACAGCCGGAGTGCTTTCACACTGGGGCGGTGCGCCTGCAAGACAGGAAAAAAGTCCTGCAAGCAGAATCTTTGGGACGGTTTTGGAGCGCTGTATACAGCGCTCCTAAACCGCCCCTGCCCATTGGAATGCATGGAAAGTGCTTCCGAAGTGCCGCAACATGGGCCCTTTTAACCCCTTCCTCAGCCACTAGCGGGGTTAAAAGCGCTCACTAGTGGACGAAAAGCACCGCTAAAACAATGGTAAAGTGCCGCAGCAGCAGTGTGAAGGTAGCCTTATTCCCTACTTTTCAGGGACACAATCGCCATCCTTTCCCTCCCATCAGAACTGAGATCTGCCTTGTTTACATAGGCAGATCTCAGTTGTGTATCTCTGCCGGACAATCGGCAGGTGCTGGCGGACATCCAGTGCACCCTGGAAGTGCCAGGTTACGTGTACATACGTGATCAGGCACACTGTAGCAGTAAAACTGCTGTAGGGCAGATGACAAGTGGTTAAAGAAAATATACATCATAATACAAAGTTATATCAAGTTTTAGAAACGCAGTCTGGATGCGTTCCAGATGCTTTTCTACATGCACTTGTTTGATGCGTTTTTGATGTAGTCCAGTGCATCCCCCCCCCCCCCCCTCTTCTTACTTAACCTTAAATAAGGACATGTGTGTTTCAGTGCATTTTAGGTGCGTTCCAGCGCATTGTGTTTTTGATGCGTTTTACAGCATTCCAGTGCAGGAAAAATGTTCTACTTTTTTTATGGAACTAAAACGCGCTGGAACTGCAAGCACAGGTGTGAACTATGCCATTGAAAACCATATAACCTACTTTCCATGCATTTTTGATGCAGGAAAAAAACGCACTGGACTGCATGTGGTGTGAACTGGCCCTTAATTTCAATCTTTTTTTATTAAGAATTCTTACAAGAAGAGTACAACATACAATAACATAGAGAGGTTAATCGTGTACATAGTGAAGGTATGTACGGATACCAACCTTCCCGCAGGAGGCATAAATATGCTAAGAAAAGTAACACAAATCTGAGCAATGTCTAAATAGGGAGGTAATAACATGGAAGAATCAACAAAGACCTAAATGGTAAATTGTGCTCATCTATCTACAGAGAGGAAAAGGAGGGGATAAGAGAAAAAGATGATGGATACATCAAGTTTTAAAAGGGAAGTGTTGTGTATTTTAACTGAGTATATATCTTTAGTTAAAATTGCAGGTAAAATCAGTGTTTACCTTACAGCAGAACACTGGGTAGTGCTGAAATTTTTTTTATTTGCCCCCAACCCAGCTAATTAATAATTTAACTGCTTCAGATCCGGGCCATTGCCAAATGACGGCAACAGCGCGGATCTAAATTGCCGGGACTACGTCCATTGACGTCGTCCCGTGCACGAGCGGCCTGCGCGCCCCCTGCAGGGCGCGCGCGGCGCGCTCAGTGATCAGCGAGTCTATGAGACTCGCCTGATCACAGATCAGAGTAAGGGGTTGGTCCCAACCCCTTACCACATGATCAGCTGTCAGCCAATGACAGCTGATCATGTGATGTAAACAGAGCCGGTAATCGGCTATTTTCCTCCTCGCGCTGACAGCGTGAGGAGGAAAAAAAAAACCCGATCACCGGCGGCCGTGATCGGGACATCAGTCCCGATCACGGCGATCTTGTAACACAGCAGTGCTGCCTACCAGTGCCCACCAGATTAACCCATCAGTGCCCACAGTGCTATCAATCAGCGCCACCCATCAGTGCCCACAGTGCCACCCATCAGTGCCCACAGTGCCATCCATCAGTGCCCACAGTGCCATCCATCAGTGCCCACAGTGCCACCCATCAGTGCCACCCATCAGCACCCACATCAGTGCCACCCATCAGCACCCACATCAGTGCAACCTATCAGTGCCCATCAGTGTCACCTACCAGTGCCCATAAGTGCCCATCAGTGCCGCCCATCAGTGCCCATCAGTGCCCCCCATCAGTGCCCCCCATCAGTGCCGCCCATCAGTGCCCCCCATCAGTGCCCACCATCAGTGCCCCCCATCAGTGCCACCTATCTGTGCCACCTATCTGTGCCACCTATCCATGCCGCCCATCCGTGGCCATCAGTGCCGCCTTATCTGTGCCCATCAGTACCGCCTTATCTGTCCCCATCAGTGCCACCTTAATTGTGCCTATCAGTGCCGCCTTAACTGTGCCTATCAGTGCCGCCTTAACTGTGCCTATCAGTGCCGCCTTATCTGTGCCTATCCGTGCCCATCAGTGCAGCCTATCAGTGCCCACCAGTGCCGCCTCATCAGTGCATATCAATGAAGGAGAAAAATGACCTGTTTGCAAAATTTTATAACAAACTATTAAACATGATTTTTTTATTTTTCAAAATTTTCCATCTTTTTTTGTTTGTTTAGCAAAAAATAAAAACCCCAGCTGTGATTAAATACCACCAAAAGAAAGCTCTATTTGTGGGAAAAAAATGATAAAAATTTCATTTGGGTACAGTGTTTTATGACCGCGCAATTGTCATTCAAAGTGCGACAGCGCTGAAAGCTCAAAATTGGTCTGGGCAGGAGGGGGGTTTAAGTGCCCAGTAAGCAAGTGGTTAATACCAGTTTTTTCTAGGGGATGAGATATGGCAGAGTATTACTTACCTAATTACATGGAGTCACGCAGCAGCCAACCATTTTCTGTCCAGCGCACTAATGTGGGAGGGCACTCCTACATCATCACGTACATCGTAGCGTGCTGGGTGCTGGTCCTGCATTTGTAAATGATAATGTCAGCAAGAGGAGTGGTCCAAGAAATTAGCAAGAAGAGTGACTTCAAAGTACCAGTCGTCATATGGAGGCAGCCTGTGGCACACTGAATTAAAGGGTAACTCCACTTTTGTGAAAAAAAAAAAAAAATAATAGCAAATAAAAAATATATATATAGCATATACAATTGTGCCACAAGTTATATAGTAATTGAATGTTATTAAAAAATTCCTTTCCTTTTAAATCTGCAGCTCTGTAATTTTCTGTAAAATGCAATACAATATGGCAACCTGGAGGTGTTCTGTACACAGAATGTGTACAGAATGCCCCCCAGATATGTAATTTCCTGCTTGTGTGATTGGCTCACTAATTTTCCCAGAAGTCTGCACTAAGATACAAGTCAGATTTTAGGTATCCCCTGCAACAAAAGTGTAATTTTTCGGTGAGATACTACCAATAGGAAATCACATCTAAGGCCCTTTTCACACTTGTACAACTTGTCCTACTACTTGGGACTGCAAAGTCGCATGACAAGTTGTTTCCCGTGATTTCCAATACCAAGCATTCATATTAGTACAACTTCAAGTTGTGCTGACTTTAAAGTAGCCCCTACACTACTTTGGTCCGACTTTGATCCTACTTCAGCCCATTAAATATCACTGAAGTCGGATCAAAGTCGGATCGCAGTCTTAACTAATACGACTTTGACATGCTCTGATGATCTTGTAGGGGAACTCCACGCCAAATAAAAAAAAAAAGGGGCATAGGTTCCCCCTCCAAGAGCATACCAAGCCCTTCGGTCTGGTATGGATTTTAAGGGGAACCCCACACCGAAAAAACTGCGTGGGGGTCCCCCCCAAAATCCATACCAGACCCTTATCCGAGCATACAGCCCGGCAGCTCAGGAAAGGGGTTGGGGACGAGCGAGCAGGGCATGATGGGCGGTGATGTCATAAGGGGCAGGGCCTCCATATGATGTCACCCGGTGACCCCGCCCCATGCCAATATAAGTAGTGGCACCTGCAACAAAGTTTGTCAAAATTCTTGTAATGTACATAGTTACTCTTTAAGGTCAGTAATGTTCCAAATAAATAAAAAGTGGAAGCTTCGAAATAACCTAATTTATTTCCACAGGTACCATCCATTTAATATATCATATATAATACCTACCACAAAAAAAGTGTTAAATGTCCAGAAGACAGCGGGACCATTCAGAAAGCGCAGTGCGACTCACGCATGTGCAGTAGGAAACAGGCCTCACTTCCTGTATCCCTTAGTAAGGATGCACCGATGGACGAAGCCGGTGGACGAATCGGCTAGGGGTGCCGACATTGCGGGATACCTGGACAGGTAAGTGTCCTTATATTAAAAGTCAGCAGCTACAGTATTTGTAGCTGCTGACTTTAATTTTTTTTTTTTTTAATACAAGCTGGAACTCCTCTTTAACCTCCCTGGCGGTATGATTATTTCAGATTTTAGGTGCTGAAAGCGGTACCATTATTTTTGCATGGAAATGTGGCGTTTTATATTGTAGGCCTGTAATTCTTAGGAATAACTCACTGAAATCTGTCCAAACAAGAGTCTAGTAGACATCCTGGGTATGATAAAGTTTGAAACACAAAATCATAAATTATAATATAATAAATAACTATAAATAATAACAAATAATAATATAATAGTAATAATACTTTTTATTCAATACATTTTAGTAAATAATATAAATCAAAAACACTGACATTTTTTTTGGCCAAACAAGAGTGCAATATTAGTAGTCATATTGCGTTAGTAAATGTCTCGGGTATGGTAAATTTTAAAACAGGGTACAGCGCAAAGTCCGACGTCACAGTCAGGACAGTAGAACCGGGTTTCTTTTCTGACTTTCCTTCCAGTGTCGTCACGTTTAGAGCAGCAAACCACACACATCCTTGTGGGTGCTGCCTTCTTTTCCGTTGGTGGAATGTGGTCCATAAAGTGTCGACCTGTCAGACGTTCCGGGTTCACAACGCCAGCAGCACGACGTCCAGATCGATTTACAGTGGTTGGAGTTTGGTGCTTCAGAAATATGAGTTCTGCAACTTTCCAAACGAAGTCTGCATGAATCACAGGCCTGTCACTCTTTTTTTTTAGAAGAATGAAAGCGTTCCACAGGCACTGTTCAAGAAGATGCCTGAAGATTTATTTATAATATTTTTTTTGTTGCTTTCTCATAGCAGGGTAAAAAGTCATGGCCTGGTCAGCTCTGTCAACACCTCCCATTGTGTTGTTGTAGTCCATTACGAGTTGAGGTTTCATAACATCTTTTCCACCTTTTGTATGTACCATGAGAGTAGAGGTGTTGTGAATGGTACTCATTAGGCACACATCTTTTTTATCTCGCCATCTTAGTGCCATCATTTTGCCTTTTTGCCAGGCAACTATTTCTCCTGCAGTGAGCTTTTTTTTGGCAAAGGTTGGCGGCATGTCACGCTGGTTAGCTCTAACAGTCCCGTATGCATCCGTCTTGTGTTGTAGAAGGAACTCATAGAGTTCTGGAGAAGTATAAAAATTATCTGTGGTTACACAGTACCCCTGATTCAACAATGGCTCAATCAAAGTGAGAACAGAAGCGGTTGCCATTCCATATTGACTGAATCTGTCGTTGAATTTGGTCCCTTTCCCGGTGTAAAGTACCGAATTCCATATATAACCAGTGCTGGCTTCACAGAGCATGAATGATTTTATGCCGAATCGTGCTCTCTTAGACGCGATGTACTGTATCCAGCTAAGTCTTCCTTTGTAGGCCATAAGACTTCCGTCGATACTGACGTCTCTGTCTGGTATATAGGTCTGCTGGAAATTTTTCTGAATAATTTGATATAAGTCCCAAATTTTTTTCAGTTTTGGAGCTGGATGAGAAGTCTCATCAAATTCGTCATTATTTTGAAAATGCAGATATTTCATTATGAGTGAAAATTTGTATTCCGACATTATGGTGCCAAAAAAAGGAGTGGCTAGTATTTTGTTGGTTGTCCACTACCATTTCTGCAGGGGTTTTCCCACCACTCCCTGGAGAATAATTAGGCCCAGAAACTTCCAGATGTCCTCCTTGGTCACTGGTTCCCATTTTCTGCTCCTTGAAAACCTTTGAGGTATAGCAGCTTGTTGTTCCTGGTACCGATTGGTCTCTGTAACAATTCTTTCTATGACTTCATCAGTCAAAAAGAGTTGGAAGTATCCCAAGGGGCTGTCATCTTCAACCTCCACTTTTATACCAGGCGCTCCGGTAAACGGGAATCTTGGGGGTGCTGTGTGCTCCATACAGCAATCAATCGAGCACCAAGTCCGCACATCGCTGGGCAAAGTCGCAGGATCATCGCTGAAATCGCTTTCCGTGCCTGATGACGAACTTCCCCATGATTTGCTATCACTCATATCTGCAAGCGATTCTGTCTCGCTGTCGCTGTTTTCCAGCAGGTCATATGTCGCTTTTGAGGTTGAAGCGTGCTTTTTCGATGCCATGGTCGCTCTGCAGTTTCCAGACACAAAGTACAGTAAAACTGCAGGCAGGGGCACTGGACAAAGCACTGGGGGGCAATCTGAGGTCAATTTTATTACATTTATTATATTTAGTAATGTAATCCAATAGGATTACAATGTATCAGTGTGTTTGTGTTATATACATTTCAATTTGCCGCCGGTTCCACCCCCTGCGTCGCTACGCTCGCAGGGAACGGAAGCCAGGGCACACAGTGGATCGGGAGGAAGATCCGGCCGCCGAACACAGCGGGAGAACATCGCGGGATCCTGGAGACAAGGTGAGTCGCGTCTTCCAGGATCCAGCGATGCGATCCCGAGTCTGGCTCGGGGTTACCGCTTTTGGTACTAAAATCTCACCCCGAGCCAGACTCGGGAATACCGCCAGGGGGGTTAATAGTTTATTTTTATCAATTAAAAATAATGGAAAGTAAATGAATAGAAGAGAAATATTTGATGTGACCACCATTTGCCTTCAAAACAGCATCAATTCTTCTAGATACACTTGCACACAGTTTTTGTAGGAACTCCGCAGGTAGGTTGTTCCAAACATCTCAGAGAACTAACCACAGATCTTCTGTGGATGTGGGCTGCCTCAGATCCTTCTGTCTCTTCATGTAATCCCAGACAGATTCAATGATGTTGAGATCAGGGCTCTGTACAAAGTGTGCAAGGATAAAAATTGATGCTGGTTGAAAGCCAAAGAGTAGTCACGTCAAATATTGATTTGATTTAGATTCTGTTCACTCACTTTGCATTTTGTAAATTTATAAAAATAAACAATTATATTATATTTTTGAAAGCATTTTTACTTTACAGCATTTCATCATACCTGCCTACAATTTTTTACACAGTACTGTATTTCATCTGTGTATCAGATTTGTACTTTGCTTTTATTGTTAAATTGTCTTGAGTGTGCTCTAGAGCACAGGCAGTCAAGTCTGTAAATTCAACTGCACGGCGCTGTGTCACTAACAGCTCAGTACAGTCATAGAGAAAGTGATCTAATAGGTTAACAGCTTGCAAGTATGTGTTATTTAACCACTTGACGACCGCCTCACGCCGATGTACGTCGGCAAAGTGGCACGGACAGGCAAAATCACGTACAGGGTACGTGATTTGCCTTCCGCGGGTGGGGGGTCCGATCGGACCCCCCCCCGGTGCCCGAGGCGGTCGTCTTTTGTCCAGCGGCGATCGGTGATGAGGGGGAGACCATCCGTTCATGGCCCCCCCTCGCGATCGCCGCCGGCCAATGAGAACACTCCTTTGCTGCTGTATGCTAAACAGCAGCAAAGGAAGTGATGTCATCTCCCCTCGGGTCGGTATTTTCCGTTCCGGCCCGAGGAGAGACGACATGTAAGTAAGTGCACAACACACACACACACAGTAGAACATGCCAGGCACACAAAACACCCCGATCGCCCCCCGATCCCCCCCCAATCACCCCCCCCCCCTGTCACAAACTGACACCAGCAGTTTTTTTTTTTTTTTTTTTTTTTTTTTTCTGATTACTGCATAGTGTCAGTTTGTGACAGTTACTGTGTTGGGACAGTGTGTATTACCCCCCTTTAGGTCTAGGGTACCCCCCTAACCCCCCCTAATAAAGTTTTAACCCCTTGATCACCCCCTGTCACCAGTGTCGCTAAGCGATCATTTTTCTGATCGCTGTATTAGTGTCGCTGGTGACGCTAGTTAGTGAGGTAAATATTTAGGTTCGCCGTCAGCGTTTTATAGCGTCAGGGACCCCCATATACTACCTAATAAATGTTTTAACCCCTTGATTGCCCCCTAGTTAACCCTTTCACCACTGATCACCGTATAACCGTTACGGTTGACGCTGGTTAGTTCGTTTATTTTTTATAGTGTCAGGGCACCCGCCGTTTATTACCGAATAAAGGTTTAGCCCCCCGATCGCCCGGCGGTGATATGCGTCGCCCCAGGCAGCGTCAGATTAGCGCCAGTACCGCTAACACCCACGCACGCAGCATGCGCCTCCCTTAGTGGTATAGTATCTGATCGGATCAATATCTGATCCGATCAGATCTATACTAGCGTCCCCAGCAGTTTAGGGTTCCCAAAAACGCAGTGTTAGCGGGATCAGCCCAGATACCTGCTAGCACCTGCGTTTTGTGCCTCCGCCCAGCCCACCCAAGTGCAGTATCGATCGATCACTGTCACTTACAAGGCACTAAACGCATAACTGCAGCGTTCGCAGAGTCAGGCCTGATCCCTGCGATCGCTAACAGTTTTTTTGGTAGCATTTTGGTGAACTGGCAAGCGCCAGCCCCAGGCAGCGTCAGGTTAGCGCCAGTACCGCTAACACCCACGCACGCACCATACACCTCCCTTAGTGGTATAGTATCTGAACGGATCAATGTCTGATCCGATCAGATCTATACTAGCGTCCCCAGCAGTTTAGGGTTCCCAAAAACGCAGTGTTAGCGGAATCAGCCCAGATACCTGCTAGCACCTGCGTTTTGCCCCTCCGCCCGGCCCAGCCCAGCCCACCCAAGTGCAGTATCGATCGATCACTGTCACTTACAAAACACTAAACGCATAACTGCAGCGTTCGCAGAGTCAGGCCTGATCCCTGCGATCGCTAACAGTTTTTTTTGTAGCGTTTTGGTGAACTGGCAAGCACCAGCCCCAGGCAGCGTCAGGTTAGTGCCAGTACCGCTAACACCCACGCACGCACTGTACACCTCCCTTAGTGGTATAGTATCTGATCGCATCAATATCTGATCCGATCAGATCTATACTAGCGTCACCAGCAGTTTAGGGTTCCCAAAAACGCAGTGTTAGCGGGATCAGCCCAGATACCTGCTAGCACCTGCGTTTTGCCCCTCCGCCCGGCCCGGCCCAGCCCACCCAAGTGCAGTATCGATCGATCACTGTCACTTACAAAACACTAAACGCATAATTGCAGCGTTCGCAGAGTCAGGCCTGATCCCTGCGATCGCTAACAGTTTTTTGGTAGCGTTTTGGTGAACTGGCAAGCGCCAGCGGCCTAGTACACCCCGGTCGTAGTCAAACCAGCACTGCAGTAACACTTGGTGACGTGGCGAGTCCCATAAGTGCAGTTCAAGCTGGTGAGGTGGCAAGCACAAGTAGTGTCCCGCTGCCACCAGAAAGACAAACACAGGCCTGTCGTGCCCATAGTGCCCTTCCTGCTGCATTCGCCAATCCTAATTGGGAACCCACCGCTTCTGCAGCGCCCGTACTTCCCCCATTCACATCCCCAACCAAATGCAGTCGGCTGCATGAGAGGCATTTTCTTTATGTCCTCCCGAGTACCCCTACCCAACGAACCCCCCCAAAAAAGATGTCGTGTCTGCAGCAAGCGCGGATATAGGCGTGACACCCGCTATTATTGTCCCTCCTGTCCTGACAATCCTGGTCTTTGCATTGGTGAATGTTTTGAACGCTACCATTCACTAGTTGAGTATTAGCGTAGGGTACAGCATTGCACAGACTAGGCACACTTTTCACATCGCATTTTGAGAGACCCGAACCTGGAACCGGTTACCGTTATAAAAGTTAGTTACAAAAAAAGTGTAAAAAAAAAAAAAAATAAGAAATAAAAAAAAATAGTTGTTGTTTTATTGTTCTCTCTCTCTCTATTCTCTCTCTCTATTGTTCTGCTCTTTTTTACTGTATTCTATTCTGCAATGTTTTATTGTTATTGTTATTGTTATTATGTTTTATCATGTTTGTTTTTCAGGTGTGTAATTATTTACACTTTACTGTGCTTTATTGTTAACCATTGTTAACCATTTTTTTGTCTTCAGGTACGCCATTCACGACTTTGAGTGGTTATACCAGAATGATGCCTGCAGGTTTAGGTATCATCTTGGTATCATTCTTTTCAGCCAGCGGTCGGCTTTCATGTAAAAGCAATCCTAGCGGCTAATTAGCCTCTAGACTGCTTTTACAAGCCGTGGGAGGGAATGCCCCCCCCCCCCCACCGTCTTCCGTGTTTTTCTCTGGCTCTCCTGTCTCAACAGGGAACCTGAGAACGCAGCCGGTGATTCAGCCAGCTGACCATAGAGCTGATCAGAGACCAGAGTGGCTCCAAACATCTCTATGGCCTAAGAAACCGGAAGCTACGAGTATTTCATGACTTAGATTTCGCCGGATGTAAATAGCGCCATTGGGAAATTGGGGAAGCATTTTATCACACCGATCTTGGTGTGGTCAGATGCTTTGAGGGCAGAGGAGAGATCTAGGGTCTAATAGACCCCAATTTTTTCAAAAAAGAGTACCTGTCACTACCTATTGCTATCATAGGGGATATTTACATTCCCCGAGATAACAATAAAAATGATTAAAAAAAAAAATATGAAAGGAACAGTTTAAAAGTAAGATTAAAAAAGCAAAAAAATAATAAAGAAAAAAAAAAAAAAAAAAAAAACACCCCTGTCGCCCCCTGCTCTCGCGCTAAGGCGAACGCAAGCGGCGGTCTGTCGTCAAACGTAAACAGCAATTGCACCATGCATGTGAGGTATCACCGCGAAGGCCAGATCGAGTGCAGTAATTTTTCCAGTAGACCTCCTCTGTAAATCTAAAGTGGTAACCTGTAAAGGCTTTTGAAGGCTTTTAAACATGTATTTATTTTGTTGCCACTGCACGTTTGTACGCAATTTTAAAGCATGTCATGTTTGGTATCCATGTACTCGGCCTAAGATCATCTTTTTTATTTCATCAAACATTTGGGCAATATAGCGTGTTTTAGTGCATTAGAATTAAAAAAAGTGTGTTTTTTCCCCAAAAAATGCGTTTGAAAAATCGCTGCGCAATTACTGTGTGAAAAAAAAAAATGAAACACCCACCATTTTAATCTGTAGGGCATTTGCTTTAAAAAAATATATAATGTTTGGGGGTTCAAAGTAATTTTTTTGCAAAAAAAAAAAAACTTTTTCATGTAAACAATAAGTGTCAGAAAGGGCTTTGTCTTCAAGTGGTTAGAAGAGTGGGTGATGTGTGACATAAGCTTCTAAATGTTGTGCATAAAATGCCAGGACAGTTCAAAACCCCCCCAAATGACCCCATTTTGGAAAGTAGACACCCCAAGCTATTTGCTGAGAGGCATGTCGAGTCCATGGAATATTTTATATTGCGACACAAGTTGCGGGAAAGAGACAAATTTTTTTTTTTTTTTTTTTTTTTTGCACAAAGTTGTCACTAAATGATATATTGCTCAAACATGCCATGGAAATATGTGAAATTACACCCCAAAATACATTCTGCTGCTTCTCCTGAGTACGGGGATACCACATGTGTGAGACTTTTTGGGAGCCTAGCCGCGTACGGGACCCCGAAAACCAAGCACCGCCTTCAGGCTTTCTAAGGGCGTGAATTTTTGATTTCACTCTTCACTGCCTATCACAGTTTCGGAGGCCATGGAATGCCCAGGTGGCACAAAACCCCCCCAAATGACCCCATTTTGGAAAGTAGACACCCCAAGCTATTTGCTGAGAGGTATAGTGAGTATTTTGCAGACCTCACTTTTTGTCACAAAGTTTTGAAAATTGAAAAAAGAAAAAAAAAAATGTTTTTTCTTGTCTTTCTTCATTTTCAAAAACAAATGAGAGCTGCAAAATACTCACCATGCCTTTCAGCAAATAGCTTGGGGTGTCTACTTTCCAAAATGGGGTCATTTGGGGGGGTTTTGTGCCACCTGGGCATTCCATGGCCTCCGAAACTGTGATAGGCAGTAAAGAGTGAAATCAAAAATTTTCACCCTTAGAAATCCTGAAGGCAGTGATTGGTTTTCGGGGTCCAGTACGCGGCTAGGCTCCCAAAAAGTCCCACACATGTGGTATCCCCATACTCAGGAGAAGCAGCTAAATGTATTTTGGGGTGCAATTCCACATATGCCCATGGCCTGTGTGAGCAATATATCATTTAGTGACAACTTTATGAAAAAAAAAAAAAAGTGTCACTTTCCCGCAACTTGTGTCAAAATATAAAATATTCCATGGACTCAATATGCCTCTCAGCAAATAGCTTGAGGTGTCTACTTTCCAAAATGGGGTCATTTTGGGGGGTTTTGTGCCACCTGGGCATTCCATGGCCTCCGAAACTGTGATAGGCAGTGAAGAGTGAAAGCAAAAATTTACACCCTTAGAAATCCTGAAGGCGGTGATTGGTTTTCGGGGCCCCGTACGCGGCTAGGCTCCCAAAAAGTCCCACACATGTGGTATCCCCATACTCAGGAGAAGCAGCTAAATGTATTTTGGGGTGCAATTCCACATAGGCCCATGGCCTGTGTGAGCAATATATCATTTAGTGACGACTTTTTGTAAATATTTTTTTTTTTTTTTTTGTCATTTTTCAATCACTTGAAAAAAATAAATATTCAATGGGTTCAACATGCCTCTCAGCAATTTCCTTGGGGTGTCTACTTTCCAAAATGGGGTCATTTGGGGGGGTTTTGTACTGCCCTGCCATTTTAGCACCTCAAGAAATGACATAGGCAGTCATAAACTAAAAGCTGTGTAAATTCCAGAAAATGTACCCTAGTTTGTAGACGCTATAACTTTTGCGCAAACCAATAAATATACGCTTATTGACATTTTTTTTACCAAAGACATGTGGCCGAATACATTTTGGCCTAAATGTATGACTAAAATTTAGTTTATTGGATTTTTTTTATAACAAAAAGTAGAAAATATCATTTTTTTTCAAAATTTTCGGTCTTTTTCCGTTTATAGCGCAAAAAATAAAAACCGCAGAGGTGATCAAATACCATCAAAAGAAAGCTCTATTTGTGGGAAGAAAAGGACGCAAATTTCGTTTGGGTACAGCATTGCATGACCGCGCAATTAGCAGTTAAAGCGACGCAGTGCCAAATTGGAAAAAGACCTCTGGTCCTTAGGCAGCATAATGGTCCGGGGCTCAAGTGGTTAAAAGTGATTGCTTGCAGAGCAGTATTGTAGTAAATTAGTGCCCAAACACTTTTCATTTAACTTTTACCTGGTATGGAAGGTGTTAAACTAGAATGGATAATTTAAGCTGTCTGCTTGTCAAGAACCTTTGGCAAGACTGTGACAAATGCTGAAAGTGTTCTTCCAGGGCCATTTAAGATAAAGATTTGCAAACAATGAATTAAAGGATCAGTCTACTCAAAAGTAATATCATAGCCACAAGTATAGCCTGGTGGGCTGTGCCAAACTTTGGGTTCTTATATGTCCAGTATACTCTAACAGTAAACTTCTGTACACTATTACTGATGAAATACCAGGAAGAAAGGAAACTCCTCGTAATGACCTCAGACCCAGGAATACAATCAGATACAGTATCTCACAAAAGTGAGTACACCTCCTTACATTTTTGTAAATACTTTATTATATCTTTTAATGTGACAACACTGAAGAAATGACACTTTGCTACAATGTAAAGTAGTGAGTGTACAGCTTGTATAACAGTGTAAACACACAGCCATTAATGTCTAAACCGCTCGCAACAAAAATGAGTACACCCCTAAGTGAAAATGTCCAAATTGGGCCCAAACTGTCAATATTTTGTGTGGCCACGATTATTTTCCAGCACTGCCTTAACCCTCTTGGGCATGGAGTTCACCAGAGCTTCACAGGTTGCCACTGGAGTCCTCTTCCACTCCTCCATGATGACATCACAGAGCTGATGGATATTAGAGACCTTGCACTCATCCACCTTCCGCTTGAGGATGCCCCACAGATGCTCAATAGGGTTTAGGTTTGGAGACATGCTTGGCCAGTTCTTCACCTTTACCCTCAGCTTCTTTAGTAAGGCAGTGGTTTCTTGGAGGTGTGTTTGAGGACGTTATCATGTTGAAATACTGCCCTGTGGCCCAGTCTCCAAATGGAGGGGATCATGCTCTGCTTCAGTATGTCACAATTGCCCTGGGCCCCCCCCCCCCCCCCCCCCGAAATATTAGCACACTCTGTCTGAATGTAATTGTCTCCTGCTGCTCCGCTGCCGGCCCGAGTCTCTCTCTCACATGTGCCGATCAGCGGCGCCGAAAGAGAGACTCGCGTGTGGTACGTACGGGCGGTGGCGGTCACTGACAATGAAGGAAGGATAGGTGGGTGGAGCTTCTTCCCTGCACTCGTTGCTAGACGCCAGGCGGCCCTAGCGTTAGCAACGAGTGACGTCAGTCAGGTCAGTCAGTCACACTCACACTGCAGTGAGTGAGTGAGTCACGGTGTCACGTCGGAGGTCGGACTCGAGTCTCTCAGAGCCGACCGACGTGACAGTGTGACAGCCTGGACAGGAGATGCTCATGCTGGAGGAGGCTGGAGTAATAGGCAGACTAAGAGTTCCGTTCTTCCCTATGAGGAACCTGTGATGGTAACTTGAGGCAGCCACTGAGCAGCACCCACATCACCAGAAAGCTATGTGGGCACTGCAAACCAGACCTTCCTTTAAAAGCTCATATCCTGAGCTCTGCTCTGACCTGGTTTGCTACTGGACTTCAAATTTTCCTTTCTGTTTGACTTTCTCTATTGCTGACTACTTTTCCAACCCCCAACAAGACTCTGATTAAACCCTTAGGGCTTGTGTAGACAACAAATGCAGAGTGCTTTAGGAACCACAAACACATACATCTCCTAAGTTGCTATCATTACTGATTCATGTATTGCATTGCTATTGTATTCATTGGATGGCTTTTGTTTAAAGCCCAACCTCCAACTTTTTTTAAAGAAATCAGAACCCAAGTTGCTTTAAGAAAAAAAAATTCAGCTTGGGTAATATTCACCTCTTCTCCAGTGCTACTGTCAGGACCTGAACCTGAACCTGGGACCTCTGCTGTGGCTGACAGTGACTCTTCTAACTGAGCCACATATTATCTCTCTGCCTGATTGCTTAGATAACCTTGCTTTACGTCTTGCTTCTCGTGATACTTGAACTCTGCTCCTCCCATGAACTTCCCGATTTAAGCCTTTTAAGCCATGTTTCTACATTTCCAATCTGCCAGATTATTGTGCTCTCTCCAGCCAATATGCCAGTCCTGCTGCCAGTGGCGACCAGTGGAAATTTTTTTGGGGTGTGGAAAACAGTACCCCACCCCCCCTCTTGGTCGGTGGCAGGTGACGTGGCAAATGGACAATCCGCAACTTGTGGCAAGTGAAGTGGCAAGTGGACAATCCGCAACAGGGGGCAGGTGACGTGGCAAGTGACAATCTGCAACGTGTGGCAGGCGACGTGGCAAGTGACACGCTCAGGGCTCCCACTGATTCTGTATTATGGTGAGTTTAACTATTTCATTTTCTATAACAATGTAATAATAGAAATAATGCGCTACAATCATCCTGACACCATAACAACCATGGTGCCGTGATGATTGAAGCGTCAACACCAGCCATTTCCACGATAAATTGCCCGCAAAAAAATTGTATTTTCTGGCAGTGCCCCTCCCGAGACCAGACTCTGGATCCGCCCCTGGGCAAGACACACTTGTCTTTGTACTCCTCACCTGGTTGCCACCATACAAGCTTGACAATATCTGAACCACATAAGTTTATCTTGGTCTCAGCAGACCACAGGACATTGTTCCAGTAATCCATGTCCTTAGTCTGCTTGTCTTCAGAAAACTGTTTGCGGGCTTTCTTGTGCATTGTCCTTAGAAGAGGCTTTCTTCTGGGACGACAGCCATGCAGACCAATTTGATACAGTGTGCTGCGTATGGTTTAAACACTGACAGGCTGACCCCCCACCCCTTCAACCTCCACAGCAATGCTGGCAGCACTCATACATCTATTTTCCAAAGACAACCTGATACAACACTGAGCACGTGCACTCAACTTCTTTGGTTGACCATGGCAAGGCCTGTTCTGAGTGGAACCTGTCCTTTTAAACCGCTGTATTGCCTTTGCCACCATGCTTCAGCTCAGTTTCAGGGTCTTGGCAATTTTCTTATAGCCTAGGCCATCTTTATGTAGAGCAACAATTCTTTTTTTCAGATCCTCAGAGAGTTCTTTGCCATGAGGTGCCAGGTTGAACTTCCAGTGACCAGTATGAGAGAGTGAGAGGGATAACACCAAATGTAACACACCTGCTCCCCATTCACACCTGAGACCTTGTAACACTATGGAGTGTTTACACCGGGGTAGGCAACCCCTGGGACTGGTGCCGCAAGCGGCACGCAAAGCCTCTTTAGCCGGCACTCGGCTCCCTCCCCATCAGCAGAGCAGTGCAGGGAAGTGTCAATGACACAATAATGCATTCCAATTTCTGAATTCCCCACGCCGCACCTGCACTGAGGGGGAGGCACTGTGCCCCCACACATTATAAAAGATGGGAAACATTGTTTGGTTCTTTAACTTTGCTGTAGCTGCGATCCTCAGCTTTTGTAATGGGGAAGAGATTGGGTGCAGTTCTGCTAGGGGGGGCGGTCCCTGTTTCCAGGAGGAGGAGGACTGTCATTGGCCACTGCTAAAGTCAATCACAGTTCTGTTAGCCCCGCCCACCAGCTTGAGGAAGATGACTCGCTTGGTTGCCACTATCAATCTCAGAAAGAAGGAATTTCAATTAGATTGAGAGAACCACAATCAGGTGACAGTTTGTGGAATTACTGTTGAGCTTCTGGGAACTTTGTTGAAATTATTCCTGAACCTTTACGTCACTTACTACTGAACCCCTGCACTCTGTGTCCCTTTAAGCCACAGCCAGTATTCAGCACAATGAAAATCACACCATACTTTTACTGTGATGCAGAGAGCTGCTGTCATGGTTATGCAATAGAGTTTTGTCTGTCAGCTTACCTGTCTCCATGTGTTTATCTCTAGAGACCAGCTGACTCTCACTTGACTGCCTTTATAATCTCTCCTCTAGCATGGCTCCACCCCAGCTCCTATCAGAGAACTCTATATTACCCTCTGCACTGCAGGCCAGCCCTGCTGATCAACCTTTGTGTGTTTGGCTTCCTGTTTCCTGCCTGCCGTGTGCTCTATGTTTGTTTCTGTTACCAACCTTAGCGTGTTCTCAACTATTCCTGTCTGCTCGTGACCCTGACCTTTGGCGTGTCCCCGACTATCCCTGTTTGCCTGTGACCCTGAACCCTTGGCGTGAACTCTGTTGTCCTTGTCTGCTTGTGGCCCTGACCTTAGCTTATTCCCTTACTATCCCTATCCTTCTGTTGCCTACTGTGGGTATGAGCTGGGGGACACTGGGGGGCGCGACCTGGAGCCAGTTGCAGCCCAGCCCATCCTCACCACTAGAGGCTCTGGTGAACACCTGCTGGTTCTTAGACTCCGGGCCCTAGGGAATCTTACGCTCTAACCCCGGTGGGATCCGTGTTGGTGTGCACTGCAATATATTGAAGTGTGTTAGTGCACTTTTACTGCAGTATATTGAAGTGCGTTGGTGCACTTTTACTGCAGTATATTGAAGTGCGTTAGTGCACTTTTACTGCAGTATATTGAAGTGTGTCAGTGCAGTTTTACTGCAGTATATTGTAGTGTGCTAGTGGAGTGTGTCTGTGTAGTGAGTCCTCAAAGTTAAAGTACACCAAACACCACTTTCCATTGATTAAAGTACACACTTCCCCTTCTCTATTACATTTCGGTAAAAAGCCCCCCTGCCCCATCATGTCTAGGAGACCAACGAAGAGAGGCAAACATTTTCATGGCACTGTGAGGGGGCCAGCAACGTCTGTGTCCACAGGCAAAGGTGGACGTGGTCATTCCTCAGGCAGGGCACCATTTCCACTGTTTAGTGATGTTGCCTGTGCTATCCAGCCACAGCATGCAGAGGAGGTGGTGGATTGGCTTACTAAACCATTCTCATCCTCCTCATCCTCCGTCAACCAAGCAGAGACTAGTGCGCAGACCACCACAGCAGCCAGAGTGGCTTATTCTGCCTCCTTGTTCACAGTTACTCCTGCCATAGCCCCAGAATCATGCACGGAGGAGTCCGCTGAGTTATTTGAACACAGCGTTAGCCACTTGCTCCTTGACGATGCACAAGCATTACTTGATTCTGATGTTGGTTCTGAGGTTGAGGAAGATAAAAACTGGAGCCTACAGAGAGGGGAGAACACTGGTAAACAAATTGGCAGTCATGTTCCCCCAGCCGCAGCGTATTGCCAAGTTGGCTCCAGTGATGATGAGGATGGAGGGGATGAAGATGATGATAAATCACATGACGCGACTTGGGTGCCGGATAGAGCATAGGAGCAAAGTGGGGGTGAGGCACAACCCCAATGAGGCAGCCACCATGAAAGAGTGGAGAGCAGCCACCCTATTCCATCACATTGTGGAGCTGTTATCTCCCGGCCCACATTCCACAGCTCAGCTGTCTGGGCCCTTTTTAGCACATGTGCAGCCGATCACTCATTTAATGGA
Source organism: Lithobates septentrionalis (assembly GCA_037952835.1). Lineage (NCBI taxonomy): Eukaryota > Metazoa > Chordata > Amphibia > Anura > Ranidae > Lithobates > Lithobates septentrionalis. Next base: position 2,441,183 of record JBBDGP010001354.1, read on the forward strand.
TATACGCTATGAGTGTCAATCTTTTCCATCCATCCATATGTGAAACACATCTTACGATCTAATACCCTGCGGAGGAGGCTATTCCATTGGCATCAAAACCAGAGACTACCCTGCTTATATGCGATTTACCCCTGCAGGGGTACAGCTTTCCGGTGAGTGTGGAACTGAGAAGGGAGCAGGAGTGGAATTCACTTTCTGGACAGAAGCTGTGATTGATTTATGCACAAGTCACTTTGGAAAATCACAATATAAAGACATTATTTGTGTCATCTCCTGCTGCCATTTTTTTGGACGGTGAACATTTGCACATTATATATGTTTTTTATGCTATGAACTTATTTGTTGGAATCAATTGATGGCCACCTTTGTATTCTTTGCACCATTACATTACACTTGTAGATTTTGCATGAATGTTTATTATAATGAGTGGACACTAGATTTTCATTTAGCCACTACTGTGGCAATACACATATTTTATATTATTGGCAGCGCAATTTACCCTCCCCCATTATTATTCTTTAAACCATATTTGGGGTAGACAGCAGCTACATTTATATCACCTAAACGCGGAATCAAACAATTTTATAATTGCAAGACTGTCTACGCCGCCTAGCTTTATGGTTGTTGATTTTATTGTAAAGATATTTTTTTATTGACAGGTGCATATAATTTCAATTTTTGACAGCAAGGCCAATTTTTGCTTTCATCAAGAGTACCTACATAGGGTTACGGTGTGAAAGCACCACCAACACCCAAAGCCCAATTTTTCTACACCTGTTTGACCATGGCATATCTTTTCAATTTTTAAAAGCAAGGCCAATTCTTGCTTTCATCATCTTGTTTTACAGGGTTATAGGGTGAAGGCACCACCAACACCCAAAACCCATTTTTTCCGCACCTGTTACTTATATCCAAAGTCTGCAAAACAGACCCCAGAATTTATCCAAAATATCTCTAACCTTGTTCCACATGCAATAAATTGTGGCCACATCATACAGACTGGCTCCACAAGCGGTTGTTTATAAAATGAAGAAAACTTGCTTTGAAAACATCATTTTTTTGAATTTTTAAATGTCATTTTTGGTGCAGCAGGTTCTATACAGATGCACCACTTTACAGGCAGACTAAGGGGACCCCCCAGACGCTATATTAAATGGAATTGTTTTATTGTTTTACTGTAAGCATCAGTAAATCACTGCTCATTTAGAAATTATCTTGTTTACAAACTTTTTTTTTCATTGATACATGTCCCCCAGGGCAGTACCCGACCCCCATACCCTTTGTTTGCCCAATAACTTGCATATAAGCTTTCAAAATGGGCACCTTTGATTTTTCAAGTTGGGGTTCCATAGACTTCAATGGGGTTCGTTGTTTTTGCGATGTTCAAAAGTTCTGGTGCAAACCAAACTGGGGGGTGTTCAGCCCATCTCTACTCCCAACGAGCCCAGGTGAACAAACAATAAGGAGCAGCCTCAGCCTACATGGCTCCACCACACTACACATCCCAATGCATAGGGACTAAGCTCCAGTGGGCGAGGCAAAATGCATCACGGTGTGTGGTGTGGTGGAGACATGTAGGCTAAGGCCACTCCTTAACGTTTGTTCACCTGGGCTGGTTGGAAGTAGCGACGATTCTTTCCTCTTTACATTTATTAGCTCTCTGGATTGTTATCAGGATAAGCATGCACCCCATGCACACAGGGCACAAGGATATACTTTCACCTATCTACCCTTTTCTTCTCTCCCCTTGTCATGTGACATGTCATTTGACCGGAAAGGGGAAGAAGAAGCTGCATTCTCCTGTGGTTACATTGTTATCTGTGAGTACAAGGAGGAAAGTGTGGGGCAACTACGTCTTAAACCTCCCTGTCCTCTTCAGACCCCTTTAGCCTCCCCTAGCCTCCCCCCTGTCTTAGGCTAGGTTCACATTTGTGCATTGCAGAAATATGAGCAAAATTGCATGGCAAATTGCAAAACTCTGCAATGCACAAAAATGCACAGCCTTTTTGCAGGTGTGCAATGGTGCCATTAATTCTGCGCATGTGTAATCCCCCATACAGCTGCCTTTGCAGGCCCCACTGCAAGTGTAAATAAGAGTTTAGTGTGCGAGGGAGGTCAAAGCCAGCAGCTGAGCAATATTTTTGCTGCCCTCCAACCACTGACCTTAACAAGGAGATGCAGCTGTTCTGTACACATGCCACGGCCACAATGCTCTGCCTTGCAGCCACGGCAAAAATCTGATAGAATGGGGCAACACTGCGTGCAATGCACATGGCTGCAATGCAGTGGGTCAGTGAGTTAAAACAAACAGCAAGGAGGTAGCAATGCCTCCTCACTGCTTGTTCTGAAAAGTGATTTGCCATGTAGTGTTGGGCCGAACACCCCCCAGAGTTCTCGAACATTGCAAAAGTTCGGCCCCAATCCCCATTGAAATCTATGAGACCCGAATTTGAAAAATCAAAAGTCCCCATTTTGAAGGCTTATATGCACGTTATTGGCCATAAAAAGGATATGGGACCCGGCTACTGCCCTGGTGGACATGAATCAATGCAAAAAAAATTTGTTAAAAAGATTGTTTTTACAGGAGCAGTGATTTTTAATGATGCTTAAAGTGAAACAATAAAAATTCCTTTAAATATAGTATGCCTGTTAAGTGGCACATCTGTACCGTGTATAGAACCTCCTACAGCAAAACTGACATTTATAAAGAAAAAAATGACATTTAAATTGTCGGCAATACAAAAATGTTTAAAAAATGGCGTGGGGGACCCCCCCAATCCATATCAGGCCCTTCGGGTCTGTTATGGATTTTAAGGGGAACTCCACGCCAACATTTAAAAAACGGCATGGGGGTCCGTTGAGGGGGGTCTGTGGGCAGGAGGCTTATTGGAATCTGGGAGCCCCCAGATCCCAGCCCCCTCCCTATGTGAATGAGTATGGGATACATTGTACCCCTACCCATTCACCAAAAAAAGTGTAAAAAAAAAAAGTCATGAGGATGTTTTTGATAATTCCTTTATTAAAAAAAAAAAAAAAATGTCCCCCAATGTAGATCTATCATCAATCACGACGCCTGCTGCACCACCGGACTCGGAAAAAAAAACGCTCCACCTGCAAGGAAGGCTAACTGCCGAATGCCTGCTCTGCTGTTTGATAGTTCTGAAATATCTAAGGGGCAGGGCCACCGGGTGACATCACCTGGTGGGTCCGCCCCCTTATGACGTCACCGACTGGTGCATGCTGGGTCGTGCCATTTGCATGTTTGCGTGGGGAAACAGGGATGCTTTTAAAGTTTTTAATATTTCTTTTTATTTTATTACTTTGACTTTTTTTATTTATCTTTATTGCTATCACAGGGGCTAACTAGCATGGGCAGATTGCAGGTCCTCTTTGTGGACACATCAGGGATCTATTATACCCCTAATGTCTCCCCTGCAGCTAACCAAACACAGATTGTGCTTGATTAGCTGCTTACCCAGTTACAGTAGCCAGGGAATGACAGTTCTGATCCTGGAAGTGATGTAATGCTTCTCAATTACAGGTTTCTTCATTGTAGAAGAGATTGGGGTATGTATGTTCCCTGATCTCCCCCTGCTTGGTATCTTGAGGCAGTTTACTGTGGAGATATGGGAGAGCCCAGGAACCATGGTGGTGGGTGGAGGTGGGCAGCACCAGCCGGGAGGGTGCCTGCTCAGTATTGTAAAAGTGATTGGGTGGCTCTACAGCTGCCCAGATCATTTTTACAGAACAAAGGATCACTGGTTGAAAAAAAAAACAATACCGAGCTCATGGCTGCAGTAGCAGCCATGAGCTTATTTATTACTCCAGGACATTTATAAACATACCTTGGTAGGCAGCTGCTGGGCTGAACAAGTAAAATATTTTATTCAAGTAGTTTTCTAATTATTTTTATAAAAAAACACAGAAAACTAAAACAGTCAATCGAGATCATACATATCCTTTTACATATACTCCATTAGAAAACAGATCATTAGACTGACAGTTACAGGTGAAATGTCCTGCATGTTAACACAAATCACTATAAAAAAAAAAACAATTAGAGAAGAAGTGGAAAAGGAATTAGAAAACATAGATGTCCAAGCCTGTAAACTAGGGGTGAGCTTGAAGTCGAACGTAAGTTTGACTAGAACATCGGGTGTCGCCTGTTCGGCAAACAGCGAATATTATAGGGCGTTCGCAGCAAAATCGAACGCCGCAGAATTCCCCATAATGCACTGTGAGATCGCAGTTTATAGATGTCTGATGATTGGCCAAAGCATGCACCTGACCCGGGATCCGGCAATACATTACAGTTGTGAGCAATTTTAAATGACATTTTTTCCTTTGAAAATGTCATTTTGCTGCGGTACAGTAAAACACATGAGAAACATGCACCACTTTACAGGCAGACTAAGGGGATGACCCATATGTAAAGGAATATTTCATTTTTATTGTTTTACTTTAAGCATTATTAAAATCACTAGTCCTTTAAAAACTTTTTTCTTGCATTGGGGCAGTAACCGGGTCCCCAAACACTTTTTATGGAATAACTTTCATATAAGCCTTTAAAATGAAAACTTTTGATTTTTCATGTTCGTGTCCCATAGACTTTAACGGTGTTCATACAAATTTTTTGTCTGCTCGTATGTTCTAGTGCGAACCGAACCGGGGGGTGTTAGGCTCATCTCTACTGTATTTCCTCACTAACATGAAATACCTTTACTTTTTTTCTTGTGTGTGTAGATTTCAACTTGATACTGAGCACTTTAACCAAAGCTCATGGGGACAGACAGCGAAACATGTGTAAATGATACTAAAACTATACCTTCTGGTTGGATATAATAATACAAAATATAAATATTTCATATTTTATACTTACCTGGCTAAAGACGAAATATACTGTATATAAATTGTGTTTTTTTTAATTCTTAACCATAATAAAGGAAACAGCAAGCACATACCTTTCCTTTAACATGAACAGCAATGGACAGCAAAGCAACATGTTTGTTTTAATGCATCCCTCCTAAGTAGTGCCTACCTTTCCTTTACTCCCAGCTCTATTCAGCTGGGTGTAAGTCTTGGCTCACACTGGTGCGATGCAGGAACCACAGCGATTCCTGTGCGGGTTTCCGTATCGCATCTGAATCGCAGGCAGTTCACACCGCGCTCTGCGAACCGCTGTGGATGTCAATATAAAGTTAATGACACCCCCAAATCGCTTCGTAGAACGCAGTGCCAAATGTGGAATCGGATGAAATGGGTCTAAACAACCATGCGATCTGATTCCAGTGGGGACCAAAAAAAAAGGGTCCTGCACTATTTTAGTGCAAATGTAATGCGATTTCAGCCATACAAACAGTATGGCTGAATTCACATCGCACAGACATCGCATGTGATGTGCACAGGAATGCGATGCAAATCATATTTGATGTCTGCAATCGCATTAGTGGGAACCCAGCCTAAGGCTTCATGTACACTGGACGTTTATACAGCTACTGTTTTTGGCTTTGTTTTTTCTGCAGCCTGTAAACTCCCCAGAATGTTATTCTATGTGTCCATGCACATGTAGCGCTGGTAGATTTTACAATCTACCGCTTATATGTAAATTAAGTGAGTCGTCTGTGCTGTACATAATTCAGAGTCAATTTACTGTTAGATTAGCCTCTGTTCCAGCTTGGCGGTGTTGCGTGCAGTTCCACATTCTGCCTGTGGGTGTTGTTGTCACCATGGGTCGGTGTTGGAAAGCAACAAGCTGAAGTGTATGAGTGCTCTTCTGTCCCGTAGACAACTCGGCGGAGGTGGTCCTCCGCTTTGCATTCTGGGGGAGGGTATTTATGGGACAGACGCCATGTTTCAGGGAGCTTTACCTCGTGGCCCTTCTGGCCTAGAGGCATGTGTTAGTGAGTTCTACCTCGCGGCCCTCTGGTCTGGAGGGTTGCGTTGCGGCAGCCGTGCAGGTAGACCCAGAAGCCTGTCTGGGGCCTGCTATCGCTGGAATGGTCCTGTGCTGTCTGTCCTGCGGGAAGAAGCCGGACAATCGGGTAGATCCAGGGGAGGACCCATCTTGGAAGGGACCATGCAAGGCTGGTCTTAAGAAGGGCCTGGTGACTCGATTGGAGGACGCATCTTAGACTACTCTATCGTACAAGTACTGCTGGGTTGGCTTAAAGGTTCTGGTACTGTGTTTGCTGTAAAACTACTACATTCTGTGGCAGAGGATCGTACAGTTTTATTTCACTAAAGTCTGTGGCAGAGACTTTTTGTTCGTGCTGCGTTCCAGCTGCTAGGTTAGTGAGAGAGACCTATCCAGGCGGGCAAAGATTTAATCCTGAACGGAGGATATATTCACCCTTGAGATTTCAATTCCTTAATGCTACACCAAGAAAAGGTGTTTGAACTTCCATGCAACTCTTCTTCTACCTCTTTCCTGCTACTTCTTCCAGTTACCTCCCATTAAAGCATTGGAAAAGTACTAAAGTGACTGTTGCCTATATTATCTGATAACAAGCTCAACGAGGACCCTAGACCCCGTGTTGGTGAGACCACAGGTAAAAAGGTGACGGAAACAGCCCGCAACAAATGAGCAGCTCCACCGTGAGTTAGTGCTACACACACATAGGCTGTTATCAGCGTTTTTTGGCAGGGGTGTTTTCTGGCTGGAAATACCCCCAGAGCTAGTGGGTTTTGAGAGGAGTTTTCCAGCTGTAAAAACGCTCTAACTCTGATAAAAGCTTAAAAACACAGAAAAACTTGTCTATTAAAGGGTTACTAAACCCAGGATCCTGCATTCACTATTTCTGGTCTCCACAGTACACAGAACATGGAAATGCAATAGTTTTAGTAAATATAAACTGCTAAATACCTTTTCTCATTAGCAGTTAGAGCAGTCTTGTGACTTCTATCAATGTCCAGCCAAGTTTTCTGACTGTACTATGAGACTGCGGGACCCCTGACCCTCTGTCTGGACAGTGCTGATTGGCCCTGTGCTGATCACATGCACCCTCCCAAGAAAAAAAAAAATCTCTCTAGCAATACACAACAAACTGAGCATGTGCAGCCTGACTCCATAGAATCTGTGTTATCAGGAAATTAATAGAGGATAGTGGAAAAAGGGAAGAATCAGTGAAGCTAGGCTCAAACAGCCTTTTTACACAATGCAGAGGATTAACCCCTTAGGTTCCACAGTGAGTATAACAAGCATGCTTTACTGCATATACAGACTGATTTTACTGTAGTGGGTTTAGTGACACTTCAATACCCTGTACACACGGTTGGAATTTCCGACAACAAATGTTCGATGTGAGCTAGTTGTCACAAATTCCGACCGTGTGTAGGCTCCATCGGACATTTGTTGTCTGAATTTCCGACAACAAAAATTTGAGAGCTGGTTCTCAAATTTTTTGACAACAAAATCTGTTGTCGGAAATTCCGATCGTGCGTACACAATTCCAACGCACAAAATTCCTCGCATGCTCGGAATCAAGCAGAAGAGCCACACTGGCTATTGAACTTCATTTTTCTCGGCTCGTCGTACGTCTTATACGTCACCGCGTTCTTGACGTTCGGAATTTCCGACAACATTTGTGCGACCGTGTGTATGCAAGACAAGTTTGAGACAACATCCGTCGGAGAAAAATTCAGGATTTTGTTGTCGGAATGTCCAATCGTCTGTACGCGGCATAAGTGTTTAACAGCGTTTTGGGGCCATAAGCTTTTGAGGGAGTATAGTTTTGAGGGAATGTAGAATCATAGAGAGTTATAGAGATTGTGCGGTCAAACTGTAATGTCTATGGTGAGCCTAAAGCTGACCATACATGGTTAGTTTTTTTTCATTTGGCCAGGGGGCTGAATGATTAAAAAAAATAACAGATTCCTCCATCCGCACAAACAGGGAGGATAGGAGAATCCCCCTCCATTTGGACATTGTATATTGACAATACAATGTTCGGTGGCTGCAGCAATAGAAAAAAGCGGGGCTGATGAAATATTAAAACTCAAAAACAAATATATTTTACAAAAGCAATATTAAAAGTTTGTAATCAACTACAGCATAAACATTATACACCAAGAATACATTTTTAAGAATCAAAAAAAAAATGATTGGAGAATCACCTTGATTATACTGCTTCCAGTGGCTCTTGTCCCTTGTCACAACACCGGTGGATCAGCTGTGTGTGAGCTACAATTCTTTAAATTCTCCCTGACACCCTGTGCAGTACCGCCCTCCTGCAAAACTTCAGAAAGGTTGCTATGAGACAGTGTCACAGACACCGCAAACGACAAAGGGCTTTTCAAGTGAAAGAAACTGTTCAAGAGGAAAGGGATTAGGAGTGCGACAAATGATTGGATTGGGACTAGTTAATGGGCTTTTATTGCCTTTGAGGCTTACCATGCATGATTCTTTTTTTTTTTTTGTTCAACCAGCGGGTTGAACAAAAAATAAATGAGCTGATTCCCCCATCCACACATTCGAGGTGGATGAGGGAATCCCTCCCGCTGTGCTATTGTATTTTGCCAGCGGGGGGCCTTTCCCGTACGCAGAATACAATGATCAGTGCTGCCAACTATAGACTGGAAAAAGACAGCTGCTGTGACCTCCAAACATTAACTACTTCCTGCCCACCCACAGTAGTTGTACTATGGGTGGCAGCTGCAGGCTGGGCGGTGTACCTTTCTTCCGGTGTTCTGCCGAAAACTCAGAATCGCCAAGATCTCCAATCACGTCACTTCCGGTGACTATCCAACAGCAATAATTGGCGATTTCGACTAGTTGGCAGTTTTCATAGAACACCGGCAGCGTATACACCATATAATGGTACACAATATAATGAGTGGACATTGTTAGTCAGCCCACTGGTAACCAACAACATGGCCGCCACCAAGGCGGCGACAACTTTTTTCCTCCTTACCTGGTGTTCTGTCCAAACAGCCAAGTACCCCCAACAGGCCATGTTTATGGAATAGCTGTCCAAAATAAAATAGCTGTCCAAAATGCTGCCAGTACCAGGGGTGTGTGTGAGCAATCGGGGGTCTGCCTGTCAGTTTCACACACAAACCATGGATTGTGTGTAATACACCCCCGCTGTCAGGTGCGTACGACGTATATCTATGTTCATGATATAAAATCATATATTCATTTCCACATTGTAATTCAATTATTTTACATTTAGAGCCCTTTCACACGAGCCGCCCAATAGCGTCGGCGGTAAAACGCAGTTATTTTTAGCGGCGTTTTACCGTCGGATTAGCGGCGCATTTTGGCCACTAGCGGGGCACTTTTACCCCCCGCTAGAGGCCGAGAAAGGGTTAAAACCGTCCGCAATGCGCCGCAATAGCGGTGTTTTGCCGGCGGTATCCCAGCGCTGCCCCATTGATTTCAATGGGGAGCAGCAGTGGAGGAGCGGTAAACACACCGCTCCTTCAGCACTCCAAAGAAGCTGCTGACAGGACTTTTCCTGACGTCCTGCCAGTGCAGCGCTCTGGTGTGAAAGCCCTCAGGCTTTCACACTGGAGACAATGCTGCAGCTGTTTGAGGGCGGATTGCAGGCGCTATTTTTAACGCTATAGCGCCTGCAAAACGCCCTCAGTGTGAAAGGGGTCTTACTTCCTTAAAAGTTGTGACACATTCCCTATGTCCTGTGAGTAGGCAATGTTGTGTCACAGAAGTCATAGAGCTTGCCTTCTGAACTACAGAGGTGCTGAAAGGAGGAGTTCCAGGAGGCGGAGTCAATACAGGAATCATTGCCTGCAGACAGCAACTTACCATGATATTTGTATTCCTTTGAAATTTAAAGTTGTTGTAAAGGCTTCTGGGTTTTTATCTTAATGCATTCTCTGCATTAGGGTAAAAAAACCTTTTATGTGCAGCTCCCAGCCCCCCTAAATACTTACCTTGGCCTGATCTCAATCCAGTGCTGTGCCTGAGAGCAGTCATGCTGCTGTCTCTCTCCCGGCTCACTGGACTCAGTGAGAGCAGTGGGAGCCATTGGCTCCTGCTGCCTTCATTCAATTCCATTGATGAGGGAGGGCACACAAAGAAGAGGAGAAGCCCAAAGCACTGGTGGGAGACCCCAGAAGGGGGGGATCAAGCCGCTCTGTGCAAAACCATTGCACAGAACAGGTAAGTATAACATGTTTGTTTGTTTTTTAAGAAAAAAAAAAACCCTTTAGGCCCCTTTCACACTGGGCTGTCCATTTTGAAGGACTCCGTTTGCTTAGCAGGGATCGCTCCGTTGGTCCGCGCTGAGCCCTTGGATGACAGGTCCGTCTCCGCTCACTGTGCAGGGACAGACCTATCAGAGCTCCGCTCTCCTCTATGGGGGATTGAATGAAAATGGACCGCCTGTCCATTTTCATCCGATCCGCCAGACGGATGGAAAAGAGGGTTTCCATTAGCCTGGATTCAGTGGATCGGATGTCAGCGGACTTGTCACCGATGACATCTGTCGCTCCATAGACCTGCATGAAGCGTCCGTTCAGGTCCGCCTAAAAAACTGACAGGCGGACCTGAACAGTCCGCCCGTGTGAAAGGAGCCTTACAATCAGAGCAGAAACTGCAAAGCATGCAGAATATCCAGGAAGGTATGGAAAGAAATTGCCAGCAGACAGGCAGCACTCACAACATGAAAGCAGATGTTTTGTTTTAAAAAGTTCTTATTGAATGTTTCAATATAAAATAAGATGAAGGGGTACAAGACAATTGTACATTGTTCCTGGCTTTTTATTGAGTGGAAATTCAATGTTGTTAAAGGTTCCTCCTTAACAGAAAGTACTACCGTTATGGAGGATCCTTGACCATGTATGGATCTGTCTCCCTGGTTACAACTATTAATTACGGTAGTCTAAGTTAAATAGTTCCTGGGAGAAGCAAAAAGGAGACAAAGGGAGAGTTCACACAGAGATCTACTGTTTCTCATCTAAACCAAGTGGTAGGCATGATATATCATAGTTAATCCTGGTTCACACCAGTGCGGTTTTGTAATACGTTTTGACAAGTCGCAGCAACTTTGAAAAAGGTTCCTGCACTACTTTTTTTTGTGATTTCATGGGGACTTGCATTGACTTCTGTTAAATGAACTTGCAAGCTGATTAAAATCAGAGGTCCATATCGCACTGATCTGCGGCTTTGAAATCACGCTGAAGTAGCACAATTTCAAAGCCACACTGGTGTAAACCAGGGCTAAAAGGATTGAAAGGGTGTTAGCCTCCATTCAAACCAGTACGACTTGTCAGTTCCAAATCGCATGACAAGTCGCACCCTATTGCCGGCATTGGAACCGTTCAATTTGAAAAAAGGTTCCTGCATTATTTTTTGCAATTTCAGGTGCGACTTGAATAGACATCTGTGCATGAAGTGGCACTGATGTCAGCACGATTTTAAAGTAGCATTCAACGGGGGCTCAAGGTTGAAAGTTAGAGGCAAAAAAAAGGGTGGGTTGGGTCTTCAACGCCTTATTTTTGGGGTTAACAACTACTTAGTCAAAGTGCCAACAGCGTCAAATCAAAATCAGAGGGAAGACCAGTCACTGCTTCACTTGTGCACACCAGTCATATATCGGCCCCTAATTGTTTTCTGCAGGCAGCCAGTATTGGAAGGATCTGCTGGGTCCAGTGGCAGCCCGTACTGCAGGGTGCACGGGCGCCAACCCCCCTATCTATGCCCTAATCTACATGCGGGGTGCTGGACGCATGGATTCCAATCAGGTTTTTTTCCAGTCAGGTGATTAGAGCTCTAATAGTCTTCAAAAAAGGATTGGCTTGGGGCACAGAGCACTGCGTTCCGAGTCCACCCAGTTGTGTGGTAATAACGAATGAATATTCTTGTCACACTGATTCTCCTCCCGGCCAATCAGGAAGCGGGTCTGAGGTCCGTTTCCCAATTGGCCAAAAGGAGAAGCGTTCCAATAGGCCTAGGAGGAGGAGGGAGGAGACGCACGGCGGAAGCTGCCCGCCCGGAGGGAAGCGCTGCCCTCGCCATAGATGGGGTAAGTGGGGAAGTGCGGGTGGCCCGACTGGGGGGGGGTGGCTGTGGTTGCACTGTTTGCTGCCCCCCCCCCCAAAAAAATTTACCACCATCTGCCACTGGCTGGGTCCCACCTATAGCTCTACTCTCTATACAAGCTATGTATATTTACAAGGTAATATCTAAGTCTGTACATGCATTTGATGCACACAGTGTTTTTTTTATCCTTCGTGCCTATAGTGGAATATATTTAAAAGAAAATGTTTGTGCCTGGAGACTGCAGTTCAGCTTTAAGATGAAACGCCACTCCGCTGCTGAGGCAAACGTAATTATGTTTGTCTATTATTTAGAAGGTTGGGTTTTTATAGGGGTCAGCATAGTGCACAGGAGTAGTGGGCAGTCAAGCAAGTGGTAAAATTGACACAATGAGATACAAATCAGGCTGCCTCTGCTTCAGCAAAGTGTATGAAATAGGTTTACAATACATCCCCTATACCTGTAATCCTGGGCAGCCAATTGTGACAGATTTGCAAAAGTCTGCAATGGATTCATCACTGAAGATGAGCCAAATTTTCACTCTAAACAGATGCAAAATGAAAGGATAAGTTCACTTTTTTTACCTGCAAAATTATGTGCATTTATATATTTTTTTCCTTGTCAAAAGAAGTTTATTGAGTATACAATATTATAAAGATACATAAAGTAAGTTTACAAGGATCTATAAAGTAAGCTCATTGTTTTACAGTAGGGTTTATATAGGTAAATATCATGAAATTTCAAATATTAAACCTTGGGTTCACGTAAACCTAAATTAAAGATATATATAATTTCCTTAGTTACTTTTGTAGGTATTTAAATGATTTATAGCTACTATACATATTGTTTACAGGTAGAGTGTATATAGGTCAAATAAATTCTGATAATGAGCTTTAATCGTAAGGTGGAGAAAAGGAAAGAGAAAGTAGAAAAAGGGTAGAAAGGCAGAGGTATGGTCCACAAGGTTGTCCCGCTCGTCAGTTTATTATTCTTTTTAGTTCTCTTTGAAGCCTTAGAATGGGTGTCTCTGTAAGTCATTTAATCTGTTACCATGGCAACAGGACAGAGTCATTGAAATTTGACAGGAACTGTTGTTTTATCCAAGGATGCCAAAGTTTTTCAAATTTTGGAATTTGATTTTGATCGATGGCTACCATCTTAGCATGGGACATTGTATTATTCATTCTGTGAATTGTTTCTGCTAGTACCAATGTAGGAGATTTCCATGCCTTGGCCACTGTTTGTTTTGCAGCCGTTATTAGTTGGATCATAAGTTTGAATTGAGAGAGTGTTAACCATTCCGGTTTTAGATTAACTAAAGTTATATATGGATCTGGTTGTATTATTTTTTAAAATATTTTAGATGCAATCACGAAGACTTCCTTCCAGAAAGTTTGGATTACTGGGCACGTCCACCATATGTGTAAATGTGTGCCTATTTCTGGGCATCCTCGAAAACAAAGAGCTGAGGTATTAGGTGAATATTTTGCCACTCTAGCAGGTACAAGGTACCAGCGAGTTAGGACTTTATAATTTGTCTCCAGTGCTAAGATGTTGGGTGAAGATGACTTAGATGTGAGCCATATGTTAGACCAGTCCGTGTCTTCTAAAGTTCGTCCCAGGTCCTCCTCCCACTTCTGAACGTAAGAGGGTCTATTAAGATTTGCTACTCCATATAATTGGTTATAAAGTGATGAAATTGTACCTTTAGCAAATGGATCTTTTGTACAGATTGATTCAAAAATGGATAATTGGGATAATGGTGTATCCCCCTTTAGGAATGGTGTATAGAAATTTTTGATTTGGAGATATCTAAATATCTCAGAGTTTGGTAGATCATATTTTTCTCTAAGCGATGGGAATGAAAGGAATGATTTAGATGCTATGAAGTCATTTAGTGTCTGAATGCCTGATGTTGTCCAAGCTTTAAAAGAATTTGGGTAGATCCATGCCGGATAAAAGGCCGGATTTCTGATAAAAGAAAGGAGAGGATTGTGTGGAGATTGTAACTGATATTTGGTTTTTAGTTTATCCCAGAGAGATAAGAAGTGTTTAGTTATGGGATTATGAATTTTAAAGCGGTCTTTAGGATCAAGCCATAACAAGTTTGATATTAATAGAGGGTCATTTTCTGAAGCCTCTATAAATACCCATAATGGGATTTCCTGTTTTGCATGGTATTTGGACAGACTGGCCAAATGTGCTGCTCTGTAGTAGTTAGTAAAATTAGGGTATCCCAGGCCTCCTTTATTTTTGGGAAGATGTAGTGTGTGTATAGGTATACGTGGTTTAGAAGAGCCCCATATAAACGAAGTTGCTCTTTTTTGTACTATTCTCAAAAAATAGGAAGGAATTGGAATAGGGAGGACTCTGAATAGATAAAGCAATTTGGGTAGAATAGTCATTTTGATTGCATTAATCTTCCCTATCCAGGATAAAGGAAGTTGCGACCATTGTTTTATTAGATTTGTGATCTGTCTTAATACAGGAGGATAATTGGTTGAGAATAAATCAGAATGAGATGCTGTTAAATGAATTCCAAGATATGGGATTGATTTTTCTGCCCATGTGAATGGGAGTGCAGCCCTAGCCGGGATCAATTCCATGTTTGTGAGCGAAATATTAAGCACTAGGCATTTCTTAGGATTAATCATAAGGCCGGATAGGGCTGCAAATCCATCAAGAGCTGGTATTAAGTTAGGACCAGAGACCTGTGGTGATGATAGAAAAAGTAATATATCGTCTGCAAATATACATAATTTGTGTGTAATACCTCCTACTTCAATGCCAGTTATAGTTTGGTTTGTTCTGATGTATTGGGCCATGGGTTCGAGTATAAGGGCAAATAATAAGGGGGATAATGGGCAACCCTGTCGGGTACCTCTTTCGATATTAAAGGCATCAGATTTGTATCCAGCATATTTTATATAGGCTTTGGGTTTATTATATAATGCTTTGATCCATGTTAAAAAGTGGGGTCCAAAACCCCATTTTTGTAATGAATATTGCATATATTGCCAGGATACTGTGTCAAATGCCCTCTTAATATCGAGAGATAGAAAACATAAAGGGATTTTCCGCTTTTTAGCAATATGTGCCAATAACACTGCCCTGCGTATATTATCGCCTGCCTGTCTATTTGGCATGAAGCCTACTTGATCTCTATGTATTAATTTTCCTATAATGCTATTTAGGCGTTTTGCTATTATTTTTGCTAATAATTTAATATCAAGGTTTAACAGAGAGATAGGCCGATAATTCACACAGGAAGTATCATCAGAAAGGGGTTTTGGGATCATACAAACAATTGCCATTAGTGTTTCTTGACGAAAAGAATGTCCTTCTAGAAGTTTGTTAAAAGTTTCAGTGAGAATGGGAGAGAGTATTTCTGAGAATGTTTTATAGTATAAAGCCGAGTAGCCGTCTGGGCCTGGTCTTTTGTTAAGTTTTAGGTCTTTTATGGCGTTAGCAACTTCATCTATAGTTATAGGCTCATCCAAACTGCTTTCTTGATTCTGAGACAACTCAGGTAAGGTTATTTTTGAGAAGAAGGATTCAGCCTCTGTAGGATTAAATTCATTGTTTGTCTTGTATAAAGTTGCGAGATGTGAGTGAAATTTATGGACTATTTTAACTGGATTACAAGTATAAACATTTTTTGATAATTTCAAACGTATTGGTTTGAAAGATTTGTTAGTTGAATTTAATGCCCGAGCCAAATATGTACCTGGTTTGTTTGTATTCATGTAGAAATTGTGTTTGGAGCGTTTGAGGGATTTATCAACTGACTCAGTGAGAAATAGATCGTATTCCAATCTAGATTTTTCCAGATGAGATTTTGTACTCTGAGATGGATTATCTTGGAATGATATGTAGGCTGCATTAAAATTGAGTTCTAGTTTTTTTGCTAGATTTTTGCGTTCCCGTTTAAATAGGGCCATTTGTCTTTGTATTGTACCACGCAAGACAGGCTTATGAGCTTCCCACAGTGTTATTGGGGAAATGTCTGTTGTATTATTAATTGATATGTATTCCTTTAAAGCTTGTTCAATGGCCATCTGATGTAGTGGGTGTTTGAGCATTATGTCTGGTAAGTACCACGTTGGTATAAGAAAGAACACCTATATTAAAGGAATTATATTATAGAGTAAAAGTACCATCATCCCAAATGTCAAGTATAAGGAGAGGCAGGGGGTAGGGGACGGCCGCAGTTGGCTGCTCCTGTCGGACAGTATCCCAACCCCCCACAGGGGAAAAGAGGGGACTATTGCGGTACTCGATGTAACTAAATGTTCAGTAAGAAAAGGTAGAGGGAGAGATAACAATTTGATAAAAATTCAATTTTAATAGGAACAATATTAAAAAATTGTTACAGTGTCACATATAGTTGCGATTCAAAGCAGAGGCAGTATATACAACCATATGGATTACACCCAATAGAGATGATAGATACATATATAGCTTGAGTTCTCGACCGGTTTCGCGGTTTTCACCGCTTCCTCAGGAGAGCCATATCTATAGTGCAACATAGAATAGATTGTAATAAATACAAATAAATCACAATGTATAGGCAAGATGTTATCGCAGCAAAATCATTAATAATACATTGAACAATTACATACAAATTATATACAGTAAGGATGAGCTCACCCATTCAGGAATTCTCTGTGGGTATGCAGGGCCTCATGTAATTCCCCCTGCGGCGAACACAGGGGATAGCAAACAGCCTCTGGTGAATAAAATTTTGAATAATTGGATTATACAGGTCACTGGACTAAGAAATTCCAGAAAAGATGGAATGTAGGGGTGCCAGTAAAATAGCTCTAGAGTTTCAAAGCCGGTGTGCAGGAGAGAAACAAGGAGAAATTAGTGGTAATAGAAGGAAAACGGTACACCAGAAAGAGGGGGGAAGGGAAGGGAAGGGGGGGGGAAAGGGGGAGAGGGAGAGGGAAGGAAAAGGGAGGAGAAGGGGGGGGGAAAAGGGAAGGGAAAAAGGGGGGGGGAGGGGGGAAAGGGGGGGAAAAAATTGGGGGAAGAGACCAGTGATGGGTCAAGTGGAAACGAGAACCCAGTGATTCCGTCTATATAAGAAACAGGTAAAAACTAGAAAAGATTGCACACAGGTGTTTAGAACTGGCACTCACCAGTAAGATGTTAATTGGTTAAAAGACGCATGGGCTAGGATGGAGGAGAACAACATAATAGGAGGACCATAAAGCAGAGAGGTCAATGAGACCATAGGCTATTGTATTAGTAGTAAGAGTCCGGAACCATTGATGTAAACAGAGAGAGGGGAGTCACAGCAGCAACTGAAATCAAAAATTATATTGAAATTACCATCCACAAATATATAGGGGGTTTGTCCACAGGTAAAGAGCGATATAGATACAACACTAGGGATAAAGTTTACAATTGTGTGGAGTAATACAAACTGGTAATAGGTACAAAACAATCGATACCTAATTGGAGGGTACTGGTCATCAGCAAAGGAGAGACAGTGTGGGTAAGCAGAGATGCACTAACACTGTAAATAGAGTTACATACGGAAGCCGCACTAAATGAACTTAGTGCGGGATGAAGGTAAAGGATGGAAAGAGAGTCTGGCTAGTAATAGGGAGAACGAGGGGGGACAAGGCTTACCTAGAACAGTGATCCTCCACCAGCGCAACGTCAGGAGGCTGTAGGCTCGTACAGCGGCCATGACCAGCCGCTATAAGAGCACCCCAACCCGGAAGTCAGGGACGGCGTGACGGAGGCGGTCCCTGACGTAACCGGGTCTGTTCGCCCGCACTGCGCAGGTGCACAGAAGGTGCTACTGCGCAAGCGCGCGCTCCTGTCAAAGGGAATCGAATTCCCAGACATGGAGACACAAGCAGCCCGAGGGCTGCCAGGGCCTCGGGCTGTATTCCTTTAAAGCTTGTTCAATGGCCATCTGATGTAGTGGGTGTTTGAGCATTATGTCTGGTAAGTACCACGTTGGTATAAGAAAGAACACCTATATTAAAGGAATTATATTATAGAGTAAAAGTACCATCATCCCAAATGTCAAGTATAAGGAGAGGCAGGGGGTAGGGGACGGCCGCAGTTGGCTGCTCCTGTCGGACAGTATCCCAACCCCCCACAGGGGAAAAGAGGGGACTATTGCGGTACTCGATGTAACTAAATGTTCAGTAAGAAAAGGTAGAGGGAGAGATAACAATTTGATAAAAATTCAATTTTAATAGGAACAATATTAAAAAATTGTTACAGTGTCACATATAGTTGCGATTCAAAGCAGAGGCAGTATATACAACCATATGGATTACACCCAATAGAGATGATAGATACATATATAGCTTGAGTTCTCGACCGGTTTCGCGGTTTTCACCGCTTCCTCAGGAGAGCCATATCTATAGTGCAACATAGAATAGATTGTAATAAATACAAATAAATCACAATGTATAGGCAAGATGTTATCGCAGCAAAATCATTAATAATACATTGAACAATTACATACAAATTATATACAGTAAGGATGAGCTCACCCATTCAGGAATTCTCTGTGGGTATGCAGGGCCTCATGTAATTCCCCCTGCGGCGAACACAGGGGATAGCAAACAGCCTCTGGTGAATAAAATTTTGAATAATTGGATTATACAGGTCACTGGACTAAGAAATTCCAGAAAAGATGGAATGTAGGGGTGCCAGTAAAATAGCTCTAGAGTTTCAAAGCCGGTGTGCAGGAGAGAAACAAGGAGAAATTAGTGGTAATAGAAGGAAAACGGTACACCAGAAAGAGGGGGGAAGGGAAGGGAAGGGGGGGGAAAGGGGGAGAGGGAGAGGGAAGGAAAAGGGAGGAGAAGGGGGGGAAAAAAGGGAAGGGAAAAAGGGGGGGGGAGGGGGGAAAGGGGGGGAAAAAATTGGGGGAAGAGACCAGTGATGGGTCAAGTGGAAACGAGAACCCAGTGATTCCGTCTATATAAGAAACAGGTAAAAACTAGAAAAGATTGCACACAGGTGTTTAGAACTGGCACTCACCAGTAAGATGTTAATTGGTTAAAAGACGCATGGGCTAGGATGGAGGAGAACAACATAATAGGAGGACCATAAAGCAGAGAGGTCAATGAGACCATAGGCTATTGTATTAGTAGTAAGAGTCCGGAACCATTGATGTAAACAGAGAGAGGGGAGTCACAGCAGCAACTGAAATCAAAAATTATATTGAAATTACCATCCACAAATATATAGGGGGTTTGTCCACAGGTAAAGAGCGATATAGATACAACACTAGGGATAAAGTTTACAATTGTGTGGAGTAATACAAACTGGTAATAGGTACAAAACAATCGATACCTAATTGGAGGGTACTGGTCATCAGCAAAGGAGAGACAGTGTGGGTAAGCAGAGATGCACTAACACTGTAAATAGAGTTACATACGGAAGCCGCACTAAATGAACTTAGTGCGGGATGAAGGTAAAGGATGGAAAGAGAGTCTGGCTAGTAATAGGGAGAACGAGGGGGGACAAGGCTTACCTAGAACAGTGATCCTCCACCAGCGCAACGTCAGGAGGCTGTAGGCTCGTACAGCGGCCATGACCAGCCGCTATAAGAGCACCCCAACCCGGAAGTCAGGGACGGCGTGACGGAGGCGGTCCCTGACGTAACCGGGTCTGTTCGCCCGCACTGCGCAGGTGCACAGAAGGTGCTACTGCGCAAGCGCGCGCTCCTGTCAAAGGGAATCGAATTCCCAGACATGGAGACACAAGCAGCCCGAGGGCTGCCAGGGCGAACATGTGTCCGCCGCAGGGAGAAGAGTCGAGGCAAAGCAATAGCCGACAGAGCCATGTTTTATTATGCTGTCATATATATATATATTTTTTTTTGCTGTTCAAGGATGACCTCTTCCCGGCTATCAGGCTCTGTCGGCTATTGCTTTGCCTCGATTCTTCTCCCTGCGGCGGACACATGTTCGCCCTGGCAGCCCTCGGGCTGCTTGTGTCTCCATGTCTGGGAATTCGATTCCCTTTGACAGGAGCGCGCGCTTGCGCAGTAGCACCTTCTGTGCACCTGCGCAGTGCGGGCGAACAGACCCGGTTACGTCAGGGACCGCCTCCGTCACGCCGTCCCTGACTTCCGGGATGGGGTGCTCTTATAGCGGCTGGTCATGGCCGCTGTACGAGCCTACAGTCTCCTGACGCTGCGCTGGTGGAGGATCACTGTTCTAGGTAAGCCTTGTCCCCCCTCGTTCTCCCTATTACTAGCCAGACTCTCTTTCCATCTTTTACCTTCATCCCGCTCTAAGTTCATTTAGTGCGGCTTCCGTATGTAACTCTATTTACAGTGTTAGTGCATCTCTGCTTACCCACACTGTCTCTCCTTTGCTGATGACCAGTACCCTCCAATTAGGTATCAATTGTTTTGTACCTATTACCAGTTTGTATTACTCCACACAATTGTAAACTTTATCCCTAGTGTTGTATCTATATCGCTCTTTACCTGTGGACAAACCCCCTATATATTTGTGGATGGTAATTTCAATATAATTTTTGATTTCAGTTGCTGCTGTGACTCCCCTCTCTCTGTTTACATCAATGGTTCCGGACTCTTACTACTAATACAATAGCCTATGGTCTCATTGACCTCTCTGCTTTATGGTCCTCCTATTATGTTGTTCTCCTCCATCCTAGCCCATGCGTCTTTTAACCAATTAACGTCTTACTGGTGAGTGCCAGTTCTAAACACCTGTGTGCAATCTTTTCTAGTTTTTACCTGTTTCTTATATAGAAGGAATCACTGGGTTCTCGTTTCCACTTGACCCATCACTGGTCTCTTCCCCCAATTTCCCCCCCCTCTTTCCCCCCTCCCCCCCTTTTTCCCTTCCCTTTTTTCCCCCCCTTCTCCTCCCTTTTCCTTCCCTCTCCCTCTCCCCCTTCCCCCCCCCCCTCCCTTCCCTTCCCCCCTCTTTCTGGTGTACCGTTTTCCTTCTATTACCACTAATTTCTCCTTGTTTCTCTCCTGCACACCGGCTTTGAAACTCTAGAGCTATTTTACTGGCACCCCTACATTCCATCTTTTCTGGAATTTCTTAGTCCAGTGACCTGTATAATCCAATTATTCAAAATTTTATTCACCAGAGGCTGTTTGCTATCCCCTGTGTTCGCCGCAGGGGGAATTACATGAGGCCTTGCATACCCACAGAGAATTCCTGAATGGGTGAGCTCATCCTTACTGTATATAATTTGTATGTAATTGTTCAATGTATTATTAATGATTTTGCTGCGATAACATCTTGCCTATACATTGTGATTTATTTGTATTTGTTACAATCTATTCTATGTTGCACTATAGATATGGCTCTCCTGAGGAAGCGGTGAAAACCGCGAAACCGGTCGAGAACTCAAGCTATATATGTATCTATCATCTCTATTGGGTGTAATCCATATGGTTGTATATACTGCCTCTGCTTTGAATCGCAACTATATGTGACACTGTAACAATTTTTTAATATTGTTCCTATTAAAATTGAATTTTTATCAAATTGTTATCTCTCCCTCTACCTTTTCTTACTGAACATTTAGTTACATCGAGTACCGCAATAGTCCCCTCTTTTCCCCTGTGGGGGGTTGGGATACTGTCCGACAGGAGCAGCCAACTGCGGCCGTCCCCTACCCCCTGCCTCTCCTTATAAGTACCACGTTGGGTCATGCGCTTTTGGTATGGCTGAGGCTATAGTAGTGTATACTGCATTATGGTCAGACCACGGAATCGGAATTATATCTGATGCAATAATTTCTGGTATCATTCCTATTGTTAGAAAAATATGATCTATTCTGGTGAAGGTTTGATGAGGGTGCGAGAAATAAGTGAATTTCTTTTTCATTGGGTTACTTTCTCTCCACGAATCTACCAGATTGTATTTGGAAAGAAGTTGAGAAAAAGGTAATCTAGAGGTTATTTTGGATGGTGTAAAAGGTCATTTATCTAGAAATGGGAGGAGGACCTGGTTCGAATCCCCGCACATTATCACTGTTCCTATTTTGTGTGTATTAATCACTTGTAATATATGTGAGAGGAATGGTGTAGGTTGTTTGTTAGGAGCGTAGTAGGAAATCACCGTGATTGCTGTATCCATTATATAACCCATGAGTATCAGGTATCTACCTTCTGGGTCTTTAATTTCTGATGATAAGGTGAATGGTGTGGATCGGTGAAATGCAATTAGAGTACCCCTTTGTTTGGTACAGGCAGAAGCCGTGTAAATTTGTTGATAAAAAGGAGAAATATATTTTGGAGTAGAATCTTTGGTGAAGTGTGTTTCTTGGAGGCATACTATGTGAGCCTTCTTGTTATGGAAAGTACGGAAGGCTTTGGTCCTTTTTTGAGGGACATTTATTCCCTGAACATTCAGGGAAAGTATATTCAGTGGTGCCATGGCAACAGATCAAATAGTTTTGACTTACTTTTTGTTATGCAGAGCTGACTGTGCAGATCAACCTGTGTGGACTGAAGAGATGAAAAGATAGAAAAGAAACCAGTGAATTCTGGAGTAAAGAGTAAACAAAAAACATATGAGATTAGATGATAAATTGTATAAATTATTTTTTGCAAGTAATCACAATTTACCCGTGAAAGAGAATAAATATCTCTCTCAGGGGAATAAGTGCCTTCGTCACACTCCCACATAATATGGTTGGGAGAATGAGGAGGGCTAATGGGGGTACACGGATCTTCCGCTTACAGGAGAGAAGTGCTATGTCAAAAGACATCAAAATGATGATTCATTAATTGGAGTGCAGAATATAGTTTTTGTTGAAATTATTTATTCCAGGGTGGTTGTATATGGTTAGTCTTGCCCTAGGCTAAATAATTCAGTTAGAAAGGTACTGTTAATAACTTTGGTATTGATGAAGATAGTTTGAATTATTTTGGGATTTTAACCCTTTTAGAGTAAACAATTACATATTTTATTCATATGTAACTGTCTAGATATGTTAACTCATAAAATTGAGGTTGTATTGCTTCAGATTAGAATAAACAAAAACATAGTTCTAGGAACTAGTTAGTTAATAATATATTTGTTTTAAGAAAAGAAAGAAAAAGCTTCCATTACTTCTGGATTATTGAACATATTTGTCCTAAAAAGTAATAAATCTATTGTTATTACCTGAAATATATAACTGAACAAGAATTTCCTTATTTCACTTATATATTCTAAGGCTATATGAATCAGAAGTAATAAGAAATATAACTGGAATGTAACATGATCCCACACAGTGTGTGACTATCAGAATGCAGTTACATTCAGTTATAAATACAGGTTTTTTATAGAAAACCATCTCTTAGTATAATAAATGAAGAGATATCAGGAATTAGGATGTCAGTCCATTGAATCTTCTTGGTCCATGGATGATGTGGCATAACGGCCTCTTTTGTGAGAATGATGATTCCCATTTTGTTCTGAAATTTTCTGGGTGCTGCCTGAAGGTGAAGATGATGCCATTCTTCTGCGTGTGGAAGAGTTGCTGCTTGTGGATTCTGTCAGATTTAATTTTAAAAGGGTTTGTTGTAGTTCTAGTTGCTGATCTGCTTCTGTAAATTGTACCTTGGTAGTTAAATCTGACTGAAAAGGGGAAGCCCCATTGATACATAATGTTGTGGCGTTGCAGTTCCATTAGTTGGGGTTTCATGGATCGTCTTTTAGTAATAGTAAGTTGGGATAGGTCAGCAAAAATTTGATAATTGTGTCCTTGAAAAATAAGTTCCTTTTTTTCTCTTGCAGCAATTAGTATTTGTTCTTTCGTTCTGTAATAATGAAATTTTGTGATTATATCACGTGGGGGTCCATCTTTCTTTTTGGCTGTGAGGGCTCTGTGTACTCTGTCCAGTTCTAAACGTTCAATAGGGATATCTGGCTTTAGTTCTTGTAATAGAGCAGTAATAGTAGATTGCAGGTCTGTCACAGTTTCAGGTATTCCCCTTATGCGCAAGTTTGAACGTCTGGCTCTATTTTCGTAATCTTCGAGCTTAGTTTGAAGTATTAAATTCTCTTCTTTTAATTGTTCCAATTCTGTTATATTTTCTTGGGTTGTAATTTCAATTTCATCCATTTTTATTTCTAAGGCTGCGGTGCGGTTTACCAGCTCTCTTATTTCTTTGGTTAGGCTGTTTGTTATTTGGTCTGAGGTTTGTTTTAAAGCCTTATGAAGCATCTTTTCAAATTGTAATAATATTACTGAGGATGCTGAGGAGGCTTGTGGAGAAGTTTGTGAGAGGACTTGTTCTGTATCTGACTCAAATGGAGAGTCTTGCTGTGACATTTTCTGTCTGTGAGAGCGCCCTGATGCTGTATATTGTGAGGTGACTGGAGCTGCATTAGTTGCAATGAGTGCCTGTGAGCTCTTTGTGAGGTGATTTTTATTTCTGCCACGGCTTCCTCCCAGTACCATATTTCCTGCCAAAACTTTCACAGTTTGTTCCCTGGGGCAAAAAGGTTCAAATGGATACCTTTTGAGCCTGCAGGCTCCGCTTTGTCCTTCTCTTCTCTCCTCAGCGGTGCGGAGCTCTAATAATTATAAGAAAAAAAGTGTAGCGCTATAATATGTTAGTCAAAAACGTTAAAGTGTACTGATTGACCAGTAGTGTATATCTCAAAAATTAAATAGCATTGAATCACATATACAAAAAGCAGTAAAACAGTGGTAATTCCAAAATTTGCAAAGAGAACCACTCTTATTTAAGACCTTTGAGATGTAACAATGTAAAAAGTGTGCATCACACAGATTGAACCCGACCCCTTAAAGCCGACAACAAGCATATAGGGATGGGAACAAGTGATAAGTCCCTGAAGTGAGAAAAGTTCTTTTAATCAAGTAGAGACTTCTTAGAGCATGGATCCAGATCACATAGAAATGATTGTTACTGGTGGACTCCTCCACTGATCAGCCTGATGCAAAGAGTAATAAAAATGCCCTTACCAGACGCGGTGGACTCACAAGCCATACAGCGGTGAGTCGTACGAGCTTGAACCGTGTAGCACGGTAGGGTTATAGCTGTTCCTGGTCTGCAACCGGATGGACTTGAGAAGAACTCCAATCTTGAGCAGTCTCCCGGTTCGTCCTCCAGCACTCTCTTGTCTCAGGTAGTTGGAGATAGGGAGAAAGTGGACGAAAAAAAGCTCCACATAGTGTAAATCCAATCAATCAGAAGATTTATTGTATAAAAATTTTTTTTTTTTTTTTTTTTTTTTTTTTTTTTTTTTTTCCAACGAAAAAATTCCAGATAAAAACAAATATTCTTAAAAACGTAATTAGCGCAGTAAACAGATGGTATAAGGTAGCGTCCTACACCCGACGCGTTTCGTCTGAGAAGACATCAACTGGGGTACCTCTAACAATGCATGTCTGCTCCGCTAGGCTCCGCCCATGCACCTCTTTATATATTTTTTTATTATAAAAAGTGAACTTATCGTTTCAGAAGTGGTCAGGAGCAGGTTTTATTTGGTCGCTTTCTGATTTAGAGAAGCCGAGGAAGAAATGTATGACTCAAGCTGTATTGTTATAATAAATCTGTCACATGGACTAAATTGCTTCTTCTCTTCAGCATTGCTGTGCAACAGAATTGATAAATGTCCCTCAGAGTTTCTTTAGTGCCCATCCTCAACCAACTAAGGGCCAGTGTTGATTGGCTATGGGCTTGTGTCGATAGCATTAGTTTGACATCAGTTTGGGATGCCTCTCAGATCATTTAGAATTCTTTGATAGGTGCATTTAACCTGCAGTTAACCTCTTTCTGACCTGTATTTATACAGCTTCAAGTGGGTTTTGCATAGCTATAGACTTGTATCAGAATGTAAATCCTGCTTGAAAGAAGGCCCATTGACACAGGTCCTTATACTCAACCCTCCTGCACTACCCAACCATTTTGTTAGACCCCTTTCACACTGGGGCGGTTTTCAGATGCTTTAGCGCTAGAAATAGCCTATGCTAAGCGCCTGAAAACCGCATCCCATTCATTGCGGTGTGACTTTTCACACTGGGGCGGTGCGCTTGCGGGACGTTACGAAAAGTCCTGCAAGCAGCGTCTTTGATGCGGGTTGGGAGCGCTGTATTTACCGCTCCCAAAACGCCCTGCCCATTGCAATTAATGGGCAGCACTTCCAAAGCGCCTGCAAAGCAGGAGTTTTTGCCCTTTTTTTGGGAGGTTAAAAACCGCCCCGCTAGCGGTCGAAAAGCGGCGCTTAAAACAGTGCTAAAATGAGCGTCACTTTAGCACTAACGGCTGGGCGGCTCAGTGTGAAAGTAGTCTTAGAGCTGCTTTGAAATACCTGGTGCTTACAGGTATAGGGGGGACATTTATCCATGATGCAGTGCTCTGGCCTGGGCAGCTGATCAACACCATCTGACATAAACTTACATGGAGTTTGCAGTGAAGTACAGTGTGGGTGGGCTGGGTGTGGGTTTGAAGCACAACTCAAAAACAAGATAAACATTAATATCTTATTGCAGATACATTTTAACTATACAACTTTTGTTGCAGTATGCAATTTCAATCTGGAGCTCACCCCGGCAGTACTTCTTTTCTGCCAAGAGATGCCCTCAATCCGACTTCCAGCATGATTTAAATCAATTTCTTTGAGCCCAGACTTTTCTGGAACCACCCCAGCCTGTGACTGGACAGTAAAAGCAGAAGCAGCAGAATGATGTCACTTTGCTTTCTCATATCGGAATGCTCCTTATCATCATGTTGGCTTTTTCCATCACTTAGCCCTGTATGAACATAGAGACAGAGTCGCTTTAATGTGCCACAGTATATATATATTAACACTCTTGTTGGCAGGTGTCCAAATGTTCATTGTATTTTGGTACCAAAGGGTTAATGCTTGCTGACTTGGCAGTTAATGGCGTGCCTTTCCTCCGCATGTATCACTTCCTGTTGAGAAGTAGTATAAGCACGAGGAAGGGGGCCTCGTGGTTTTCTGGGAGTCGAAAGTGAGACCAAACTCCTGGAGATTACGTTTCTGTACCCAGAGTAGGGTGACCTTGTGCAGGACCCCGATATGGGTTGGGTTACAACAAAAAATATGAGCACCACAGTCACAGCACTTTAAAAAAGGCTCAGAGGATAGTGTCAGGTTGTTCTTCTTCATGGTGCCTTATGGTATGTTCTTATGGAAACAACTACAGATCTATATGTACAAGCATCTTTTTTTTTTTTTAACATAATGTTTATTTATTTATCTCAAGCAAACAGACAAGCATCTTTATTCAGCAAAAGAAGTTCTGATTAAACAACAACATCCAGTCTGATTTTTTGTGAAGAGAGTGTATTCCTTCAGTGAATGTGAACTGGAGAAAAATGTCTAAACCTTCAAGTCAACCCTCTGGGCCGTAAAGAGTGTAAAATAAAGAGAAGGAGGAGCCGCCAGTTTGGGAGAGGGAGCGGTGGTGGCTGGTGACAGAGTTTCTATAGGTAGGGTGGACGGACACATGGGGCACCACGCCAAGCATTTGGGTCCCTATTTTAGGGCCCGCTGTGGAATGGAACCAGTCCTAGGGACCTGGTCTGGAACCATGTTGTGCGAGGCCTTGTGGAGTATGTGCGGTGGCTTCCCTTCTAGCCTTAAGGTTGAGGTTAGAAAAATGTAAAGTGTGCAATGAGCTGTTGGAGGGAATCAGCACTCAACTCTGTTCCCCTCAAAATGACTCTGTAGTCAGTACCAGGACAGGTGTGACTAGCAGTGAAAAGACATTCTCCTTCTGATGTGGGGCTCGGTGAAGCAATATGTCCTCCATGATGGGGTGCTAAACCCAAATGAGAGTCCATAACCTTTAGAATGCAGTTCCCATATGCTTACACTTTCATCATCTATTTTTTTTTTTTTTTGGCTCATCGTTTTATTATTGTTTGTTTTATAGATACTGCATTTCTCTTGAATGACAACCAGAAAAAATATGCTACTAAGCACCTTGGTTAGACAGATGTGCAGAGTGTTATGCCGCATACACACGGTCGGACTTTTCGTCTACAAAAGTCCGACGGACGCCGACGGACTAAAGCTGGCTGACAATCCGATCGTGTGTGGGCTTCCCCGGACTTTCAGCGGACTTTTGCAGCCTCAAATCTGACGGACTTTAGATTTGAAACATGCTTCAAATCTTTACGTCGTAACTACGCCGGACCCAGAAATCCGCTCGTCTTGTGTGCTAGTCCAACGGACAAAAACCCACGCTAGGGCAGCTATTGGCTACTGGCTATCAACTTCCTTATTTTAGTCCGGTGTACGTCATCACGTACGAATCCGTTGGATTTTTGTGTGATCGTATGTAGGCAAGTCCGTTCGTAAGAAAGTCTGCCGCAAGTCCGCCGCAAGTCCGCCAAAAGTCTGCCAAAAGTCCGTCGAAAGTCTGTCGGACAGGCTGTCGGACTTTTGTAGCCGAAAAGTCCGACCGTGTGTACGCGGCATTACAGCAGCCAAGGTCACTACTGACTGAGCTCACAATACATCCAAAGAAAACACTGAAAACACTGATGTACAAAATAATATTTTTTAAGTTGAGCTCCACCAGTTAGGCTTTATCAGATTAGAAAAAGCAGAAGGTCATTCTGTGTATATCATTTGGTTGCCTGTTTTTCCTTTGAACTTCTTTTGATTACGGGGCAGAGAGTCAATCACTTTGAATGATTGGAACAGGTAGTTTTAAAATAAGGATTGTCTAAGGATAGTCTTTGTTGCCATCTAGTGGAAGTTTATGTACAGAGTTAGATATACTGAATACCCACGTGAACCTTATTCATTTTTTACACCATTTATTCCAAATAACATTACCTATTCTCCAAAGACATATTCATGAAATGGACCCATTAAAGGTATTTCAAAATCTTGGCTACACTGAGCAACAACGGATGTCAGTGTTTTTATTCCTCTGTAAATGCCTGTAGAACATGTAGATGCTAGTTATCAGTACTAAAGTTAAAGGAGGCTGATGTCACAGAGCCGTTCCAGGCTAATGTCGGGATCCTCCCACATGCCTGACCAGTGTGCTGCTGAGAGCCTAAGCCAGCTGTCCCTGCCCCCTTCACAGACTGGTGCTCCAGTCACCGGCTCTCTGCTCACTGAAGACCGACAACTGAGTGGTCAGCGGTCTTTGATTACTCAGTTCACGGTCGTATAGGGCGTACACACGGTCGGACTTTGTTCGGACATTCCGACAACAAAATCCTAGGATTTTTTCCGACGGATGTTGGCTCAAACTTGTTTTGTCTACACACGGTCGCACAAAGTTGTCAGAAAATCCGATCATTCTAAACGCTGTGACGTAAAACACGTACGTCGGGACTATAAACAGGGCAGTGGCCAATAGCTTTCATCTCTTTATTTATTCTGAGCATGCGTGGCACTTTGTCCGTCGGATTTGTGTACACACGATCGGAATTTCCGACAACGGATTTTGTTGTCGGAAAATTTTATCTCCTGCTCTCCAACTTTGTGTGTTGGAAAATCCGATGGAAAATGTCCGATGGAGCCTACACACGGTCGGAATTTCCGACAACACGCTCCGATCGGACATTTTCCATCGGAAAATCCGACCGTGTGTACGGGGCATTAGAGGTGGGGGGGGGGGGGTGATTGCTCGTATGATTGTTTTTTTGAAAGCCTGCACTTCTCTTTTAAACATTTTTACCTTAATGCATTTTCTGTTCCTTAATGCACTGTTCTACCCCTCTGTTCTACCCCTCTTTGTCCCTAAACATTTACCTGGCTCCGTGTTATCTCTCCAGTTCTGTCTCCGGCTCCAGCATCACTTCCCTCACAGGATAAATTGAGGACAGCAGAGCTATAGGCTTCATAGCCTATACAGTGAAACTCCTGTAAGGAGGGAACGCGGGCATGGCTTACTGGCGCTGTGTGTGTCAAAGGACACACACAGCTCAGCACAGTACCCAGTGGGAGCGCTCATGCATGGTTGTTCCCTTAGCACCTGGCTTGTTGCAGGAGGCACCTGAAGGAGAGAAGGAGACAATAGTGTCAGAGGGCACTGTGAGAAGAGGAGGAAAACAATGTTTCTGTGCAATATAATTGCACAGAAAAGGTAAGTGACTTTAAGGTAAGCAGCTAAATATACAGTTTAAATCCATGTAGTGTAAATACTGCACACCCAATGGCCAAATGTTTGTGGATGACTGACCATTACACACCCCTCCAAATTACTGAGTTTAGGTGTTTCAAATGAAAACTTCTGTTAATGCTATAGCATGCAAGGACAATAAAGGGTCCATTCAGTCCTTGATGTCCTGGTACAATGCATTAACGCATATGAATTGATCTGTATTTTGCATTAAGGTAACCAAGTCAAATGACATGCACCATTTTTGGCAACACGGAGCACCAGAACACACACTAGTGCATTATCAGGACTTCTGGTGCACAGCAGTACATGTGCACTGGAGCTGCATTTGTTTTAATGCAATGGGATACTATTCAAAATGAATAGCACCACAATGCTCTAACACATATGTGTCAAACACAAGGCCCGGGGGCCGAATCCGGCCCGCCGGGCCATTTCATGTGGCCCTTGCACCTCCTCTGCAACTACGGCACCCCCCTCATCTCCGCCTCCACCTTGTCTCGGCAGTTGGCAAAAGCATAGCTCCCAACTGTCCCTGATTTCGAGGGACTGTCCCTGATTTGGTGCAATGTCCCTCTGTCCCTCTTTCTTTCCCCCTCATTTGTCCCTCATTTTGGTCTGATCTATATAGTTGTATATAAAATGCATATATAAAATTATCTTTCAAAAAGTGTTTCCCAGTGCTAAACCTTTCATCAAAATTATAAATTGCTGCATTTATAAATTTTAAAAGCCAATTTAAAGGAATAGTAGTGGTAAAAAAGTCCCTTGTGGATTTAATTAACCTTTTTTTTAGTTAATTCTCCATTAAAGGGGTGTTGCAGCGGGCATGTCATATGCCTACATACATTTGCTATTAAGTGTCCCTCATTCCCATTTCAAAATGTTGAGAGGTATGCAAAAGAGAGAAGGACAGAACTCCTCCTACAGATCCTGCACCTATCTGTGCCTCCCTTGGCCTCAGCATTCAGCAGAGTCTGACAGACTCCAGTCCTCCTTTGGTCCCTTTCCAGACCCTGCACTTTTTGCTTCCCGGCTCCACCCACAGCTTTTTTCTGGAACAAGGGGGGGTGCACTGTGATAAAAAGGGGAGGGACTCTTGACTTCTGATGGTAGGGTGCTCTGGACATCTAGTCATACAGATACAACTGACCCTTTGAGGGCAATCAAAATGCTGATGCAGCTCACGATGAAATCGAGTTTGACATCCCTGCACTAACACATATAACCTGTTTTAATGTGTTTTAGTGTGAATTGGCCTCTAGGCAATTGTGCACTTCAAACTTTGTGGCAACAGTTTGGTGAGGACCCTTTTCTGTTCCAGCATAGTTATGCCCCTGTATACAAAACCAGGGACATAAAGACGTTTTTTTAAGTTTAGTGCAGATAAAATCAAGTGGCTTGTACACAGCCCTTTCATCAACCCTATGGAATTGGGATAAATTGTAACACAAATTGAGAGCTAGGTCTTCTTGCCCAACATCAACACCTGACCTCACAAATGCTGTTATGGCTGTATGGGCACAGATTTTCACAGACACATTCCAAAATCTTGTACTAAGCCTTCCCAGAAGAGTGGTGTTATTAGTCACTATAAACCTCACATTAATGCATATTTAGGGTAAAAAATGTTTTGAGATAACAGTTGAAATATATAAACAAGTCATCAGAATAATGGTAAGTCAGCTCAATGGCTATCGCCTACAGCATGACTCATACATATTACAAAACCGTAAATGAACTATGATGAGTGTCCCTATAGGACACTAAAAATATTTTGGAACTGTTGTAAAGGGTATATCTGCGCTAGGAACTAAAGTTAATAAGCAGCCGTGCACTATAACCCAGACACCAGGCACAGATAACATATGTAAAAAGAGTGCAGCGCTAAACAATAAAGTGCATTCGTGCGAATACAGATAAATATCAAAATATACTAATGTGCAGATAATCAACAGTATATAAACAATAATAACTGTGAATAAGGTTTGAAGACACATATGCTAAATTACATCACATGTGAATAAAGTGCAATTGTGCAAACAAAAAGTTCGTATAAAGCTTGATTCCATCAAAGTCTCATGGAAGAAGAGAGTGTTTGGAAATGACGATCATACACCTGACGGCGTGACACCATCACCATAACAAAAATGAAGGCTTACCGGAAAGCCAGCGACCCCTCTTATTTAGAGAGGTCACACAGCGCTTGGTTGGATCTCTGATCCACTGAGAAAGAAAGGGTACCTCTGATGATGTCATTTATGATGAAACGATCGTCGGGATAGCTACGCACACATGCTCGCTGCTTGAAACTCACAAGGATTTTATCTGTTTGATCTGTTGATTGTCACATGATCATAGCTTGGACTTTTATGTAAGTGTACTGCTGTTTAAACCGGATGTTGAGACAGTATCACACTATGTGGAGTCCTTTTGTTTCCTAAATGTTCTGATATCGAGGCTTCCTACACTGCATCTTGCATCCTGAGTTGCTGTGAACCTCCTGGTGTATACCATCCACGGCCATAGGTGAGGAACGTCCGGATTTCTTTCTCAGTGGATCAGAGATCCAACCAAGCACTGTGTGACCTCTCTGAGTAAGAGGGGTCACTGGCTTTCCGCTAAGCCTTCATTTTTGTTATGATGATGGGTGTCACGCCGTCAGGTGTATGATCGTCATTTCCAAACACTCTCTTCTTCCATGAGACTTTCTTTGATGGAATACAGCTTTATATGAACTTTTTGTTTGCACAATTGCACTTTATTCACATATGATGTAATTTAGCATATGTGTCTTCAAACTTTATTCATAGTTATTATTGTTTATATACTGTTGCTTATCTGCACATTAGTATATTTTTATATTTGTCTGTATTCACACGAATGCACTTTATTGTTTAGCGCTGCACTCTTTTTACATATATTTTGGAACGGTTGTTCATATGAAAAACCGAACAAAAGAAGAAGGATGAGAAAAAAGGAAAAAGGAAAAGAAAAAACAGACAGGGGCAACCAGAGAAAATGGTGGAGGGTAAGGAGACAGGGGATAGGAGAAGATAAGGAGAAAAGAAAGGGTGGCTGGGAAAACACTCTGAGAACATTGAGCGTTAGTAATCACAGTTCTACCAGGAGAGGTATCACCTGTAGGAGGAGGGGACAGTATGGCTTTATAACGACAACCCCAGAAAACCTAAATCAAGGCAAGGCCGGAGGTAGCCCCGCAGGGGACGAGAGTATCGTAGCAAAGGTATCAGATGAAGAGAAGTGGAGCCAAACATACCAAAAAACCTTATAATTGTCAAGGGTGTTATTATCCATTGTCAACAACAACTCCTCCATTATCATAATGTCGTTCAAAGTGGAGACCCACAGGGAAAGTGGGGGTGTATCGGTTGTCTTACAATATAAGGGGATGAGCTGTCGTGCTGCAGATAAAAAAAAAGCGAAGAAGGCACCTCTTCTGGGATAAATAGTAAGGTGATTTCGTGCAAATATTAAAATAGTGTCAAGTTGATCAATTAAAGTATTTCAGGAGAGCATTTAAATTTTTTCCATATTGGATAAAACCACGTGATATAAAAAAATATATCTCTAATAGGAAATATTCAATAAACAATATACATAGCAATAATAATGTCCGTATGTTAATTCTCAGTGCTTGGCATACAATAGTGTCAATAATAAACAAATGAATATATATCCAAACAAATAAAATATATATAGATGGAATAGATATAGTCTGGACTTGATAAATTTCACTTTAAATTATCTCTATGACAGTGGTAGGGAACAATATAAAGGAAGTCCAACAAGTATTATAGTGGGTAGAGGATAACAAAGTTCTATGAATGTAAGATCAGGTAAGGATGGTTATTCCAAATGTTTCTACTGTGGCTCCTTTGTATATCTGGTCTCCCAGAACTCTTACCTCGAGGTTAATAATAACAGGTTACCGCCGTC
Organism: Lithobates septentrionalis; assembly: GCA_037952835.1. Taxonomy (NCBI): domain Eukaryota; kingdom Metazoa; phylum Chordata; class Amphibia; order Anura; family Ranidae; genus Lithobates; species Lithobates septentrionalis. The sequence goes on from JBBDGP010001354.1 coordinate 2,475,246, forward strand.
ACCACTGGGGGGATCCCTCAATTTTCCTAGACAGTGATCATCACTCCTCTGGATGGTATATCGTAATGCTGTTTCCTCTCAGATAACCACGTTCAGTCACTCACTCCTGTTAAGTGGGGCGGTACCTCCCTGAAGAGGGAACAGGGAGTAAAAAGGGGGCCTCCAATAGTGCAGTATGTCAGGTTTTTTTAAAAACATATTTATTAAAAGGCATATACTCTTACACAAAGCAAAGTTAAAAAGCACAGGGAACAAATTAGGCGTTGTTCCTCGCCTTCTCACGTCACTTCCGGTCGCGGCTCTATCTGGCCAGATTGGATTTTTGCACTCATCCATAGTAGCGTGAAGGCACTTCCCTCTCACACGGCTCTATCCGGCCAGATTGGCCGGATAGAGCTGCGACCGGAAGTGACGTGAGAAGGCCAGGAACAATGCCTAATTTGTTCCCTGATGGTGAATGTTGAATGTGAATGTGAATGTTGACAAGTGAAGTTTAGTAAGCCACTTGTGCAGTCCCACAGGGAAAGTCGGAGCTCCTTGTTGGGGATGAATAAACATATGTGCCTTCGGCCACTCAGAGCATGAAAACGGACCCACAGTAGGAACTCCTATACCATGAGGGAAGGCAGGATTATCGAAAAGAGGAGTCAGAGGGGAAGGATCCGAGGATAGAACTGAACATAATCCTCGTCTAGAACATAATCCAAGAGCAGCTAATGTCATCGGAAAGGAAGAGGTCAAGCAGGACAAATCTCTATTATAACCCCAAAGAAGAGCTTGCAAATCCACAGGGGCTAAATCCTGTTCCACCATAACTGAAGCCTTAGTAAAAAGGACAAGAGAACCACTCCAAAGTACACGCCATGAGGGCAACTCTGCAGTAAAGCTCGTAATTGGGCAGTCCCGTACCCTCTTGGAGTTTTGGAAGAGTAAGCAACTTGTATTTAACTCTAGATAGGTTGCGGTTTGAGATAAAGCGAATGGAAAGGGAGCATAAGGAATTAAAAAAGGATTAAGGGATCAAAATAAGGATAGTTTGAAATAGGTACCACAGTTTGGGAAGGGTATCAGTTTTAAGGGTGTTAATCCAACCGAACCAGGGCAGAGAGGAACCCCTCCACGGATCTAGTTCTTTCTGTATACGTGAGAGAAGAGGAACGTAGTTTAAGGAGTACAGGTCAGATAAATTGGAAGGAATCGAAACCCCCAGGTATGTAATGCTCTTGGTTTGCCATTGAAAGGAGAAATTGGAACGGAGCAAGGACATCATAGCAGCTGGTAAGGATACATTAAGGGCCTCTGTTTTGGATATGTTGAGCTTAAAATTGCTGAATGTGCCAAAACGCTGGAATTCGGACATAAGCAATGGTAGTGAGATATGAGTTTGTTGAACATAGACCAGAAGGTCGTCTGCATAGAGAGACAATTTATGATGAGAGGAGGGTGCTTGAATGCTTTGTATGGAATTTTTTTGATGAATGGCACACGCCAGGTGTTCAATAACTATAACAAATAGAAGAGGGGAAAGGGGTCAACCCTGGCGCGTGCCATATGAGATATTGAAAGGGTCTGAGGAGGTACCGTTCACCAAAACTGAAGCGGAAGGTCAGGAATACAGGGACATTACCTTAGTGATAAAGGATGAGCCCAAGCCCAATTGTTCCAATGAGAGGTGTAGAAATCTCCAATTGACCCTATCAAATGCCGTTTCTGTGTCAAAGGATAGATGACAAGCTTTCAGTTTATGGCGTTGGATGTAGGATATGAGATGGATCGTTTTAGTTGTGTTGTCCCGTGCCTCGCGGCCTGGAACGAAACCTACCTGATCTCTATGAATAACCCCAGGTAAAAGGGGGGACAGGCGGTTGGCAAGCAACCTTTGCAAAGAGTTTGAGAACAATATTCACTAAGTAGATTGGGCAGTAACTACTGCATTGTGAAGGATCCTTGCCAGGTTTCAGAAGAATAGATACGTTAGCTGAAAGAAGATCTCTAGAGGGGAGAGTGGAGTCATCGATTGCATTAAATTCCCGTGTAAGGATCGGTGTCAGAAGGGGTGCAAAGGTTTCATAATACCTAGGTGTAAATCCATCAAGGCCAGGATATTTACCTAGTTTCAGATCCTTGATAGCGCCTAAGAACTCGGGTTCAGCCAGGGGCTTGTCCAAGTCTAGGGCGTCCTGGGGGTCAATACCGGGTAGGGCCATTTCATGTATATAAGCATGCATATCATCCAAAGAGGCTGGGATAGAGGCGCCTGTGTTTTCTGGGGATAAATTATAAAGCTGAGAATAATACTGCATAAAAGAAGAGGAAATGTCTTTTGTGCTAAAAAGTGTCTTGGTTAGGTTAAGTAATAAATGGAATAGGGTGACGAGGAGGTCTGGCGTGTAGAATCCTTGCCAAGTGTTGGCCACATTTGTTGGCTACTGAATAGTGGTAATTACGGGCCCTATCACAGGCAATCAGGGAGTGTGAATCTAATAACCGGAGTAAATCACGGCGGGCATTGGATAACTTGACAATGGTGGAGGGTTCCAAGTTCCGTTTGTGAAGTGATTCAAGTTCCGCAATATTGAATAGCAAGCGACGTATTTCATCTGCTCTAATCTTCTTCAAACAGGAACCGTGTTGGATAAGTATGCCCCGAACCACGCATTTTAGAGCTTTCCATTATATGAGGGGACTAGTGGTATCCGAAGAATGGTCGGTCACAAAATTCCAAATGGTTTTGGTGACCTCCGCTACTCATACGGAATCTCAAAGTAAATTATCGTTGAGGCGCCAAGAAGCGCCTCTACAAGCCGCCGGGGGGCGTGCTATTGTCAGATAAACAGGGGCATGATCGGACCAAAGAAGATGGCCTATGGAGATTTGCAAAGGGGTGTCTAGTAAAGACTGGTAGATTAGGAAATAATCCAGTCTGCTATAGGAGTTGTGAGCCACCGAATAATAGCTGTAATCTCTCTCCATGGGGTGTTGTATGCGCCAGACCTATACCAAAGATAATGAATGTAATAGTGATGGGATGTGCTGTACTGAGGAGGACGGCATAGATGACTTACCAGAAGAAGTGTCTGCAGGTGGCAAGAAGGCAACGTTGAGATTACCTCCCACGATGATACATGGACCACCAAAGGAGGACAGTTTGCCACTGTAAAGAGAAAGTTGTTAAATTTTAGTTTGAGAAATATAAAACGACCAGCATCATCTATAAGGGGATCAAGGACCTCAGGGTTAAAGGACTTCTGAAGAGCGGTGGAGACTCCCTTAGATTTGAATAGGGGGTTAGAACTGTGGAACCATATATGATAGTAGCGGTTACGTAGAATTGGTACAGAGCCGTGCGGAAATGTGTTTCCTGTAAAAACAATACATTAGAGCGCATCTTATGAAAATGATAGAGAATTTGGCTCCACTTCTCTGGCGTATTAAACCCCCTAGAATTGAAGGAGGCTAAGTTGACTGGACAATTAACCGCCATACTGTACAATATGTGTCAGGGGAGGGGGTAGGTGGGGGACTGAGGGATGGGAACCCCTCTTAGACCAAAATATCCCAGCAAGAGAGAGGAGACAAGAAAAGGGAGAAAGGAAGCGCAGGAGAAAAAGAAAGTGAAGATTGAAATAGTAAAGAATAGAGAAGGAGATTACGTACATGCCTGTGTCTCTGTCCCCAGGTTCAAAAAGGTGTAAACAGAGGGCGTGAAACAGCAATGAATGAATGGGGGTACAGACCGACAGACAAAATAAAATTATTATTATTATACAGGATTTATATAGCGCCAACCGTTTACGCAGCGCTTTACAATATAAAAGGGAGACAATACAGTTATAATACAATAAAATACAAGAGGATTAAGAGGGCCCTGCTCAGAAGAGCTTACAATCTAATAGGGTGGGGCAGGTGGTACAAAAGGTTGTAACTGTGGGGAATGAGCTGATGGAAGTGGTAAAAGATTAGTTAGAGACGTTATAGGCTTTCCTGAAGAGATACATTTCAGGGACCGCCTGAAGGTAGCAAGAGTAGAGGATAGCCGGACAGGTGAAGGTAACGAGTTCCAGAGGATGGGAGAGGCTCTGGAGAAATCCTGGAGATGAGCATGGGAGGAGGAGGCAAGAGAGCTTGAGAGTAGGAGGTCTTGAGAAGAGCGGAGACGACGATTTGGGTGATATTTGGAGACAAGAGTGGTGATGTAGCTTGGGGCAGAGTTGTGAATGGCTTTGTATGTTGTGGTTAGTATTTTGAATTTAATTCGCTGGGTGATTGGGAGCCAGTGTAGGGATTGGAGGAGAGGGTTGGCAGATACTGAGCGGTTGGTAAGGTGGATAAGTCTGGCAGCAGCATTCATGATAGACTGAAGAGGGGATAGCCTATCTATGGAGAGGCAGGCCAATGAGAAGGGAGTTGCAATAGTCAAGGCGAGAGATAACAAGGGAGTGAATGAGGAGCTTGGTGGTTTCATTTGTTAAAAAGAGGCGAATTTTAGAGATGTTACAGAAGTAGAAAAACAAATGTAATTAATGCTAGACCAAGAATACTCCCTAATGGATTGACTATATAGGGAAGTCAAGATTCATGAGGAAATTTAAACAGTAGTATAAACGTTAAAAAAATATGATGCCGAAAAATAATGAAAAATTAAAATATAATATAAAATAAAAGGTAAGGTTGTTCTTTCAAGGGAACACAGACAGGAACCCATCTGAGATAACAAGGAGGACAGTCACTGACCAGGTGTAAATAAGATAAAGGTGAAAAAATGTATATGGAAGCAACAGAACGGTTCTTCAACAATCAGAGCAGATAAATGTCAATGTTAGGATACAACAAATTCCTGAGAGTGAGGGAGCATGTCCTGCAACATAGGAAAAAAAAACAACTGCAGATCTCACTGTAGACCATTCAATTGTTCGGGCCTGTGTTGGATGAGGACCTGGACCTTCACTTGCATCCTTGCTTCTGCCACTGTGGGACAAAGGGCAAACCAGGAGTAGTTGGGGTAAATGGCCAATCGGGCAAAGAAACTTGAGGGAGCTCCAGGATACTGAGGAAAGTTGGTAAATCACCCATCGTGCAAAAAATTGCAGTTTTGCCATCATGGTGAACCCGAATATGAAAAGGGAAATGCCACTGGTATTTGATCTTGCGGGCCTGTAGAAGCTGTGTGAGTCGTTTCAAGGCTTTCCTCATGGACAGGGTTTGACGAGAGAGATCCGGGAGAAGCATGACAGGGGTTTCATTAAAAAGTATAGTATCCTGGGTACTGGCAGCACGCATAATGGCTTTTTGACCTTGAAGAGGTGAACCCGGCAGAGAGTGTCACGCACAAAGGAAGGATCAGAAAGTCATGGGCCGACGGTCCATTGGACCTGATCCAATTCAATGGGTTCCTCTGCAGGTTTTTGTAGCAATTGGTGGAAGATGGCTGTCACAGCCACATGAATTCCACAGATTCAGGTAAACCATGGATACGTATGTTATTGCGGCGATTTCTATTTTCTATATCATCCTGCTGGTTTGAAAGTTCCTGCAGCATAACAGTATGTCTATTGAGAATTTATTCATGAGAGTTAACAGTGCTGCATATACCATCAGTAGTATGTTCTATATTCTCAATACGGACCTCAATGTCCCTTTTAAGCTCATTAATCTCCTGCCTATAGGTCTTCTCAATCCTCTTTACACAGTGCTTAAAGTCTGCTTTAGTGGGCAGTGATCTGATATAGCTGTGCAGTGATTTCATATGGGATTCCATGTCCTAGCCATCTTCTGAGCCCAGTGAGGCGCGTGAATGGCTCCTAGATCGACTGGAGGAGCGAGCCATGTCCTCTGGGGATGTGTGGCGTGCACAGGAGCTCACCTGCGTGTATAGGACCAACTCGGAGCGGGCTGGGGAAGGAGGCGTCGGCATCATCTTGAACTCCGGCTGGGGCTGAGCCGCGGCCGAGGATCGTGTAAAAAACAGACCCAAATCGCCTCCTGAGTGGCCACCACCCGCCACCTTCCATTCCTTAATCTTGTCCTTCCCCATCCGGGCGGTTAGAGTGGAGTTTCCTGGCACCAAGGAGCCCTGTAGAGCCATGAGGACCGGGAGAAGGAGAGCACGTCTCACAGCTCCATGGATCAAGCCATGCCCCCATTATTGCATATTTAAACCAAAAGCTAAAAATGTAGTATATTGAAATTTGCTAGTCCTTCTACGTGCTCATTGCATTTATTCCCTCTTTCCAGGCTTTTTTCCCTTTATTCTCACCCGGCGATCCTGCCAGTAAAACACTTTCTGTTCTAGGGTGACAATGCTCATTCACCATAACATATGTATTGGTGGAGCAGCATTGTCACCCTATGCTGTTCTGCTGAATTGGACTACAATCTACAATTAAGATATTGCAGGGGATACAGCAGTGTAACATTGGCCAGCGGCTGAACAGTTTTAATCAAGATAATTGGTCTAATTAGTGTAAATCTAAATTATTTAAAGTGATTCTAAATGCAGAAAGTTTATACCTTTTTTTTTTACAAGAAAAGAAAGTTTATACCTTAATGCAAACCTTTACAATCACTTTAATATGGGGTTTTGGGGTGCAGTGAATATGAGTGATATAATTTGAGTTGGTTTAGGTGCACACAGTTTTTTTCCTGTTCGCTGGCTATGAACAAAATGCAGCTCCAATAACATATGAATGCTTTGAGCCTGCCGAACCCAAAAAACGTCCTATCTAAAAAATAAAAAAAAACAGAAAGAAATGAAAACCCCGAAATATCATCCCACTTCTTTCTGCTCACAAAGCCCACATATGAAAACTATTCAATTTTTTGTGCGGGCTGGTGTTGGCTCCAATTGGGAGGGTTGGGTTTGGATGTGAAGCAAGGATGTAAAGACACAAGGTACTGTCTACTTATTTTTAGGGTTGTTACTGATTAAAATTTTCGTGTTTGATTAATCGATTTTTTTAAAATCAATTAATCGACTAATTTCGATTAATTATAACGCACATACAGATCCAACTACTTTTAGCTGACGTCATGCGTAGCTCCTCCCCCCGTATGCATTACGTTCAATCAGAACTTCCTCAGCGGGGCGGGGCTACGGCATCACCCTACAGTCTATTTAAATAGCACCGTTGTGCATCAGGGGAACCAATGGAGAGCCAGAGACATCCATCACCTGCTGAGACAGCAAAGTGTCAGCTCTTTGGAAAAAAGTGCCCTCATCATAAATGTTTCTTGATTGCTGGATAACCAATCAATGTCAGTTCATCGTCAAACTGAATTACAGCCAGGAAAGCCCTCAGATATGTTGATTTTCATAGTCAAGTCCAGGATTTACATAGATGTTTATCTGAATACTTTGACCAGTGAGAACAATCAAATCGTTAGGATCTGTCTTCCTCAATTTATGATTGCACGGACATCGACGTCACCGGACTCCTCCCCCCTTCCCTTCGTTAGCAGACGGAGGCACTTGGGGAAGGGGGGAGGTGTCCGGTGACGTCGATGTCCGTGACGTCACCGGATCTCCGACGGAACTCCCTGAAGACCCGGAAGCCAGCGGAGAGGTGAGTACCGATCAAAAGAATTTTGATCGATCAAAAAAAATTAACGATTAATTGAGGGATTATTCTTTAATTTTCCCAGCCCTACTTTTTTTTTCTTTTATTTGTTCTTAAGTTGATTGAAATGTCACAAAATGGCAGACAGAAAAATGAAGATATGCTGTAGATTTCTGCACAGCAATCTTCTGCACCTGCTGCCTGCATTCTAATGTGAAAACAATTAATTTCTGTGTGGAGACCAGGGTTTTTCTAGTGCAGAAAAAACATTGGTATCTACACAAGTGTGAACAAGCTCTTAAGGTTAAAGCATAAGTTCACAGAGTTATGTGAGTGAATGAACTACAAGTCCCATCCTTCACCACGGCAGATGGCTTGTAGTTCTCAATGAATTGCGAGGGTGCTGGTGAGTGGCTCTTGTAGTTCATTGATTCTTCCTTCTCTTCAGTAGCTGTCTGCCCGTACAGGATGTAGGCAGGTAGCCTTCTGTATGTGTATTTAGCATCCTAGTGCCCAGTTCAGGGGAAAGGGGTTAATGTTTTTGCTGCCCCGATAAGTTTGTGGGCTTTTGCTGGGGTTCAGCCTCCCTCCCGTGTTCTATAATAGGGAAGAGCACTGGATCCCAAGGGCTTGGAGGGGTTTAAGGGAACATTTGGGAAACGCATGAGGAATCTACGCCAAAGACTTGCTGGGACCTATGGTCCGCCTGGAAGACAGAATCATCGGAAGAAGCCCGCAACATGGACTTCTCTGTTAGAGCACTACCAAGTTTGGAATTTCCTCTAAGAGACTTCACCTGTGCAGGTAACCTAAGGCAGCCAGAGTTAGGTATGGAATGTTATACATGTTGCCAAATTTACAGTAAATATTGTTTCATCTGTTCTGAGTCTGGTCTGAAGTTATTCCAAAGGGGTGCATGTGAGGTCTAGCCACACTACTAAAGAACTTGGATCTATAACCATAATGTGGGATGTTTGCAACAACACTACAGTAGAGGTTCATGAGTAACTACGAGGAGAAAGAACAACCAGTGGTCGGTGTGGTACCTGATAGATGACAGGCTCTCCGGTAGCGAAGGGGTTGGTGCTTTGACTCCCTCCCTAGCTGTCCGTCTCCATCGGTCAACAGGAGTGGACTAATGTTGAGATCTATGCCTGGTCACTTGATAGGGAAGGAGAAGAGTTAAGTGAGAGTACGCATGAGGTCCGCACTATGTGCTCGGTGGGACCCCATTGTGTTACTGGGAGTGAGGTAACAGAGGTACGCTGACTGGTGGAGTGCACAGTGGCTCAGCCCACCCCTCTGAATGCAACATATACAATACATCAAGGAAGTGTGTAGAACACAACACGAGGAAGTTTAAGTAAGAACATATCTTGGGTATTGCACATACATGACTCATCATGGAGTTAGGATACCGCCTTAATGTTTAAACCCAGCCCCAAGGGGGAACCTCTCATATGAACCTTGATTTGCACGCAATGAGAGAGGGAAACATAGAGGACGTCACGGACCACATAGCTCTCAACTGTCCCTAATTTCGAGGGACTGTCCCTGATTTGGAACAAAGTCCCTCTGTCCCTCTCTCCTCCTCATTTGTCCCTCATTTTGGTCTAATCTATATAGTTCTATATAAAATGCACTTTTTATTTTTCAAAAAGTGTTTCCCAGGGCTAAACCTTTCATCCAAATTCTAAATTGCTGCATTTGTAAGTGTTGAGAGCCAATATAAAGGAATAGCAGTAGTAAAAAAAGCACTTCTGGGTTTAACTAATCTTTTTTTTGCTAATAGGTGTCCCTTGTTCCCATGTCAAAAAGTTGGGAGGTATGGGACCACCAGTCTACCCCCCTTACAACAAGGTACGGACAGACAGCTGTACTGAGTGTCTGCAAGAGCCTGACCCTGCACCCGGGATCTACTGACCGCAGTTGCAACACATTGTATCCATTGAAAAACATACGAGATGTTTGCTGAATGTCAGAGGTACAGGCGTGAGCGACACCCTGTGTTCGCTGTGCAAGCAGCAAGTCTTTCCAGCAGAACATGGAACAGGACAGTGCTGACAGTATGTAGCACAGACTACAACAGTGAATTTCGGCATCCCCAGTGCCACTTCAAAACATAATTTACTTTCCAAATGAAAAGATTTAAGATAAAGCAAAAGAATACATCTATTCATTTCATCTTTGTTAGTAATTCTAATAAACCACAACTAATAATCAAACTCTTTTATCCAGGATATTGTTAACTGCTTGACAAATAGTTCAAAAGCATACAATGCTTTTGAACTATTTGACAATAGAGAATTTGATGTTCATTTATGCCAGGGGTGTATGCTTTTAAAAAATACCAGACTTATACCATGTTCAAGGCCAATTTGAAGGTGTTTCCTGAGAAAATTAGTGGGTGTCACTTTTCTAAATAGTTGGTGCGACTGATGTGGGCAAGATGGCTGTACTTGAATGATACAATACATTAATAGCCTGTTTCTATACAGAGCCTAAGAACTAAGGCCTCATGCACACAGCCAGAAAAAATACAGCTTTTAAAGACTTTACTCTCTCTACTTTACCCTCTATGATCTTATGTCCAATTGAACGCTGGTTTCCCTTGTGACATTCACAGCCATCTTGGGTCAGGGCAGTGTATATTTAAGACACTGGCTCCTGGGTTTGGCGCGCTGTTTCCGAGTGGTTAGTGTAGGGACAGGTTCCCTACCTGTCAGGGAGAGTGTTCAGAGGTAGGGAAAGCTTCTGGAGGAGTGTCCTTCCTCGGTTTTAGCAAGACTCCCATTTAGATGTTGACCACCCAGGCCGCATTCCCACTCCTTGTTGCAGAAGCTGTCGGCATCATTTCAAGCTAACGCTCAGCTGCTACAGTTTAAGTGGTTCCAGTCGGCTGTGCCTACCCACCAGGCCTAATTGTGCATTGTTGGGACTTTCTGAATACACTATTCTCATTCACCTCGTCCTCTTTGTGATCACTGCTCGTCAACACCACTCTGCACCCTGTTCACAAATGTGTCCATTCACATTGTGGTGTTTACATTCGTATTTTAGAGTAGTGTTCAGGGGCATAAAGAAATGCCCCAAACGTGCATTCAGAGAGGAGCTTGCTGGCATAATTTAGGCACATATGAACATAAACGCACTTTAACCTCTTGCCGCCCGCGCTATAGCCGAAAGATGGCTACAGCACTGGCCTAAATTGCCAGGAGGGTGTCCATGTACATCCTCCTGTGCATGAGCTGCCCCCTGAGGGGTGTGCACAGCTTGCTCTGTGATCAGCGAGTCAATGAGACTCGGCTGATCACGGATTGGAGTATGGCCCCTTACCATGTGATCAGCTGTCAGCCAATGACATCTGATCACGTGATGTAAGCAGAGCCTGTAATCTGCTTTTTTTCCCATCACGCTAACAGCGTGAGGAGAAATAAAAAGCAGATTGCCTTCTGGAGTAAATAGGACATCGGTCCCGCACACACTCCAGACCCACTGCTGCTAAGTGCCCACCAGTGCCAGCTACCAGTGTCCACCAGTGCCACCTATCAGTGCAGCCTATCAGTGCCCATCGGTGTAGCCTATCAGTGCTCATCAATGAAGGAGAAAAATTACCTGTTCTATAACAATCTATAAAAACTGGGTTTTTTTTCAAAATTTTCTGTCTTTTTTTGTTTGTTTAGCAAAAAAAAAAAAATCCCAGTGGTGATTAAATACCACCAAAAGAAAGCTCTATTTGTGTGAAAAAATATATAAAAATGTCATATGGGTACAGTGTAGCATGACCCCACAATTTTCATTCAAAGAGTGACAGCACTGAAAGCTGAAAATTGGCCTGGGCAGGAAGGGGGTATAAGTGGCCAGTAACTAAGTGGTTAACACACGTTTATGTGCGTAAACTCATTTCAGTGACTAGAATAATTGAATATTTTGGCCAGCAGAATAGGTTTACGCCAACGCCATATACTTGTAAACATGCATAAACGGGTGTTATCATGTGCCAAAATTAGCATTCTTTTCTGCCTGAATTTTCTGGCAGATCCTAGCAGTAAGAACCTGTGTAGATTTTACTATGCTCATGTGCATGAAGAATAAGACACACAACAATTACAAGTCAAAAAACAAAGATTTGAAAGTTTATTTTAATGAATAGTGTGTAAATACAGATTTTAAGGCTAAGTTCACATTTTCAATAAAACTTACCATGTAGGGCCCTGGTAGGTTAAAAAAAACTGGTAGGTTAAAAAAATGTGTAGCTGCCATATCTGTAGACCATGAGCAGTATTCCCAAAGCCTGGCCAAAAAAACTCCCATTGTTACAATATGGAGTATCTGACTGCCCGTTTAAATAATAAGCTTTCTTGATTCAATAGGATTTGGCGTATTTGGAACCTTTTGGAATCACAGCCATAAAATGCCTAGTTAGGGTGTTTTGGTTGGTGTGGGGCTTATTAGGGGTGCCCGGCAGGGTGTATGTTACCATTATCCTTTCTTTTTTTCCTTCTTGACCTATTTTTTTTCGTGACACACTTAGGGCAGCTATTTTCGCTTTTCTATAAGTTGTCAATTTTTTTCTGTCCACTTTCCACCACATTATAGCCATCATAGCTCGATAATTCATTTGGTTTTTCTCTTCTCAAATAAAATGGTCTTCATTGTTGTATATTGATTGATGTATATTTTATATGGCTCATTTATTTTATTTAGATCATGCTCAGTCTATTGTATTATTTTCTCAATACATATGCTGCCTTAATCCTACTTTCTAGAATGTTGTATAATGTTACCATATGTCATGTTACTATTTTTGTGATTGTTTTTGTTGGGCTTTTTTTGTCTATCTTATGACAAAGTTTGAATGAAAAAGAAAGTTAAAAAAAAAACCTTCCGATCAGTCCCATCCTCCAGCATCACAAGAGCGAGCTGCCCCCCTCATTCAAAACCAATCAATCTATACACAGATCACAGCTAGAATCGCCAGGGCGAACAAACTTAAATCCGACGATATTGAAAATCGTCTGAGAGGTAATAACATTCAAATTGTGGGGCTCCTGGAGAAGACAGATGGTAGAGACCCCACAGAGTTTGTCGAAAATTGGCTCCTCAAAGTATTTGGAAAGGAGGTGTTCACCCCGCTGTACTCAATCGAACGAGCACACAGAGTACCAACCAGGCCCCTTCCACCGGGTCATCTGCCACTCACCATGATAGCCAGGCTGCTCAACTACAAAGATAAAGAAATTGTGCTCCGCCAGGCAAGTGACAAGCTGCATCTGGGGGCAGGCGACCGTGGCATGCTGTATCTGGTGGCAAGTGACAAGCTTAGGGTTCCCACTGATTCTGCATTATAGTGAGTTGAACTATTTCATTATATATTACATTGAAGTAATAGAAACAATGTGATTTGATAATCCTGACACCATATCAAGCATGGTGTCGGGATGATTTAAGTGCTAACGACAGCCATTCACCTGACAAATCACCCGCCGCCGAATTCCCTGTCAACCCAGAGACTACATTCCTCCCCCCCTTCCACGAAACCGGTCCCCCATGCAAAAAAGGTTGGGGACCGCTGTTCTAAAGTGACATCACTTCCTCCTAGTGTTCTATGATAGAGATAGCCACGCAGGAGGGAAATGAGTGACAGATTCCATTGTCGGCGAGGGTTTTGAAATCATATTTTTTTGGGAAGGGGGGTGTCCCTGAATGGCAGTTTGGAAATGTGGTCACCCTAGTGTGCACGCCAGACCTGGAACTGTCAGATCCTGTAGTAGGTACGTGATCTGGAGCAGAGCGGCCGCCCTGCCGCAGTATATGCACACGCACCTCGCCTGTTCTAGCTACCCCACCCCTAAACACTTACACGGTGGGCGGTCACTAAACCGTAACGGTTCCTGATGATGTATTCTACTTTATCCATAATGCTATTTATTGTTTTGTTTACCCGGGGAATTTATCTGGCCACTATCACTTTTCCTCGATCGGCTGGATGTGGTGTGCTGACCTGATTTCCCTTGGCGGGCATGTGACCACCCCCCGGGGGGGGGCGGGGGCTGGTTGCCCCGGACCATGCCTTCTCCCCCTATTGCGATCCGGCTGTGTCTCTGACAGTGTGCATGTACAGGATCCATTGCAGGGGAACAGACCTGGTGATGTCACATGCCGGGGGGAAAGGGGAGTATTTATTGTGTGACGGATGGGACCCCGCTCTGCTGTGGTTGGTGTCAGGGGGGATGCCGGACCTTCACTCGGGTGGGTACATATGTGACCATTAGTTGCTCTCTGGTATCTGACTATGTATGTGCCCTCCATCCTTCCTACTCCTTCTGTTACCTTTGTGGGAGGGAGTGACTTCCAAACCGCCAACCACTTCTATCAGCCTGCTGTAACCAATGGCTGCTGTTTATTTCCCTTTGTTCATACCTTCTTCCCTGCTGGGACCTGTAGTCCCTTGATATAAATGAGATTATCCCTATGTAGTGGGTAGTGGTATATACCTGTATATGCTCGATGGTGACCTTGTCATTACTATGTTTATGGTTGGTTATATTTTTAGGACAATCATTCCATCTTTATGGCCTCGTCATAGCCAGGCACTTCCTACACTTTGGGAACAATCACGGCAATTGATCCGCCCTTCTGAGGTGGTCACCTGTTTTTACCCCCCGCACTTCATATTAGAAACCTAGAAAAGTAACGGCAAAAAAAGGTTGAGTACTCCATCGAGTCTGCCCATTTTTTTTGTTTTGTTGTTTTTTGGGGGGGAGTTTTCATTACCAATTCAGCCCGGAAGGTTTACCCCCTTCCTGACCAGGCCATTTTTTGCGATACGGCACTGTGTTGCTTTAACTGACCTGCGCGGTCGTGCGACGTTGTACCCAAACAAAATTGCCTTCTTTTTTTTCCCACAAATAGAGCTTTCTTTTGGTGGTATTTGATCACCTCTGCGGTTTTTATTTTTTGCACTATAAACAAAAAAAGAGCGACAATTTTGAAAAAAACACAATATTTTTTACTTTTTGCTATGATAAATATCCCCCAATTTAAAAAAAACAAAAAACAAATTTCTTCCTTAGTTTAGACTGATATGTATTCTGCTACATATTATATTTTTGGTAAAAAAAATTCGCAATAAGCTATTGATTGGTTTGCGCAAAAGTTATAGCATCTACAAAATAGGGGATAGATTTATGGCATTTTTTTTTTTATTAGTAATGGTGGCGATCAACTATTTTTATTGGGACTGAGACAATGCGGCGGACAGGTCGGACACTTTTGACACTATTTTGGGGCCATTGACATCATATCATATACAGCGATCAGAGCTAAAAATAGCCACTGATTACTGTATAAATGTCACTGGAAGGGAAGGGGTTAACACTAGGGGGCGATCAAGGGGTTAAATGTGTGTTCCCTAGGTGTGTTATAACTGTGGGGGGGATGGGACTGCCTGGGGGAGGAGACCGATCGGTGTTCCTATATACTAGGAACACACAATCCGTCTCCTCTTCCCTGCCAGAACATGGATTTGTGTGTTGACACACACAGATCCTAGTTCTGGCTCTTAAGGAGTGATCGCGGGTGCCCATGGGACATCGCGACCGCCGGGCACGCGCATCGGCTCCTTAGTACCGCGTCGGGCACGTGCGCCCCCTATACCCCTTAAAGCAGCCCTTGTACAGCTACGGCAATTCCTACAGGGAGCCATTCTGCCGCAATCAAACGGCGGGCGGTCAACAAGCGGTTAACCTTGTAGTCTGACTAGAGATAGAGATCTATGTTCTTCCCAAGCATGTTTGAAGCCATTTACTGCTGACTGTCTCACTACCTCTACTCTACAATATGTTTCCATTTCATATGTAACGCATTTGAAAAATCGCTGTGCAAATATCGCATGACATAAAAAAATTACACCGCCCACCATTTTATTCTCTAGGGCCTCTGAAAAAAAAAATATTTGGGGTTCTAAGTAATTTTCTATCAAAGAAGTGTAAATTTTTATAATAAGAAAGAATTGCGCTCGGTGCGTAAACAATAAAATAAAATATTAAAAATTATTATTAATAACTAAAATTCGTGAGAGAAGTCCTGCTGCTGAACACTATAACCCCGATATGAGGGCACAAAAGTAGATATAGAAAAAACAATGCAGCGCTGGACAAGTATCACAAGTGTGAAATGTGTTAAATAAACAAATAAATTACCAACTGCAGTGAATATCAACCCTTAAGTAATAACGGCTGGTATATAAATTAATCAATCAATTATGTGCTCATAAAGATATTGCAATAGCATGATGAAATATATTAAAGTGAGCAACAATTAATATAATAAAGTGAAGGTGAAAATAAAGTCCATAAACATTGGTGTTCAAATGTAAATTCTGGATCAATGTTCCACCGCTGGTGCTGCCCACCACCTCGTGATAAAGTAATGGAGGCTTACCGAACAGCCTGCGACCACCCTTATTCAGGGGGGTCAAAACAGGCTCAGTAGAAATGTATGGACCACAGGGGATATCCCACAGGGAGCTCTGTAGAAGTTCCTCCAACCTCCTTCCTGAATGGCTAATCAGCAACACCAAGGAGCAATACAAAGGATGCGGTCCCAGGGATACTTCTTATATGGCAATCAATGTTTGCTTCCGATGGATTCCAGCTGGGGTAAACCATAGATGCCAAAAAGAAAAATAGACTCCAATAGTGTACATAAACTAGTGCTGGTTTATTTTATTTATTTTATTTTATTTTATTTATTTTAAAATGAATAATACAAGCAGTATAAAATCCTAGCAGGGATAACAAAAAATGACTCCACTGCTGTTTTAAAATGAAATCGCGCATGCGCGATGCGTGCTTACGTTGTGACCCTACGGCTCTTTTCGTCACAACTGACGTCATCAGGGGTACATTTTTGCATACTGTAAATGTGAGAGGTGTCCGAATTGGCCTGGGTTTCAAGTGGTTTAGGCCATTTTGTGCGCAGAAATAAAATATAAATCATTTATAGAATGACACGTATCACTATTGTACTGAGCAGGGATGAGCTTACCTTTGTCCTGAACCAGGTTCGGTATTGAACCCAGAAGTTGGCTGGGTAGGGCAGAGCAAGATTTCTACTGAAAGGAGAAGAATCAGCACAAGGAACACATCATACCAAACTGAAAGTTTAAGTCCCTCGTGCTGATTTTTCTGTTTGTAAATTCAGGTCAACCTAGGCTTTAAGGCCATCATGTGAGCACTCAGCCAAGGGCAAAAAAAAAGAAAAAATACCAATAAATAAATATATACATGTACTGTGTGTGTATATATATATATATATATATATATATATATATATATATATATATATATATATATATATATGTACACAGTAATACCTTGGATTGCGAGTAATGCGGTTTAGGAGCGTTTCGCAATACGAGCTGTTATTTTTTTAAAATCCTGACTCGGTTTGCGAACCTTGTCTCGAAAAACAAGCAGGATTCAAGCCTCTGTGGTGTGCAGTACCGCATTTGGCCAGAGGTGACACTCGGAGCCGCTCTGATGCACTCAGAGCCACTCGGAAACACTCCATTCCCAAGTGTTTCCGAGCCTCTCCGAGCAGTTTCCGAGTGTCTCCGGCACCCCCCCCACCTCTGCACACATTTGGTACTGCATACAATAGAAGTCATTGTGGAACTAATTATCTGAGTTTCCATTGACTATGTTGAAACTCGTTTTGATATACGAGTGCTTTAGATTACAAGCATTCTTCTGGAACAAATTATGCTCGTAATCCACGGTACCACTATGTAAAAACGTCCCCATTACATCTGAATCCACAGCAGAGTCCCTCCCTTACTTTAAAGTTGTCAATACAGTCCCTGCCCCCTTTACATCAATGTCCCTATTAGAGTCACCCCCTTATATCAAAGTGGCCATTAAAATCCACCCCTGTCTCAGAGTCCCCCCTTACATCAAGGTCCCCATCATAGTCCCACTTACATCAGAATCCCCCCCTTACATCACGGTTCCTCCCCCTTACATTAAGGCCCTGATTGGAGTCCCACCTTTACATTAGGGTCCCCAGCAGAGTCACTCCTTACAGAGTCAGGGTGCAAGTTGGGGGGAGGATGAGGCAGAGGCAGCCATTGCTAACCTTAATTCTTAAAAGTGTTGCAGGCCGGGTGGGCCGTAGTTTGGAGACCCCTGCTCTAGAGTTCAACCTTAATAAAAAAAAATATTTTTTTTAACCGCTTCAGATCCGGGCCATTGCCAAATGATGGCAACAGCGCGGATCTGAAATACCGGGACTACGTCTATTGACGTCGTCCCCTTTCCTCGTTCCCAGCGCGCTCTCATGAGCGCGCCTCGGGGAAAATCTGTGTTGGCCGTGTCCCTTGGACACGGCCAATCACAGATCGCTGTAAACGGCCAATACAGCGCGATCGCCGCCTCCAATGAAAGATGATTTGAAATGTAAACAATTGAGATCATCTCTCATTGCCGGCTCACTCTCCTCACACAGAGACAGCGTGTGAGGAGAGAGAGCTTCTGTGAGTAGTATTCTAAAGTGTAATAGCGAAGTGTGCCCAAAAAGTGCCCAACAGTGCCCACAGTGACATTAATATAGTGCCATCTGTGCCCACCTGTGCATATCAGTGCCCACTTGTGCCATCAGTGCATTATCAGTGCCCACTTGTGCCATCAGTGCCCATCTGTGCCTGTCTGTGTCCATCAGTGCACATCTGTGCAATCAGTGCGCATCTGTGCCACCTCATCAGTGCCCATCTGTGCCACCTCATCAGTGCCCATCTGTGCCATCTCATCAGTGCCCATCTGTGCCACCTCATCAGTGCCCATCTGTACCAATCAGTGCCCATCTGTGTCGCTTCAGTGCACATCTGTGCCACCTTATCAGTGCCCATCTGTGCTGCCTTATCAGTGCCCATCTGTGCTGCTTCATCAGTGCCCATCTGTACCACATCAGTGCATATCTGTGCCCACCTGTGCCGCCTCATTAGTATAAATCTGTGCAATCAGTGCACATCTGTGCTGCTTCCTCAGTGCCCATCTGTGCTGCCTCAGTGCCCATTTGTGCCGCCTCATCAGTGCCCATCTGTGCGATCAGTGCCCATCTGTGCCGCCTCATCAGTGCCCATCTGTGCAATCAGTGCCCATCTGTGCCGCCTCATCAGTGCACATCTGTGCCATCAATCAGTGCCACCTCATCATTGCAGGGTTAGCACACAGCTGTGCAATCTCATAACCACCACCAGCCATGTCCAAAAAAAGCTTTTCCGCCGAGGAGGCATACCAAATTCTTTCTACGGCCGACGAGAGCAACGGGGGGCTCTCTTTTTCGGATTCCCTTTCCAATTCGGATTCTGACGTAAATTACGAGCCAGTCCTCAGTAGTGAAACACTTACAGACTCAGAGGAGGAAGAAACTCGGCCCGCCAAACGAAGGTGTTCTAGTGAGGAGGCAGTGGCATCCGCCAGCACCGCAGTGGCATCCGCCAGCACCGCAGTGGCATCCACTAGCACCGCAGTGCCATCCACCAGCACCGCAGTGCCTCGGCAAGAAAGGCCAAGTACCAGTGGGGTGTCACCCCAGCCCCAAAGAGTTAGGTCCCATGCCAGCCTTCCCTTTGCACTTCAGAACCCCTTGTGGCTTCCTCCTAATTCAGGAGAAGCTAGCGTTCCCCCTTTCACTGCCCAGCCAGGAGTCCAGGTGGATACAGAGAATTTCACCCCAATTAATTTTTTTAATTTAATTTTTACGGAGGACATGTTGGCGTCAATTGTGGCCCAGTGCAACCTGTATGCACAGCAATTTATTTTGAAAAATCCCACATCATATTATGCCCGTCCCTATGAGTAGAGAGACCTGACAGTGGAGGAGTTCAAGGTTTTTTTGGGCCTCACATTTAATATGGGGCTCACCAAAAAAAATGAATTCCGTTCCTATTGGTCAACCCACCCCCTCCACCACATGCCGCTCTTCTCCGCGGTAATGCCCAGAACCAGGTATCTGATGATAATGAGGTTCCTACATTTCAGCGACAATACCCAGTGCCCTCCCTGAACTGATCCAAATTATGACAGGCTTTACAAAATTCGCCCAATATTAAATTATTTTTCCGAAGTATTCCCCCAGCTGTTCACCCTGGACCAAAACATATGTGTGGATGAGTCCCTTGTGAAATTTAGCGGCAGGCTTAAAATTAAGCAATTTATCCCCAGCAAAAGGGCCCGCTATGGGGTGAAGGTGTACAAACTATGTGACCGAGCCACAGGGTACACATATTCCTTCATAGTGTACGAAGGGAAGGACACCCAGCTGCAGCCCCCTAATTGCCCGGACTACTTGGGAACCAGCGGGAAAGTTGTTTGGGACCTCATATACCCCCTACTCGACAAAGGATACCACCTGTATGTAGATAACTTCTACACTTCTCTACCCCTGTTCCACAACCTTCATCGGAAGAAGACGCCAGCATGTGGCACCGTAAAAAAAAATGGGAAGGGCTTTCCTCAAAGTCTTGTTAATAAGAAGTTGAGAAAAGGAGAAACGGCAAGTCTGCGTAACAAAGAGATTCTCGCAGTGAAGTGGAGGGACAGAAGGGATGTGTATATGTTGTCTTCCATCCACAACAACACCTATGTGGAAATCCCCAGAAGGAATGGCCCCATCCAGAAACCCACATGCATCCATCAATACAATTTGTTTATGGGGGGAGTCGACTTCAACGATCAAATGTTGGAACCATACCTTGCCACAAGAAGGACATACCATTGGTACAAAAAGTAGCGATTTATTTTTTTCAATTGGCCATATACAACTCCTATATCATTTACCGCAACTCCACCCAAAACCCCCAACCCTTCCTTGGCTACCAGGAGGAAATTTACACTGCCCTTATATTCCCGAACGGCCCACCAGTAAACATCCGATCAGATGTTGTTAGTCGACTCTCCGAACGCCACTTTCCAGATAAACTCCCTCCCAAACCAACAGGCCAAAGACGTCAAAAAAGATGTAAGGTGTGTACCAGAGCAGGAGTCAGAAGAGACACATCTTATTATTGTGCACAATGTCCTTCCGAACCAGGCCTCTGTATAGGTGAATGCTTCCGCCGTTACCATACTTCACTAAATTATTAGTGAAGTATGGTAAACGTAATCTTCAGTTCCTGCCTTCACACCCCTTATGCCACTGCCTGCTCTGTAACTGACCCTGGCTTGTTATTTGACCACGCTTCTGCCTGCCGATTTTGTACATACCGCTGCCTGATCTGGAACAGACCCTGGACTGTTATTCGACCATGCTTCTGCCTAACGATTCTGTACATACCTCTGCCTGATATGGAACTGACCCTGGACTGTTATTCGACCATGCTTCTGCCTAACGATTCTGTACATACCTTTGCCTGATCTGGAACTGACCTTGGACTGTTTGACCATGCCTCTTGGACTGATCTTGTACCCTGCAACTGGACTAGTGGGATTCAACACAGGGGTCTCACATATGTGAGGGGCTCCAGAATAGTTTTTCTGGATGAAGAAAACAATTTTCTTTGTTTTCTCATTCCTAGATTAGGGTCTGGAGACTCGGAGGCTTCAACGAGATTTGGGTGGGAGAAGCCTCTACCCCTGTCCCCATTCTGTCCTGAACGAGGCCCTACTTCTGCCTACTGCCTGTAGGACTTACTGCCGTCATGCCTCTGTTTGTCGCACTGACCACAGCACATGGACCTTGTTCCTGCCTACTACCAAGACCAATATTTTGGCACTGCTGACAATCTCTGCCTGCACTGACCCTGCACTGCACTGACCTATGGACAGTATCCCTGCCTGCACTGACTATGGACAGTATTTCTGCCTGCTGCCTGAAAAATTGTGTTCGCTGTTGCTGACCAAGTCCCTGCCTGCTGCCTGGACCAGTGCTATCCTCCTGTGGACAACTGTACTACTAAAACCACAGGTAATCTTTTGTTTCTCTTTGCTCAGCATAATGTATTTTGGGGTGTAATGCTTGGTATGTGCATGCTATGTGTCCCTGGAACACCTGATGGTGTTCCTTGCATGTTGGGTCTCTGTATGTGGCCAGGCTGTGTAAAGGTCTCACACATGTGGTATTGCCATACTCAGAAGGAGTGGCAGAATGTATTTTGGGGTGTCATTTTTGCTATGTAAATGCCATGTGTTGGAAACATCTTATAAACGGACAACTTTGTGTAAAAAAAAAATGCGTTTTCATTTTTTTCCCACATTTTCCAAAAACTTCTGGAAAAAAATGAACCGTTCAAAAGACTCATTATGCCTCATAGATTATACATTGGGGTGTTAGCTTTCCAAAATGGGGTCATTTTGTGGGTGTTTCCATTGTCCTGGTGCTCCAGGGCCTTCAAAAGTGTAATAGGTAGTCAACAAGTTAGATGGGTAATTTATGCTCCTTGAACACCTGATGATGCTCCCTGCATGTTGGGCCTCTGTATGTGGCCAGTTAGTGAAAAAGTCCCACACATGTGGTATTGTAATACTCAGGAGGAGTAGCCGAATGTATTTTGGGGTGTCATTTGTGGTATACACATTCCATTTGAGAGAAATAAGCTATTACAATGACAATTTTCTGAAAAAAATATAAAAAATAAAAAAAAAAACCTTAATTTGCAAAGAATTGTGGGAAAAAATGACAACTTCAAATAACTCACCATGCCTTTTACTAAATACCCTGGAATGTCTACTTTCCAAAAAGGGGTCATTTGGGGGGCATTTGTACTTTCCTGGCTTGTTAGGGTCTCAAGAAATGAGATGGGCCTCAGTACATCAGGTGTGATTAGATGTGATCATTTTTTTATGATTTGCACCATAGCTTGTAGACTCTATATATTTCACACAGACCACATAATATCCACTAATTTGGGTTATTTTTACCAAAGATATGTAGCAGTATAAATTGTGGCCAACATTTATGAATAAAAATTGCTAATTTGCAAAATTTTATCACAGAAACGAAGAAAAAAGCATTTTTTTTCAAAATGTTCGGTCTTTTTTCATTTATAGCGCAAAAATTAAAAAACCCAGAGGTGATCAAATACCACCAAATGAAAGCTCTATTTGTATGAAAAAAAAGGACAAAAAAATCATTTGGGTACAGTGTTGCATGACTGAATAATTGTCATTCAAAGTGTGAGAGCACTGAAAGCTTAAAATTGGTCTGGGCAGGAGGGGGGTTTAAGTGCCCAGTAAGCAAGTGGTTAAATAGTGTGTCCCCCTTTTGCTGCATCAAGGGGCAGAACGTTGGTTGTTTTTGTAAATCTTATCACTTTATTGGTGCAATGAATCCATGTTGTCCATCGTTCCCTTGGTTTCATCTCTGTGGTTTAGAATTCCTAATAAAACACATTCTGGAATAATTTAGGCCTGATTTTATGCAAAAAGTGCCATTTTTTTTACAGAATCCCCCCAACATTGGTCTTATATGGACAGGAAGCGATGGGAACTTTCTACAATAAGGACAATGTCAAAATTAAAAAACATTTTTTATTAAAGCGGTGAGTTAGAATGATTGAAAGTATATTTATTGCTTATATGCATACTTGTTCTGGGTTAGTAATTTAGATTAGGAAAGGAAGGGGACCTGCATGTTTCATTTTTATTTTTTTCAATTTATATATTTTTAACCACTTGCTTACTGGGCACTTAAAAACCTTGTGTTGTTTGCCTTAGCTTGTAATGATGGGCTCACAGGTTGTGACTGCAGTTTGTAGTGTCATGTCTAATCTATTCCCCTATGGCCATGCAATAATTCCCCTAATTTGTCCCTATTCACTAAAAGTGACAGGCAACTTCTTCTTCTGGGTCAAACAGTGCTTGCCATTTCTCTGTGTTGCATCACAAATGTCTGAGTGTAACATGATGAAAACAAACACATCTTTTCTAGCATAGTAAGGGCTGCTTATTATTCTCACCTGCAAAGCACTAGACTGAGACCCATGGATTGGGGGATAGCACAATCTTTCTTCATAGGAAATGTCTGCTTTTTGGCCAAGCTTCTCTTCTGGGTATAGTAGAACAGTTATTTTTGCACTACTGTGACCAAGAACCACCAACATTTGTCAGCTGACATCACTGAGCAGCTCCAGTCTCTGTATGTATCCCGTCAATAATGTTGGTATCCACCCAGATGCCGCTGAGCACTCAGCACGCTGCTGAGAGTCTGAGCCAGCCATTCCCACCTTCTCTACAGCCTGGAGCTCCAGTGAGAACAAGGGTCATGTGATCGTTCAGTTCTTGGTTTTAAGGCCTCTTTCAGACGGGGCTGACTCTGTCAAGTGGATCCTCCTGCTCAGCGGGGGGATCTCTCTACTGATCCCTGCTGTGCAGGCAGATGGCAGTGTCCACTCCGCTATGCAGAGAGTGGACACAGACACAGCCTGCTGTCCGTCTATGGGGCGGTCTAATGGAAATGTACCGCCTGATCCCCATCTTTCTGTTTTTAGCGGACGGGATCGGATGCCGCAGGTGTCAGCAGACAAACCTGTCCGTTGATATCCGCCGCTCCATAGAGAGCTACGGATGGTCCGATCGGGTTTGCCTGAGAACCTGACAGGTGGGCTGGATCGGTCCGTCAGTGTGAAAGGGGTCTTAAGGTTAAGTTCACTTTTAAAAAAAAAAAATAAATGCAATTTTTTTTGCAGGTAAAAAAAAAAATGTGCATTTACGTTTTTTTTTTTTTTTTTTTCAGGAGCCTGAAAAGCCGATTGCTGATGCCATGCAGGTCTCCTGCAGACTGCCAGTGTATGCTGTCTGCCCCGTACATCGTATGGCCAGGCAATTTCACACTGACAGGAAGACTCAATGAACTACCACAGCGCTCAACATTGCCATGGTAGTTCATTAAAAACTCCAAGCTGACAGCCGTAAAGGATGTCGGGACTTGTAGTTCATTCATACACAGAGCTCTGTGTATGAATGACGTTACCGTGTGGGCAGAGCCCCACATGGCCACAATTTTCAAAAAGTGACAGCTAGTATGGAGAACTTCTCTCTGTATTGCTGTCACAGGGACAGAGATAGCAGCTGCAGCATTGGGAACATGTTACATGTTCCACCCTAAAAACAGGTGGAACATGTAACATATTCCCAAAGTGGAACTTATCCATTAAAGCTGGCGGGGGACAGATACAGAATGGACTCTAAGCCCTTGTTCACATTGGAGCAATTTGTAATGCGATTAGACAGGTCAAATTGCATGACAAGCAGACATCCCAACCTGCAAAAACTCATTTTAGGGAGGTGGCAGACTCCATTCAGGGGGTGACGCTTCGCGCCGGCGCCGACACCCCCCCCCCCCCAATTAAATGCAGCTATACCAGTGCCCATGAAATAGAGCTCAGGCGAGTACTGAGTACAGAGTTCAGGGTTTAGGAGTGCACTACGTACAGCGTGCAGGGTTCAGCAGGGGACATTAGGGATCAGTGTGGAGAGAGGGGACATTAGGGATCAGTGTGGAGAGAGGGGACATTGGGGATCAGTGTGGAGAGAGGGGACATTGGGGATCAGTGTGGAGAGAGGGAGCATTGGGGATCAGTGTGGAGAGAGGGAGCATTGGGGATCAGTGTGGAGAGAGAGGACATTGGGGATCAGTGTGGAGAGAGGGAACATTGGGGATCAGTGTGGAGAGAGGGAGCATTGAGGATCAGTGTGGAGAGAGGGAGCATTGAGGATCAGTGTGGAGAGAGAGGACATTGGGGATCAGTGTGGAGAGAGGGGACATTGGGGATCAGTGTGGAGAGAGAGGGCATTGGGGATCAGTGTGGAGAGAGGGGACATTGGGGATCAGTGTGGAGAGAGAGGGCATTGGGGATCAGTGTGGAGAGAGGGGACATTGGGGATCAGTGTGGAGAGAGAGGACATTGGGGATCAGTGTGGAGAGAGGGGACATTGGGGATCAGTGTGGAGAGAGGGGACATTGGGGATCAGTGTGGAGAGAGAGGGCATTGGGGATCAGTGTGGAGAGAGGGGACATTGGGGATCAGTGTGGAGAGAGGGGGCATTGGGGATCAGTGTGGAGAGAGGGGACATTGGGGATCAGTGTGGAGAGAGGAGACATTGGTGCTAAGTGTGTGGAGGGGTGACGTTCAGTGTATGCATGCAGTGTACACTGTGTGAGTGCAGTGTGCTCTGTGTGACTGTTCTGTGCATGTTGAGTGTCATATACCACACAGTGCACTTGGTTTAACTGGAGTACTGATTTCTGGACATGTCCATTACAGGTGAGGTAGAGCAGCACACCTGTCCCTGGAACAGCAGAGGAACACAGCACTAAGCAGCATGCCGCACAAACTGGAGGCGGCAAATTGTCCCGGGACCGACAGCCAATAGGAAGCCAGAGGGGTGTGTGCACTGTTTGTGGGCAGAGAGGGGACATTCACATTGCAGAGCATGACTAGTGGCAGTAGATTGCTGGGTAGGGCTGGCTGAAATAGGAGATTAAAAAGGGGATGTTTGCTCATAGGAGACAGGAGTAGGTGTTCTCTCTGAGAGCGGCAACCACACTGAAGGCTTACCAGAGAAGAGAGGGTTTTGTGCCACCGGGAGAGGAGTGCTGTCACTTGGAAATAGAGAAGCTGGGCTTTTCTGTTTATTAGTGACAGCAGTGACCAGAGAAGCGAGGGATCAGCGATGATGGTGGCGTAATGCCGTTCCGTCTGAAAAAAGCCCTGCATCCGCCTGTCACTCAGCCACAGACAGAACACAGAGCACCCCGAGCGGCTGTACTCCATTTGGCTGCTTGGCTGCTCTGTCTTTTGTCTGCGGCTGAGTGACAGGCCCAGCCGGGAGATTGCCCAGCGCTCGCTGGTGTCTGGGAGCCCGCAGCCAAATGCGGGAGACTCCCGCAACTCGCGGTAGACTTGGGATGTCTGCACAAGTCGTGGCCTATTGCCGGCAATTTACTGTATAAATGTCACTGGCAGGGAAGGGGTTAACACTAGGGGGGATCAAGGGGTTAAATGTGTTACCTAGGGAGTGGTTTTAACTGTGGGGGGAGGGGACTGACTGGGGGAGGTGACCGATCGGTGTTCCTCTGTACTGGGAACACACGATCGGTCGCCTCTCTCCTGACAGGATGTGGATCTGTGTGTTTACACACACAGATCCACGTCCCTGCTCTGCGACCGGCAATCGCGGGTGTATGGTGGACATCGCGGCCGCCAGGCACGCGCAGCGGCTCCCGAGTGACGTGACGGGCGCGGGCCTCCTAGTGGCCAGGGAGCCGAGGACCTCATATGATGGCCGCCCAGGATAAGAGAGACACCTCGCGGCTGTCATTTGACTATACGCGGGATGGGAACAGGTTAAGAGAAATCCTCTTAGTGTAGGTAATGCCGAACAATATAATAACATTCACCCAATACTTCAGGGATGTACTATATAAGAAAATTTCTAAAAAAAATTCTTTTGTGCCAGGTCTCTGCTCAGTTTTGAGCCTTAACATGTTTGATTTCTATTTATTTCATGCAACATGATATTTCAAATTTTGCCAAAAACGTTGGGTATTATTTCGTGTTTGTGTGGACTAAAATTAATTTTATTTTATTTTTTCCTAAAAATTTGTGTTTGATAAAGGCCTGTATTAATATCATGTGACGTAAATAATTTCAACACCCACCATTTTATCCTACAGGGTCTCTGCTTTCAGAAAAGATATATATTTTGTGGGTTCCAAGTAATTTTCTCTCAAAAAAATGCTGATTTTTAACCTGTGTGAAAAATTAAAAAAACTGCCCTGACAGCAAGTGGTTAAAATAGAGACCAGGTCTCATGGCGGGCTCAACACTCAGACACTTTCTTCTCACTTTACACCCTCTTCGACACTCCACTCAGCCCTTGATGGTGTTTTAAGGCAATCTACGGCATCAGACCCATGCTGACACTCCCTTCCCATGGTTTATAGTCTACTCACACACCCAAAGACTAGACCCATAGACTGTGTCCCAGTCTATTTCAAACAATGAGACAAGTCCCAACTTGACACTTGCAGCCCGCAACTCCAAAGCATTATTTATTTTTCCTTAGAATCCTGCATAAATAATATGCAAATCCAGGAGATGAACTACAAGATCCTATCCAGGTGGTACAGGACCCTGTCCCCCCTCCAGAATTGTTTTTTCCCGAGGTAACAGACCTCTGTTGGCACTGCAATCTGG
This sequence comes from Lithobates septentrionalis, assembly GCA_037952835.1. Lineage (NCBI taxonomy): Eukaryota > Metazoa > Chordata > Amphibia > Anura > Ranidae > Lithobates > Lithobates septentrionalis. The sequence goes on from JBBDGP010001354.1 coordinate 2,503,002, forward strand.
ACGTAGGCTCCATTCTACATGTTTTAGTACGGTCCCAAATTGTAACCCTTTTGATCAGAGAATAGAGTCATCTCACAAAAATCTACAGACTACATCTTTCAGAATGACCCAGCATGGTTTCTTTTACACTTCTCCTCCATCTCAATTAAGACTTACCAAAAGTCTATATTCAGACATCTTTTCATTAGGGCAAAATTCTAAATACAACTGAAATAGAGAGACCTGCCACCCCACACTTTTTTATGTGGATATGCAAAGTAGAAGAGATCAGGTCTATGGAGGATCTCATTCTTTCTTCTCACAACAAACATGAACTAACGAGCAGGCCTCTGCTTTCTTCTGTATTGATTTGTATTGTAACTGTACTGTCTCCCCTCATGTTGTAAAGCTCTGCGCAAACTGTTGGCGCTATATAAATCCAGTATAATAATAATGGTTTTACTGGTTGAAATTTCTGTTCTCAGAAGAGGACAAGGCCCTTATGCATGGAGAACCCTAGCTACCTGAAAACTCCCTTAGGAGGTCCACCTGAGAATTCCTCTCAGTTCCCTCTAGTCCCATCTATGTTCCCCTCTCCCCCCCCCCCCTTCTATACTCTAAGCAAATAGCTCCCATTATTGTCAAACATACCTATAGAATCCTCCCTCACCCCTAGAACTAATAACCCATAACTCCTTGCCCAATCTCCCCCCTAACATGCTTCTTGCGGTGTGGTACCCCTGCATATCACCATTTAATTACTGTCAGTGCTTCACGTGACTTCTATGGAGGCGTTTTCTGTGATCAGGGGGTAGTACAGTGTGCGGAGTGATGACGTCCTCACGTCATCGCTTCCTGCACCTACATAGTAGCTCCAAAATCATGCAGCGGCCATATTTTATTATCCGGCGGTTCCATTTCTACCCTTTTACTAGTTACAAAAAATGGGAATTTTAAATTTTTTTTACTTACCTAGGTGGATGCAGCATCAGTACGATGCTGCATCTGTCCCCCTCAGACTCTAAGGCTGAGAACCGAGCGATCAAACACGCTGATCTCTCCATTCTCAGAGCTCCGAGCAGAGAGCTGGTGTCTGTCAGTCACGGGCTCTCTGCTCTGCCGCCCCCCCCCCCCCGCGCTCACTGGTGCGCTGGGCTGTGGAGGGGGCAGGAGCGGCCAGCTCAAGCTCTCAGTGGCTCCTGAGAGGCTGAGATGGGTGCCAGTCCAGGCATGTGGGCGGATCCCAACCATATTATTGCGGTCTTTCTCGAGCCTGGACCAGCTCTGTCATGTCAGAGGAGAAGTACAGCCAAACCTAGTTTAAAAAAACAACAAACCTACATACACACCTGGATGGATGCAGCATTGGTCCCCCGCCGCCTCTAAGACAGAGAACTGCACAATCAAAGACTGCTGATCACTCAGTTCTCGGTCTTCAGTAAGCAGAGAGAAGTGACTGTCAGTCACTGGCTCTGTGCTTTGTCCTTCCAGCTGGTGTGCCGATCTGTGGAGGGGGCGGCGCTCTGATAGGCTGAGCCAACTGCCGGTCCAGGCATCTGATTGGATCCCGACTAGGGTTTCCACCTCATCCCTTTAAACCCAAACACATGTGAATTACACAGGTTCTGAGGCTAATTTAAAGCAGATAAGGCACCAAGTTTAATTACCACCTTAATCAGCCACAGAACCTGTGTAATTATAAGTTCAGGATTAAAATGATAAGGTGGCAACCCTAATCCAGACATTAAAGTCAGGATCTCTCCAGAGTGTGGACCTGCTGAGTGACGTGAGCTGACAACAGACTTTAGCCCACTATTGGCTTAATACGGGTCACAGGAGTGCAGAACTAAGTGCACCCCAGGAGAAGTGGGACCAAAAGAGCTTTAGCTGTACTTCTCCTTTAATGGGCGGAGGAATGACTGCTCTGCGACCATTGTGCATCCTCCGGGCCTGGTACGGGCTTGGAAGCAGACAATAACATTGCGCGCACAGAGGGCGTGTCCAATCCTGACTGGAGGACCATTCCACGTGACGTGAAAACACTGGAAGTCTCGCGGTGTGGGCGGGAGTATCTGTCAAGCTGTGGCGGAGTAGGCGGGGCCTGAGCGCTGTCAGATGCAGTGGGCGGGGTAGTCGGGCACCGTGCCCGGTGTTATGGCGGCGGCTGTGGGATCTGTGAATGAATTCTCCGGGCGGAAAAGGGAAAAAGAAGAAGCCGGCGACCCCAACGGCAGATTCCGGTCCACCAGCCGGCTCGGAGACTTCGCTGCATAAGCGGAACGTGTACGTGTTCTCGTACCCCCTGCTCGCCGTCTTCTCTTTGCTTCGATTCATCGCCTTCCAGCTCGGCTTGCTGTTCGCCTGGTGCTGCGAGCGTCTCTCCCGCAGAGTCATGGCGGACAAGAAGAACGCCTTGTCCCTCGGTGATCAGGGCGCCCCCTCTGTCAGGACGGCCTCTGCTCAGGACAAGCCGGGCAATGATCCTGAGGTGGTCCGGGCCTTCCACCAGCAGGCCTTTCACTACATCTCTATGGCGCTGCGCATCGACGAGCAGGAGAAAGGTGAGCAGTCCGCTGTCTGTGTGTACAGTACTGGGACAATGGATGTGCCTCACGTCATGTGTGTGTACAAGAACAATTGGGCTGACCGTGCTATGCCTGATCAGGTGTATGGGGCCTTCAAATGAACAATTGGGCTGACCAGCTATGCCTGATCAGGTGTACGGGGCCTTCAAATGAACAATTGGGCTGACCGTGCTATGCCTGATCAGGTGTACGGGGCCTTCAAATGAACAATTGGGCTGACCGTGCTATGCCTGCTCAGGTGTACGGGGCCTTCAAATGAACAATTGGGCTGACCACGCCGTACCTGATCAGGTGTAGGCAGGGCCTTCAAATGGACAATTCGGCTGACCACGCAGTGCCTGATCAGGTGTACAGGGCCTTCAAATGAACAATTGGGCTGACCACGCCGTGCCTGATCAGGTGTAGACAGGGCCTTCAAATGGACAATGGGCTGACCACGCCGTGCCTGATCAAATGTACGGGGCCTTCAAATGAACAATTTGGCTAACCACGCCGTGCCTGATCGGGTGTACGGGGCCTTCAAATGAACAATTGGGCTGACCACGCCGTGCCTGATCAGGTGTAGGCAGGGCCTCCAAATGGACAATTGGGCTGACCACGCCATGCCTGATCAGGTGTAGGCAGGGCCTCCAAATGGACAATTGGGCTGGCCACGCCGTGCCTGATCAGGTGTAGGCAGGGCCTCCAAATGGACAATTTGGCTGGCCACGCTGTGCCTGATCAGGTGTAGGCAGGGCCTCCAAATGGACCATTGGGCTGACCACGCCATGCCTGATCAGATGTACGGGGCCTTCAAATGAACATTTGGGCTGACCATGCCGTGCCTGATCAGGTGTAGGCAGGGCCTCCAAATGGACAATTGGGCTGACCACGCCGTGCCTGATCAGGTGTAGGCAGGGCCTCCAAATGGACCATTGGGCTGACCACGCCATGCCTGATCAGATGTACGGGGCCTTCAAATGAACATTTGGGCTGACCATGCCGTGCCTGATCAGGTGTAGACAGGGCCTCCAAATGGACAATTGGGCTGACCACACCGTGCCTGATCAGGTGTAGGCAGGGCCTCCAAATGGACCATTGGGCTGACCACGCCATGCCTGATCAAATGTACGGGGCCTTCAAATGAACATTTGGGCTGACCATGCCGTGCCTGATCAGGTGTAGGCAGGGCCTCCAAATGGACAATTGGGCTGACCACGCCGTGCCTGATCAGGTGTAGGCAGGGCCTCCAAATAGACAATTGGGCTGACCACGCCGTGCCTGATCAGGTGTAGGCAGGGCCTCCAAATAGACAATTGGGCTGACCACGCCATGCCTGATCAGGTGTACAGGGCCTTCAAATGAACAATTGGGCTGACCACGCGGTGCCTGATCAGGTGTAGGCAGGGCCTCCAAATGGACAATGGGGCTGACCACGCCGTGCCTGATCAGGTGTATGGGCCTTCAAATGAACAATTGGGCTGACCCTGCCGTGCCTGATCAGGTGCAGACAGGGCCTCCAAATGAACAATTGGGCTGACCCTGCCGTGCCTGATCAGGTGCAGACAGGGCCTCCAAATGAACAATTGGGCTGACCCTGCCGTGCCTGATCAGGTGCAGACAGGGCCTCCAAATGAACAATTGGGCTGACCCTGCCGTGCCTGATCAGGTGCAGACAGGGCCTCCAAATGAACAATTGGGCTGACCCTGCCGTGCCTGATCAGGTGCAGACAGGGCCTCCAAATGAACAATTGGGCTGACCCTGCCGTGCCTGATCAGGTGCAGACAGGGCCTCCAAATGAACAATTGGGCTGACCCTGTCGTGCCTGATCAGGTGCAGACAGGGCCTCCAAATGAACAATTGGGCTGACCCTGTCGTGCCTGATCAGGTGCAGACAGGGCCTCCAAATGAACAATTGGGCTGACCCTGTCGTGCCTGATCAGGTGCAGACAGGGCCTCCAAATGAACAATTGGGCTGACCCTGTCGTGCCTGATCAGGTGCAGACAGGGCCTCCAAATGAACAATTGGGCTGACCCTGTCGTGCCTGATCAGGTGCAGACAGGGCCTCCAAATGAACAATTGGGCTGACCCTGTCGTGCCTGATCAGGTGTAGACAGGGCCTCCAAATGGACAATTGGGCTGACCACACCGTGCCTGATCAGGTGTAGGCAGGGCCTCCAAATGGACCATTGGGCTGACCACGCCATGCCTGATCAAATGTACGGGGCCTCCAAATGAACATTTGGGCTGACCATGCCGTTCCTGATCAGGTGGAGACAGGTGTGGCGCTTTCACCAGTAGGCATTCTGCCTGCTGACCGTGCCATGCCTGACCAGGTGCACATAGGGCCTCCAGATGAACAATTGAGCTGACCCTGCCATGCCTGATCAGGTGTACAGGGCTTCCAAATGACCGATTGGGCTGACTGTGCTATGCTTGAACAGGTGCACATAGAGTCTCCAAATGAACAATTGGGCTGACTATGTCATGCCTGACCGGGTGTACATAGGGCCCTCAGATGAACGATTGAGCTGACCGTGCCATGCCTGACCAGTAAGGATGAGCTCAGGCGTGTTCGCAACCCACACGTGCAGAGCCTGCCAGGAAGTTGGCACTGCACAGCGCTAATCACAGGCAGTGAGACATTTCTTGATCTCTGCAGCCGCGGATCGGGAAAATGTCCCTACCTGTGATTAGCGCTGTGCAGTGCCGACTTCCTGGCAGGCTCTGCACGTGTGGGTTGCGAACACGCCTGAGCTCGTCCTTACTGACCAGGTATAGACAGGTGCAGGGCTTTCACCAGCAGCCCTGCTGACCGTGCCATGCCTCACCAGGTGCACATAGGGCCTCCAAATGAACAATTGGGCTGACCATGCCGTGCCTGATCAGGTGCAGACATGTGCGGGGCTTTCACCAGCAGGCCTTCTGCCTGTTGACCAGGTGCACATAGGGCCTCCAGATGAACAATTGGGCTGACCATGCCATGCCTGATCGGGTGTACACAGGGCTTCCAAATTAACAGTTGGACTGACATATTTGTCTTTTTGGATGTCATCCTGAGTGCCGACCATCCCTTTCCTTATTCTTGTACTGCGCATGTGCCACTGATGTCATTGGTCTGAGCCATTGACAATATTTACTAAATGGCTCAGATTTAGGTGCTTTTCAAGGTACCTACCTACCTTCTTCTAAGCTTTACTGTGAATTGACGTTTAAAAGAAGAGTTAAATACCACTTTAAGGAAGCTTGTTTGTTATAAATGGGCCACACCCCAACAGACAGAAAATGCATACAACCCCTTTTTCAGTAACACAGTGCAGCACAACGCATGTTATGTGCATTGTCACATGTTGTCTCTTTAACTGTACAGTGCGTTGAGGTGCCATTGACAATAAGAGTGCCATTCATTCTCAATGGCAGCTCAACGCTTTTGACAAATGAGCCAATCAGTCAGCAATGGGATTGCATGTGAATGATGCATGGTAGGAACTAATGGGGCCCCCTTGCAGGTATAAGTCATAATATACAAGTGTGTGCTGCATACTAGCACATTATGACAGACTTACCTGCAAACGGAGCCCTCCAGTTCTGCGCCTTCAAGGCTCCTCCTTGTCTCTGGTGCTTCCATTTTCACCTGTTTTTTTTCTACTGGGTTCCTGATCTTCGGCTGCTTGAATGGCTGGGTTTCGGTGAAGTCACTCCCGCGCATGCTTATGGGAGTCACATTGCCACGTCACATAGTCATAAATGTGGTCTGAGCTGCGCATGCATGGCTCGATCACATTACAGCCTACAGACGAGGGGATGTCTATGACAGAAGAGACGTCTATGGTCTGTCAGCGGTTTTTGTAAATATGACTTTACTACCGCTTTACGGTAGAGTCCTCAGCTGCATGTGGTCAAGTCCTACAACCTTCCATCATCACAGACTGACCTTTGAAAGCCAGGGAGCACTCTAACAGCCAAACTGTCCTGACAAAGTAGCAGTTGGAGGGTTGAGACAAACTATCAAAAGGAATATTAAAGCCTTTTTTTTTTCTTTAAAAATAACAAACATGTTATACTTACCTGCTCTGTGCAGTGGTTTTGCACAAGGCAACCCACATCCTCCTCTTCTCGGGTCCCGCGCTGGTGCTCCTGGTTCCTCCCTCCTGCCGGGAGCCCCCACATCAAGCAGTTTGCTCTGGGGGCACCCAAGCAGGCACGCTCCCGACCCACGGCACTGTGAGTCCATACACACAGAGCCACCCCCTCGGCCCCGCCCCTCAGTCTCCTGATTGGCTCACTGGCTATGATTGACAGCTCCCGCTACTGCCAAAAGCCAATCGAGAGTTCGAGTTCCCTCGAGAGGCAAGACTCTCGTGGACATCGCTGCACAGGGAGGGGGCTCAGGTAGGAGGGGTGGATGCTGCACAGAAGGTTTTTTACTTTCATGCATAGAATACATAAAGTGGTTGTAAAGGCACAAGGTTTTATACCTTTTAACACTAACAGGTATGTTTACAATGATTGTTTTTTATTTATTTATGTAAAACTTTTATGCCAAAATGGGAAAAAAAAAAAGTTTTTGTAACTGCTTGTAAAGTGTTAGCTGGTTAGTGTTCTAGTGTTCGTTCAGCTTCAATTTGTTAGTCAAGTCCATTTAAATCTGCTAGCCTAAGTGCCGGTTCACACTACCGCGACTTGGGATCCGACTTGTCAGACCTAAAGTCGCCCCAAGTCGCTTGACATCTGAAAGTCCATGTAAGTGAATGAGAGCCGTCTATATGTACGCTACTGAAGTCGCTCCGACTTCAGAAAAGGTCCCTGTACTACTTCAAGGCGACTTGTAGGCGACTTGTACCCATTGATTTCAATGGAAGTCGCCTACAAGTCGGATCGTGGTCTATAGTGAAGCGACTTCACAGGAAGAGAAGATGGTTTTTTCAAGCAAACCCCTCCCTCCCCCAGAGCTGATTGTTGTTTGATTGGCCACTGGAAAGTTGCCTGTACTGGAGGCGACTTGAAGTCGCCTTGTAAGTCGCCCCAAGTCGCGCTGTCGTGTCGCCCTCAGGTCGTGTCCAGGTCGCGGCCAGAGTCGTGTTGCCCCTGTGTGAACCGGCGCTAACACTACTCTCTCCCCAGAATGACAATGCTGCCGGCAAACATCGTTTGCTTTACTACTTCAATCTGAATGCACCCTAATGCTGGCCATTCACTATATGAAAAATCGGCCGAATCCATTTTCGACAAACGAACATTCAGCCGTGAGAGTAAACGATAGTGCCATCTTATGACTGATAAATCGTTCAGTGAACATAAATGAACCCATTTTTTGTTAGGTTTTTTTACATATACCTAGAGCTGCACGATTAATCGTCAAGAATCGTTATCACGATCTTGACTAAAGTGTTTCATGATTCTTTCTATGCAAAGAATTCTTTCTGCTCTTCTGAAGCCACAGCTGTCAAAAGGAAGGAAAAAATTGGGCAGTCTGCCAAGAATCAGAACATTCTTTATCAGTTGAACTTAAGTATAAACATTGTAACAATTTGTCAATGGAATAGACTTTGTGTGTAAGTGGAAAAAGTTTAACCACTTAAACACTATAAACCTTTTTCTGACATTTGTTGGTTTCAAGTTAAAATATTTTTTTGCTAGAAAATTACTTAGAACCCCCAACATTATATATATATTTTTTTAGTAAACACCCTAGAGAATAAAATGGTGGTTGTTGCAATATTTTATGTCACACTGTATTTGCGCAGCCGTCTTTTAAATGCAATTTTTTGGAAAAAATTACTTTAATGAATTAAAAAAAAAAACCTAACCTAACCAGTAAAGTTAGCCCATTTTTTTTGTATAATGTGAAAGATTTTACATTGCGAGAATCGTGATCTTTTTATTCTAAGCAAGAAAATTGTGATTCTTATTTTGGCCAGAATCGTGCAGCTGTACATATACCTAGTGCAAAAAGTTACAACGTGACCTTTTAAAAAAATAAATAAATAAAAGAAAAAGAGCCATATTGTGGGCACTTTTGAAGCGCTTCCCATTCATTTCAATGGACTGGCGTTTTTGAGGCGCTTTTTAAAGCGCTCCAAACATACCCCAGAGATGCTGCTTGCAGGACTTTTTGCACCGCCCCAGTGGGAAAGTATCCATTGAAATGAATGGGAAGGCGTTTTCAGGTGCTATTTTTAGCGCAAAAGCCCCTGAAAAGCGCCTCAGTATGAAAGAGGTCTACATTGCAGGGGTTGTAATTAGGGTTGTCCGATACCGATACTAGTATCGGTATCGGCACCGATACAGAGCATTTGCCCAAGTACTTGTACTTGGGCAAATGCTCCCGATGCTTCCGCCGATACCTGGACAGTCACCGGTGATCGGCTACAAGATACAAGATTCTCCCCCCGCCGGCTTTCAGCTGCTTAGTGACATACAGCGGTGATCGCTCACCGCTGTATGTCACTGCATCCTCCTCCATGCCCCCTCCTTTCCTCTGTCCCCCTCCGCTGTCCCCTCCGTTCCTCTCTCCTTCTCTGTTCCCCTCCGCTGTCCCCTCCGTTCTGCTCTCCTTCTCTGTTCCCCTCCGCTGTCCCCTCCGTTCTGCTCTCCTTCTCTGTCCCCCTCCGTTCTGCTCTCCTTCTCTGTCCCCCTCCGCTGTCCCCTCCGTTCTGCTCTCCTTCTCTGTCCCCCTCCGCTGTCCCCTCCGTTCCTCTCTCCTTCTCTGTGCCTCTCCGCTGTCCCCTCCGTTCTGCTCTCCTTCTCTGTCCCCCTCCGCTGTCCCCTCCGTTCTGCTCTCCTTCTCTGTCCCCCTCCGCTGTCCCCTCCGTTCCTCTCTCCTTCTCTGTCCCCCTCCGCTGTCCCCTCCGTTCTGCTCTCCTTCTCTGTCCCCCTCCGCTGTCCCCTCCGTTCTGCCCTCCTTCTCTGTCCCCCTCCGCTGTCCCCTCCGTTCTGCTCTCCTTCTCTGTCCCCCTCCGCTGTCCCCTCCGTTCTGCTCTCCTTCTCTGTCCCCTCCGTTCTGCTCTCCTTCTCTGTCCCCCTCCGCTGTCCCCTCCGTTCCTCTCTCCTTCTCTGTGCCTCTCCGCTGTCCCCTCCGTTCCTCTCTCCTTCTCTGTGCCTCTCCGCTGTCCCCCTCCGTTCCTCTCTCCTTTTCTGTCCCCCTCCGCTGTCCCCTTCGTTCTGCTCTCCTTCTCTGTGCCTCTCCGTTCTCCCCCTCCGTTCCGCCGCCACCCTCCTCCTTCCTTTGTGAATAGACAGAGTCAGCTGACTCTGTCCATTCACATAACTGAAACATTGTAATCTCCCGTGATTACGATGTCTCCGTTTTATGAATGGAGAGGAGCCGCTGTCTTCTCTCCATTCATTCTCAGTGCAGCTGAGGCTGCAGAGAAAGGGACTGGGGAATCTCTATCCTCTGTCTCTTTCTCTGTCTCAAGAGGGAGATATCAGAGGTCTGTTAAGACCCCTGATATCTCACCAAAGCCCCCCCAACAGGGCTGATAAAAAAAACAAACACATATTGCAATAAAGAATAAAAAAATATTGTAAAAAAAAAAAACACACACACACATACACCGTTCACCGCCTTCCCCCCCCAAAAAAAAGCACTGTTAAAAAAAAAAAAAAAACTGTCACCTGACATTAAAAAAAGTATCGGTATTCGGTATCGGCGAGTACTTGAAAAAAGTATCGGTACTTGTACTCGGTCCTAAAAAAGTGGTATCGGGACAACCCTAGTTGTAATTTAAAAAAAACAAGCTAATTAAAAAAAGTATGAAAGTATGCCAAAATATTATTGGGAAATTTCCCACTATGTGCATTGCAGTGTGCAGTTTGACAGATATGTAAGCACAGCTGTGTCATTTTTGTAGAGTAGGCATGTAGATGGCCATTTGCTCTTCTGGCGTGATGTTTGCTTATCAGTCCCATCCAGGCATATAGTTTGTGCTGATTCACGGCGTGCGTTCCACTGAAAACCGGATGTGACGTAAATAGTTATCCATAGCAACAGGCAGCAACCCGACCTCTATGCATTTCGCATCTAGAGGCATCATCAGGAAATAATAGAATTTCTATTATTTGAACAAAGTTGACTAACTTGGTAAATATAGGGAGCTGTTAAAACTAGTGGATGACCATTTACATCACATCCAGTTTTTTGGTGGATCGCATGCCGGGTCCCACAAGGTAACGGCGGGGCGAACGTTTCTCTGGAGCAAGTTTCTGATTGCCAGTGGCATTGTGAAGGCTGATTGAGCTGGCGCCGGTCGGGGCACATTTTGGTGTAAGCAGATTTTATGTCGCTTGTTTTTAAGATCATTTTATCATTAAACTATGTTGCACGATCACCTTGTTATCTGTCCATTTCCTGATAAATGGGGCCGATTGCCTGATGGGAGAACGCCACCATTGGAGAGGTGTTTGATCATTGTTGAAGAGATTTTGAATATTACATCTTCTATTGATAAAAGACGTGATTGGTCCTAGTGATCTTGGGGCTCTGGTGTGTACATTTAGATTCTTGCACATGGTGGAGCACTTGATTTTATTTGGAGAAGAGCACGATTCAAGTCCGTAGGATTCCATTTTTCACACAGCACAGTGGATGGTCATAAAAACTGACAATACATTATAGTGGACTTTATTTTATTTATTATTTATTTCTCCATTTTTTTTTTAATTTGTTGCAGTTTTATGTAATTTCATTCACACCAAGTATACACATTTAGAAATTACTATTACTATTAATTATTTTTTGCACAATTCCAGTACTGGTTGTGGCACATGAATTTATGAATTTAGTAGTATGTGTTTTGTATTTTCACCTTGCTATTTTTCACTTAATGGTTTTCTCACATGTTATTATCAGTATTGAATTTTATTTTTTTGAGTATTGATTGGAAGGGAATAGAGGTAAATTATTGGGCACATAGCAAGGCTTATGTTTATTCTGATAAGTAACAGCATCTAACTTTATTTTACAAATATTTGTTGTAAGTTACTAAATACTCTGGAGCAGGGTCTGTCAACTGGTGGGCTGTGCACCCTGGGGTACGCAGGGAGCCTTCAGGGGTGCCGTGGCAAAAATACAAAAATCTGCCTGTACAGTCTAATTTGAGTGCTTTCTCTAAGTCCTGTACAGACAGAAAGGAGGGGAGAGCACAGCCCGCACCTACCACCGGATCCCTCCTGCTCTAGGCGGTTCTCTGTACTGTTACCGGCAAAATGGAAACCTGTGCTGGCCGCCCTTCCGTGTACTACCAACCGATGTTTTCGGTTGTGAAAGAAAGGTCAGGCAGCCAGCACATCTTTCTGTTTTTGGCAGCAACAGTACAGATAACCGCATAGAGGAGGAGAGAGCTGGGAAGAGATGGGGGCTGTGTTAAAGTGTTACTAAACCCACAACAGTAAAACCAGTCTGTATATGCTGTAAGACATGCTTGTTATACTCACTGTGGAACCTAAGGGGTTAATCCTCTGCATTGTATAAAAAGGCTGTTTGATCCTGTCTTCTCTGATCCTCCCCTTCTTCCACTGGCCCCAATCCATCTCCTGATCGAACAGAGCATTGGGGACAAGCTGCACTTGTTCTTGGGAGATTGGCCCTGTGCTGATCACATGCAATCAGCACTGTCCAGACAGAGGGTCAGGGGTCCTGCAGCCTCATAGGACACCCAGAGTAGTATTAAAATTCCTCCTACAAGTTTTAACCAGACACTGATAGAAGTCATAAAACTGCTATATACTGCTGAAGAGAAAGGGTGTTTAGCAGTTTGTATTTTACGGACCACTGAACTCTGCCTCTCAAACTACATTTGGGCTTGTTCACACCAGGTGCAGGGCAAAGGCTCATTTTTCCACACTGCACAAGAATACGCTGCCCTTTGCAGACACACACAGGTGCCATTAATACTTAATGATACTCCCACGCATCTCTCCAATTTGCACATGCAATCGCATTCACTAAGTCACATAGTACTGCAGTATCAATCGCTTTGGTGCAGCAAATAGCATGCCAACACTTTTTTTTTTTTTTTTTGCATGTTTCACATACACAGCACATTATAAAGAAGAAGATAGGAAGAGTGTTACTGGCATAATGGCCAGATGAAAGTAAAGACAAGCCTAAAGGGAAAACAAATCCAGCAATTCTGTATCTGGGAATATGAATAATAGGAGTCAATCTGTGTAGTAATTTACCCCTTCCTGCCTACTGTACGCAGACATGCAGCCCTTACTGAAGTAGGCTTTTATCAGTGAGGCCGCATATCTGCGTATCTGTCTATGTTCTGGAAGCGCGCTCCCAGCACATAGACTGGGCTCTCACCGGGAGCCCCGGGTCTCATACTTACGATTGGGACCCAAGACTCCTGGTTACGGGTCACCTGGCCAATCGGAGGCTATCACAGTGATTAGTCATTGTGCAGCCCACCCCGTGTTTTACTTTCTCTTCTGAATGGAAAGAAAGATGCATTGTATCTTTCTCTCCTTGCAAGAGATGAAGATATAAATAAACTCAAGTGTGTAAATTAAAAAATAACATTTATAAAAATAATAATAAAAAAAAAATACAAAATAAAGAAAAAATGGCTAGACCAAGGTCAGGGTAGGTATATTTTGGGTAGGATTTAAAAAAAAAAAAAAAAAAACAACCAAAACCCTTTTTCAAAATTTTGTTTCTGGGCCCAGGAGCAGACAAATTTATTTTGTGTTCTTTGGTGATACATTATGGTAATGGCAAGGAATATACAGCTAGATTTAAAGACTTTTTTTTAATTTTGGGGCAGTTTTTATCTTTGAAAAAAATCTAGAGATATCCGTTACCATTTACCACTAAAGGAAAGCCCACTTTAAAAAAAGTATAATCCATCAGGATACACAAAGTAGTTGCGATTAGTATAGTAGTTCTACTAACATGGGTCAAAATTGCAAAATTGTGTACAGGCATTAACATTTGTTTTACCCTCAGTCACTAAGTGGTTAGTAATACTGTATATTTCAGTTTTGATTGAATTAATATTTTTTGTTTTAAGATCAAAAGGATCAAGCTGTAGAATGGTACAAGAAAGGAATTCAGGAGCTGGAAAAGGGAATTGCAGTACCAGTAACAGGTCAAGGTAATTATATGCATGTTGTTGTCCATATATTTAAATGTTGAACTTTTAATTTTCTTTAGTTTTGATTTCCTGTAGGAGTCATTACTCTTGGTCATGTTGAGGGAAATGTAAAGACCTTTCAATATTTCTTAGGTACATGCATGGAAGAGATGAGATCAGTGTAAATGTCCTTTATCAATGCATGTTTTAGGAACTCAAAGATGCAATGTACTGTATATTCAGACTTTGCTTCACGCTTTACAGTGATTGTGCATTACTGCTTGTTCTTATAATGCCCATAAAGTGGGTATAGAAAAGAATCACCCCCTTTAAAAAAATCAAAATGTTGTTGCTTGGCAGCCTGAAATGAAGACTGACACCGTTTTTGTTTTATCTAGCTGTATTTATTCAGTACAACTTATAACGTCAAAGATATAACACCAACATGCCAGAAAAAATGAAAAAACAGAAGTTGTAAAAATGATCCCCCTTGTCAGTATTTTGCTGAACCACTTTTTGTTTCAATTACAGCCTTTAGCCTGTTGGGCTATGCCCACTCTTCTTTTCAGAACTGCTCAAGCTCAGTTAAATTTGATGGTAACCGTTTGTGGACTGCAATCTTCAAGTCATTCCACAGATTTTCAATGAGGATTAAGTCTGGGCTCTGACTAGGGCATGCGAGAACATTCACCTTTTTATCCTTCAACCACTGTGGTCATTTTTGCTGTGTGCTTTTGGTCATTGTCATGTTAGAAGGTAAACCTTCTTCCCATTGAGAACTTTCTGGCAGAGAGCAGCAGATTTTCCTTAAAGAATTTGATGGTATTTTGCCCCATCCATTTTTCCTTCTATCCTGACAAGTGCTCTAGTCCCTGCTGCAGAGAAACACCCCACATAACAGGATATTACCCCCACCATGCTTTACTGTAGGAATAGTGTCATTTGGATGGTGAGCTGTATTGGATTTCAGATAGACATATTGTTTGGTGTTGAGGCCAAATTTAATTTTAGTCTCATCTGACCATAACACCTTTTTCCATGTGGTCTCAGAATCTTTAAGGTTCGTTTTGGCAAAGCTCAGTCGTGACTGCATGTGACCCCTTGAGTGGCTTTTTTCTTGCAACCCTCCCATACAAGCCACATTTGTGGAGAATTTGTGATCTGGTTGTCACATGCACACAATGTCCACTCTTTGTCATAAATTCCTGCAACTGCTTCAGAGTTGCTATAGGCCTCTTGGTAGCCTCTCTGACCACTTTCATCCTGGCTCTTTTCCATGAGACTCTAAACAGCTGTTTTTGTGGCATCTTACGAGCAAAGGCAGCATAAGCGGTTGTTTGCACATCCAAGTGGTAAAACCTAACAAACGTGAACAAACCATGTGGCAGCCTAACAAATCTGTGAAACAGTTCGATTCTGAAAAGTCCCAAGAAACTCCCACTGACCTAGTGAAATGGGCCTTAACAGAAAAGGGAGGAACCTTATCATGTAGAGGAATGGTTGCTTGAACAATGACCTGATCAATCCACCTAGTGATAGGGGAACGAGAAGCAGGATGTCTCCTGTGAGAGCCTTCAGGAAGAATAAAAAGAATCCGAAAGTCTAAGGACTGCCATAGCCATAGATGTCCTCATACAACACAAACCACATCTAGTCAGTGAACAGGGATATGTCTAGGGTGCTTAGGAGCCAGACCGAAAGATGGCATCCTGGTTAATATGAAAGGGGACCATCTTTGGTAGAAAGAAAGCCTTTCGTCATAGGACAAACCTTGAACAACGCCAGGAAATGTTCCTTACAAGACAATGCCACCAACTCTGATGCACTGCAGAAGTGATGGCAACAAGAAAAATCACTTTGCAAGTGAGCTGAGCTAAGGGAATAATCCAGATAAGTTCAAAGGTAAACTTTTGAAGAGCCAAAAGTACTATACGATCCCACAACATCACTGGAAAGCATCTAATGCCGCGTACACACGGTCGGACTTTTCACCTGCAAAAGTCCGACGGACGCCGCCGGACAAAGTCCGGCGGAAAGTCCGACCGTGTGTGGTCTCCATCGGACTTCCGACGGACCGTTTCGGTCGGATTTTTGCGGAAATCCGACGTACTTTAGATTTGAAGCCTGCTTCAAATCTTTACGTCGTACCTCCGCCGGACTCAGTTCCTGACGGAAAGCCCGTTCGTCTGTATGCTAGTCCGAAGGACCAGATACGACGGAGGAGCAGGTTACTGCATCTCGCGCTCACTGCAATAGGAAAAACAAATCTTCCTATTGCGGCGAGCGCGGGGCATACCAGGCCCTTAGGTCTGGTATGGATTATAAAGGGGAACCCCTACGCCGAAAAAACAGCGTGGGGTCCCCCTAAAATCCATACCAGACCCCGATCCGAGCACGCAGCCTGGCCGGTCAGGAAAGGGGGTGGGGACGAGCGAGCGCCCCCCCCCTCCTGAACCGTACCAGGCCGCATGCCCTCAACATGGGGGGGTGGGTGCTTTGGGGGAGGGGGGCGCCCTGCGCCCCCCCCCCCCAAAGCACCTTGTCCCCATGTTGATGAGGACAAGGGCCTCTTCCCGACAACCCTGGCCGTTGGTTGTCGGGGTCTGCGGGCGGGGGCTTATCGGAATCTGGAAGCCCCCTTTAATAAGGGGGCCCCCAGATCCCGGCCCCCCACCCTATGTAAATGAGTATGGGGTACATGGTACCCCTACCCATTTACCTAGGTAAAAAGTGTCAGTAATAAAACACAACACAGGTTTTTAAAATAATTTATTAAACAGCTCCGGGGGGGGGTCTTCTTCCGTCTTCGGGGGTCCCTCCGGTTCATCTTCTCCCGGCGTCCGGTTGGTTCTTCTCCGCTCTCCGGCCTCTTCTCCCGGTGTCCCAGGTCTTCGGCCGGCCCCTCCGCTTTCTTCAGGTAGCTCTATTGCCAGCGGAGGTCCGGACTTCTGGGCTTCTGGGCTTCTTGGCTTCTTGTGTTCTCTTCTCTTCCCCCAGATGTTGACACGACGCTCTCTCCGGCTGGACTGGTCTCTGAGGGCTGCGTTGTGACTTATATAGGCGGAGACCCCGCCCCCATATGATGTCACAGTCCCTGGGCATGCTGGGACTGTGACGTTTTAGGGGGCGTGGTCGACCACGCCCCCTAAAACGTCACAGTCCCAGCATGCCCAGGGACTGTGACATCATATGGGGGCGGGGTCTCCGCCTATATAAGTCACAACGCAGCCCTCAGAGACCAGTCCAGCCGGAGAGAGTGTCGTGTCAACATCTGGGGGAAGAGAAGAGAAGAGAACACAAGAAGCCAAGAAGCCCAGAAGTCCGGACCTCCGCTGGCAATAGAGCTACCTGAAGAAAGCGGAGGGGCCGGCCGAAGACCTGGGACACCGGGAGAAGAGGCCGGAGAGCGGAGAAGAACCAACCGGACGCCGGGAGAAGATGAACCGGAGGGACCCCCGAAGACGGAAGAAGACCCCCCCCCCCCCCGGAGCTGTTTAATAAATTATTTTAAAAACCTGTGTTGTGTTTTATTACTGACACTTTTTACCTAGGTAAATGGGTAGGGGTACCATGTACCCCATACTCATTTACATAGGGTGGGGGGCCGGGATCTGGGGGCCCCCTTATTAAAGGGGGCTCCCAGATTCCGATAAGCCCCCGCCCGCAGACCCCGACAACCAACGGCCAGGGTTGTCGGGAAGAGGCCCTTGTCCTCATCAACATGGGGACAAGGTGCTTTGGGGGGGGGGGCGCAGGGCGCCCCCCTCCCCCAAAGCACCCACCCCCCCATGTTGAGGGCATGCGGCCTGGTACGGTTCAGGAGGGGGGGGGGGCGCTCGCTCGTCCCCACCCCCTTTCCTGACCGGCCAGGCTGCGTGCTCGGATCGGGGTCTGGTATGGATTTTAGGGGGACCCCACGCCGTTTTTTCGGCGTAGGGGTTCCCCTTTATAATCCATACCAGACCTAAGGGCCTGCGACGGGGCTCGCAAGGTTTCAATCTCGCCAAAAAAAGCGGCGAGATTGAATTCCTTTTCTAGTCCCGTCGTACCAAAGTCACGTTCAAAATGAACGGACTTGTCCGTGTGTGGGAAAGTCCGTTCGTTCTGAAAGTCCGGCGGAAGTCCGTCGGGAAGACCGGATTCCGGAAAGTCCGGCCGTGTGTAGGCAAGTCCGGCCGTTCAGAAAGTCCGGCGGTAGTCCGCCGGAAGTCTGGCGGCAAGTACGTCGGACCTAGCTTTCTAGAAAGTCCGACCGTGTGTACGCGGCATAAGAGGAGCTAAGTGAGCAACTCTGTGCACAAAGGCCTTCACAAGGTAATGCAAGGCTAAAGTGGAGCTCCACCCCCCCTAAAAAAAGAAAATTCAGCAGCCACAAATACTGTAGCTGCTAACTTCTACTATTGGGGCACTTGCCTGTCCAGGAATACCAGTGTTCTCACCCAAGCCGATTCTTGAATTGGCTTTTGGCTGCTGGTGCCGCCATCTTGGGTAAGGGAAACCGGCAATGAAGCCTTGCGGCTCGGGAATCACGCTGCCCTTTCTGAATGGCATGGATAGACATTGCCTTGCAGGGGATTTCTTTTGTTTCTTCAACTGCGGTTTACAAATCTTGCTAGAAGGCATAAATTGAGATAAACAAAGGAACAAAGAACACAGAGGAGAGATGGGTTTGCTTTAAGAGCATATTAAATAAGGGCATTAGCCAATGCATCCCGTTGGGTAATAAATTTAAAAGAGCGAACAAAAGTCCTGGATGGCTTAACTCCAGTGTAAAAATGCATATAAAAGCAAAGGAGAAGGCCTTCAAAAAATACAAGGTTGAGGGATCATCATCAGCATTCAGACTTAATAAAGAATGCAACAAGAAATGTAATGTGCAATAAGGACGGCTAAGATAGAACATGAAAGACACATAGCGGAGGAGAGCAAAAAAAATCCCAAGAAATTCTTTAAGTATGTAAACAGTAAAAAAGGGAGGACAGACCATATTGGCCCCATAAAGAATGAGAACGGACACCTGGTTACAAAGGATGGGGAGATGGCAAAGGTATTGAATTAATTCTTCTCAGTCTTCACAAGGGAATCGGGGGGCTTCAGTAACCAAAACTGCGGTGTTTATCCTCATGACACATCACAGGAAGCACCTCCATGGTTAACAGAGGATAGAATTAAAATTGGGAAACTTAACATTTAATAAATCACCAGGACCAGATGGCTTGCACCCGAGGGTACTTGGGGAACTCAGTCAAATAATTGCCAGACCATTGTTCCTAATTTTTACTGGCAGTCTACTGACTGGAATGGTACCAGCTGATTGGAATAAAGCCAATGTAGCACCAATATTTAAAAAGGGCCCAAAATTCATCCCTTATTATTGTTGTTATTGGGAATTACAGACCAGTTAGCCTAACATCAATAGTATGTAAACTCTTGGAGGGGATGATAAGGGACTATATATACAAGATTTTAGTAATGAGAACGGTATCATTAGCAGTAATCCGCATGGATTCATGAAGAATCGTTCTTGCCAGACCAATCTTTTAACCTTCTACGAGGAGGTGAGTTGCCATCTAGATAAAGGAAGGCCCATAGATATGGTGTATCTGGATTTTGCAAAAGCATTTGACACAGTTCCCAATAAATGTTTACTGTACAAAATAAGGTCCGTTGGCATGGACCATAGGGTGAGTACATGGATTGAAAACTGGCTACAAGGGCGAGTTCAGAGGGCAGTGATAAATGGGGAGTACTCGGAATGATCAGAGTTGGGTAGTGGGGTCCCCCAGGGTTCTGTGCTTGGAACAATTAAACAGGACCAATCCTGTTTAATTTGTTCATAAATGACCTGGAGGATGGGGTAAACAGTTCAATCTCTGTATTTGCGGACAATGCTAAGCAGGGCGATAACTTCTCCGCAGGATGTGGAAAGCTTGCAAAAAGATCTAAACAAATTAATGGGGTGGGCAGCTACATGGCAAATGAGGTTCAATGTAGAAGAATGTAAAGTAATGCATTTGAGTTGTAAAAATATGATTGCAATCTATACACTGGGTGGGAGAACCTCTGGGGGAATCTAGGATGGAAAAGGATCTGGGGGTCCTAGTAGATGATAGGATCAGCAATGTCATGCAATGCCAAGCTGCTGCTAACAAAGCAAACAGAATATTGACATGCATTAAAAAGGGGATTAATTCCAGAGATAAAACGATAATTCTCCCGCTCTACAAGACTCTGGTTCGACCGCACCTAGAGTATGCTGTCCAGTTCTGGGCACCAGTTCTCAGGAAGGATGTACTGGAAATGGAGCGAGTACAAAGAAGGGCAACAAAGCTAATAAAGGGTCTGGAGGATATTGGTTATGAGGAAAGGTTGCAAGCACTGAACTTATTCTCTCTGGAGAAGAGATGCTTGAGAGGGGATATGATTTCAATAAACAAATACCATACAGGTGACCCCACAATAGGGATAAAACTTTTTAGCAGAAGGGACTTTAACAAGACTCGTGGCCACTCATTAAAATTAGAAGAAAAGAGGTTTAACCTTTAACTATGTAGAGGGTTCTTTACTGTAAGAGCGGCAAGGATGTGGAATTCCCTTCCACAGGCGGTAGTCTCAGCGGGGGGGCATTGATAGTTTCAAGAAACTATTAGATAAGCACCTGAACGACCACAACATACTGTACAGGGATATACAATGTAATGCTGACATATAATCACACACATAGGCTGGACTTGTGTCTCGTCTTTTTTTTTTTTTTTTTTTTTTTTTTCCAACCTCACCTACTATGTAACTAAATAATATGTAACTACTGCTTTAAGGTAAAAAAATCTTTTACGTTCTGCTCCCCCAGTCTCCCTAAAGACCTGAGCTAGAACCAGCGCTGTGCTCGAGCATCAGCACTTCTTCTCTTTTCTCACTTCTTTTGTCTTCTCAGTGAATAGTGAGCCTGGAGCCCATACTGTTAACTTTTGGTCAGATGGAATCTCGAGGCTCCATTTTTTAACGGGAGCGCATCTCGATCAAACGGCACAGAAATGGTATCTGAGTTTTGGAGACAAAGAGACTGAAATAGCCTATTCTTGGGAAGATCCTTTTGAAACTACACACACATACTAGCCGTTCCTGGTATCCCTCATATAGGCAGGGATGATTGGCAATGGGACACATAGGTGGTGAATTTTTAAAGAACAGTTTTTTTGTTTTTTTTGTTTTTTTTGACTCCTCAACCTGTGAAAGGGCACAGCTGGGGTCTTCACACACTTGGTCACACCTGAATGGATCGCCACTGCCATGGACTTGTATAGAACCATGCGGCTAACTATACATGTTGCACAACATGCCAAGGAGCATTGCCCTAATTCAGGAGGTCTTTACAGTTCTGTTTGCCAGTGTCTAGTCACCTGAAGGTAGCAACATATAACCCAGTTGTCTTTGAATATGCCAGTTCCCTGTACTGTACAATCAAGAAACAGGATTTTTGAGTTGTGTGTAAAATGTCTTTCGTAGAGTACAGTACAAGAAACCGCAAACTTCCCTGTGTGTATCCGCTTATTGCTTGCTAAAAAAAAAAAAAAAAAAAAAATTCATTCTGATTCCACCATGATAGCTGACACGAATTTGGTAGATGGCTCCAAGGTAGGTGTTTTTTTTTTTTTTTTTTCTTCTTCTTCTATCTCCTTCCTGCTATACCCATACTGCAGGGAGGTACAGTGGGCAGCTGTAATGGTCATGTGCAATAGTGGAAAGTAATACCGCTATTATAATGTTCAGTTCCTGACAGTCGTGTAAATGTTTGCGCGCTCGTACGAATGCCCAAACAGCCAAAGTTTGGTCTGGACTTGTGACCGAACCTTGAGCTCATCCCTACCCAGGACCCATATACCTACAGAACTGTGTTGCATTTGAAGTTGTAGAAACATTTTCCTAGTATTTAATAGTGGTGTTTTTACCTGGAATAAAACCCGTTTGACAAGGGTGAATAAGTTCCGTAATTAACCTACCTTTGCTCCCCGAGTCACATAGGCCTACTTCCCTGTTATAGTTTTTTTTTTTTTTTCCTCCCATTTTTATAGATTTTCAGGATACAAGAGGACCAAGTTTGGGACAAGGGGGGAAAATAAAAAAAAAAAGTGAACATATAGTAAGTCAAAATGTTGTACATTGTTGTACAAAATGTACAACATTGTCGTACACATGCATGTAAATGGAGCAGAAACTGGAGCAAAAACAAAATGGCATAAATAAAAATGTGCATCTAGCATTTGAACCCGTGTGACTGTGAGCTGAGGGAGATCCGTTTGGTGCAAATAGACCCCCAGAGCTGCCTAATAAATCACTTTAAAAACCTGTCTACTGTGTTTTTTGTTTTTTATTGACTTTTTTTTCCTAGGTGAATGGGTAGGGGTACGATGTACCCCATACTCATTCACATAGGGTGGGGCGCCGGGATCTGGGGGCCCCCTTATTAAAGGGGGCTCCCCGATTCCGATAAGCCCCCCGCCCGCAGACCCCAGCAACCAACGACCAGGGTTGTCGGGAAGAGGCCCATGTCCTCATCAACATGGGGACGAGGTGCTTTGGGGTGGGGGGGCCCGCAGGGCGCCCCCTTGCCCCAAAGCACCAATCCCCCCATGTTGAGGGCATGCGGCCTGGTACGGTTCAGGCTCGCTCGTCCCCACCCCCCTTGTCGCTCGCCCCACCCCCTTTCCTGACGGACCGGGCTGCGTGCTCACATAAGGGTCTGGTATGGATTTTGAGGGGGACCCCCACGCCGTTTTTCGTGCTTGTCGCTCATTGGGAAAGGAAAAAACATTTTTCCTTTCCCGATGAGTGAGCCAGCTCGGCGCTGCTATCGGCAGCTGACACAGTGCACTGTGATTACCTGCGGTTATGTGCAGATAGCTGCGCTAAATCGCTCCTGGACGCAGTCAATTCTATTTTTTTCTATTCGCACCAAACTGCATGTAATAAAAACACAGCTAAACGCAGTGTGTGAATGGGGCCATAGGAAAGCATTGTGTGCATTTAGCTGCGGTAGAAAACGCAGCTAAATACACAATTCTATCCGTCCGTGTGAAAGGGGACTGATCTGACAGGAGATAGTCCATGTCCTTGATATTAGGAAGTTCGGATGCACTGACAATCAAATCAGTTCTAGACATTGGTGTTTTAATTGGCTGAAAAACAGGAATGGAGTATCTTGCTACTTAAATCAGCAAGCGTCCACCATAGTAAATTTTTTCTTTTTACAGTCTGGGAAACATAGTGGGCATAGTGGCTATGCAGAATCATATTAAAATCACCCAAGCAAATGTATCTCCATTTGTTATTTCAATGTATCACATACCTCAATGTTCTATGAATAATTTTGTATATTTGTTCACTAATAAAACTTTTCTGTTAAAAAAAAATAAAAATCACCCAAGCAAAAGATGGTCGAAATGCATATTGTGCCATGAAAATCGGATCTTCCTGCAGTATTGTAAAGTTAAAAGTGTGAGGAATAAAAAATGCCAGTACAGTAACCGTATAGATATACGGTTATAAAGCCTATCAAGAGTTCTATTTTACCTGAAGTGTGAACTCAACCCTGTAATAACTGCTCGTAACCTGATAGTGTGATGTATGTTCTTTTTCTGCATGCAGGTGAACAATATGACAGAGCACGACGTCTACAAACTAAAATGACGACAAATCTTCTAATGGCAAGGGATCGGTTACAGTTATTGGGTATGATTTTGCTTTTGTTCTCACTGTATAGATTTTGATCACAACTTTTGTGTGTAACTTTACCATTTTCTGTCTCTAAAGACCAGATGGCTTTAGTATGAAAGTTAAAGCTATCCTCAACCAGGCAACAAATGCCCTAGGAAACTATTCCTAAGAGAAGTATTTGGTTGACGTTGGTGACCCCCTTCTGAAGATCATAGTTGCCCAACTGTAATGCTGATCCTTTGAAAAAAAAAAGTTAAAATTCAGAAAGGGTTGAAGGCAGAGGATCTGCATACCTGTCAGACAACTAGCATTTTCATTAAAGGACTGCAATGGCAAACCTCTGTTTTCTTTCATTCCAGTTTCCCTTTTTTTGTTCAAAGATCATGGGACCTGCTCTGTATTTGTGTCTGCCCCATGATTCATTTCCTCTTACTTGTATATTGCCATGAAAACCATTACATGTTCGCTAGCTTTCGTCTGAAATGACTTTGAAATTGTAGAACTAGTTACCACTTTATACAACTGTGAGTTTTTTTTCTTTTTCATTACTATAGTAAGTCTGATTTATGTTTATATTTAATTTCCTATTCTTGTCCTATAAATACGAATATAAAACAGCCTATACACATCTCCTCCATTGATTGTTTTGGTCCACTACATTTGCCTAAAGGGGTACCACACATGCTCATCAAGCTGGTCATAGATGTCAGTTTTTTTTCGTTAAGCGGCTTAAATGAAAAAAATTGACCCAATTCCCCTATCCACACATTCTGACAGTGGGGAGTCTTCCCTCCCATCAGAATGCACAGATCGGCGCTGCAGGCTATAGCTTGCAGCACTGATAAAGTGGAGATTTTCCAACAGGGTGGTTGAACAGAAGTTGATTGGTTCAACCACAGTGGCTATACATGGATCAAAATTCAGCCTGTCTTCCACCTGCTGAATTTCAAGCCACAAATGGCCAGCTTTAGCTAATCTGAGTCTTTTCCTTTAGATTCCTTTTACTCTATTAATTTGTAAAGCCTAGTACACAATAGTAGCTTTTTTTTTTTTTTTTTTCTCAGTTTAGCCCAGCAGGAGGAGCCACTGTACTAACCATGCGATGTTAGTATAGCGATCTCCCCTGCTGTGCTATTGTGTTCTGACACGGGGATGGCCCCCCTGCCAGAACACTCCAGTCAGTGCTCTCTGCCATTGGCTGAGAGCGCTGATCGGGAGCTGATCGGCAGACCTTTTTTCAGTCATGCCCCATGGACAGAGTCTGGCTGAACGACTGGCTTCTGTCTGCCTGGCTGCAGTACACATGGGCTGAATGACTGCCAGTTTCTATTGAACCGGCCGATTCCGCCTGACATTCGCCCGTGTGTACTATGCTTAAGTGTTGTCCTGCAGTCTTTTATATAAATCTATTCTCCCCTCTGCTGACAAGTTTTGATAATGCATTTTACCAAAAAGCAATATGTTTTAGTAAAAGCAATTTCACAAAACTATAATTAAAAAAACCTGCAATGTAGTGGATGGGGGTGCTGAGAAGTCATAAGCATAAATGTACAGTATAAATAAAAAATGCGCTCATATGTAAAAATGCAATTTGCTAGTTGCCTACTCTGGTCTAGGTATAGGGTGATGGGAGGAGATATGCTTTTGAAAACAACATTAGCAGTCAAAGTGGCTATATGGAGTAGAATGGGACTATAGATATGGAGATTGAACATATTAATAAACCTGCTTCCAACCCACAACTTGAAATGTTTCAACTTCTAGTATGCCTTAAAGAACATGCTGTTTACTATCAAATGTATGATGATGAAAAAATCCTGTTTTTTGCTTCAAATATTTTGTGGCCTTCCAACAGCTCAAATATCAGAGAACTGGATTTTTACGTAAATCAAATTTTAGAAAATGCCAGGCTGGCTGGATTTGCTGAACAGTGTGCATGGCCTTTGCAAATTTTGTAAATGCATTGCTTATTCTAATACCACACACACAGGGAATCTGTCTTGGAAGATTTTAAATGAGCATTAATGGTCTGTTTAAGTTTTCATGATCACTGAAAAAAATATATAGTCTAAAACCAATTGCTTTGTGATGTTTCTACAATATGAAAATTTAATAGTGGCTGTCTTCCACTCTAAACCTAAACTGCTCTATGATCTAGAGCCCTCTTGTGCACTGGTAAAGAGTAGTCCTACTTTTATACTCCCTTTCTTTTCGCTATGAAGAACATTCATATAATTTCTGAAAACACTCCTATTGCCACATCCGTAAATAATCGTTGAAAATAGGAGGGAGAAACCCAAGGGCCGGACTTTAGAGGCAAATTGAACCACATTGATTGAATAAAATTTAAATTTTATTTATAAACCCAGAAATATAAAAGATGGCGCACGTAGAAACATGCCATTAAAAACAAGTATACACATATATACAAGATATAGCCAACAAAGGCCTAATATTTCAGATAGGTTACTCAACCAGGGTGCATGGAGGCTTCTTCAGGGGTGCCTTGCCAAAATGCCTAAAAAATTTATCCAAAAATGTATAAAATTCTGTCTTTAATTACATAAAGCCACAGGTTTTTCATTATGCACCATTTCGACTTTCTAGACACTGGCATCCTAACAACCAATGATGTCATCAGTTAAGGAGGATGTCTGTTGCCTCCACAGCATCCTTGTTTGATCCTCCTCTGCCTGTCTCCCTCAGCACTGGGGTCACATTATCTGACTGATGGGAGAGAAATTGAGGGAGAACAGAAATATTGGAATACTAATCAGTACTGTACCAGTGTACAAAAGTGTATTTTCTATGGAGGAAAACGTCACCTTTTAAAGTTGGGGTGTCCTTCATCCTTTCTTTTTTTTTTTTTTTTTTTTTTTATATGTAGTCCTTTATTTTGATTTTCACAAACATTGAGCTTACAAAGAACAGAGAGCCCAAACTGGCACGAATGCAAAAGTTACAGACTTGAATTTGGCAATCAAAGCGTTATGACATATCAATAGAAAATCATACATGTTGAAATACAATCTTATACCCGCATTGAACCAGTCAATAGCTATGATCCCAGTTATAAAACATGTTTTGAGGACCAGGATGGGCCAGGGTAGGTAAAGGGGTGTGGGGGGGAGGAGTTTGAGAAGGGGATCAAGCATAAAAGTGGTAGAGAATCAAAATAAAACATATTAAATAACAGAACAAAACAAAAACACACAACAGCCAGCACTATCGCTAAGATGAATGATAATTAAAAAAATATTCCACAGAACCAGGCAGGTCTGCCTCGAACTTTAAAGAGGAGTTCCACCCAGGCAGGCCATTAAAAAAAAAAAATTTAAAGTCAGCAGCTACAAATACTGCAGCTGCTGACTTTTAATTGGACACTTACCTGTCCCTGGGTCCAGCGATGCGGGGGATCGAAGCCCCGC
Organism: Lithobates septentrionalis; assembly: GCA_037952835.1. Taxonomy (NCBI): domain Eukaryota; kingdom Metazoa; phylum Chordata; class Amphibia; order Anura; family Ranidae; genus Lithobates; species Lithobates septentrionalis. The sequence continues at coordinate 2,529,770 of JBBDGP010001354.1, forward strand.
TCGTGTCCCCCCCCCTCCGCTCGTCGGCGCCGGCATTTCAACTGTGGGCGCTGGGCTGTGGCTTCACAGCCTGGCACCCACTGCGCATGCGCGAGGCGCGCCGTGATTGGCCGCTCAGTCACCTGGGACCTGTAATGGGTCCCAGATGATTGACCGGAGGGAGGGAGAAGAGCCGAGCCCTTCCTGTGCCAGGGGGAAGTGATGTCACCAGCCCAGGCAGAGGAAGGGGGCAGACTACGAGGGACCACCTAGCAACAGGCATTTAGAGGTGAGTAAAAAAAAATATCCAAATGTTTTTTTGTTTTTTTGTTTTTTTAGAATTTTTTAGATATGTTTGTTTTTTTGGGTGGAACCCCACTTTAACAAAACTAAGCTAGATCAGTTCCTTGACTATAAGGGTGTATGGGGCCTTGAGACCGATGGCTGTGGGGACTGTGATATACTGGCAGTGTATGCAGACTAGGTTTCCCCTGGACTCTGCTGATTGCAGCATCTCATACAAGACTGAGATGGCAGCTGACATGCTTAGCTTCTCAAATAAAATGAGGGAAGATGGGGGTCTGATACCCTGAGGACAAAATGACGCAACTGCCTGTAGCGCCAATCATCCAGCGGGAAGCGACCAAATTGGTTGCAGAGCCAGTCCAGGGATACCAGACCCTGTTCTTGTATGAATCTACCACAACGCACCTCTCCGTCCCTTGCCCATGTACGAAAGTAGAAGAGCTGTTTCCCAGGAATGGACGAGGGGAAGCCTCCTAAAGGATCAAGAGGGGAGACAGGAGGAGACAATGGCCCCTTTGCATTGAGAGTGTCCCATATTTTCAGAGCATGGGTGGTGACAGGGGACACAGAATCTGAAAGACACCGATGTTCTCTGGAGAGCCAAGGGGAGTGAGATAGGTTGCGTCCAGCCAGAAATTTCTCTAAGGGAACCCATAATTTAGTGTGTACATTATGGTGCCGGTTCAATATCCGCTGTTGCTTCATAATATCTATGGAGAGATGAAACCCCCAATCACCCCGATCTCTTAGGGCATTGCAGGGTGCAAAGGGCCACCCAGGGACTCCGCCCTTGCCCTCCGCCCTTAAATTTTAGAAACGGGCTGTTGAGGGCCGAGAAGAAGGACCTGGGCAATGATATAGGCACTATCTGTAGGTAGAAAAGAATCCGTGGCAACACATTCATTATTAAGATACTGACTCGGCCCATCCATGAGAAAGTGGTACGGTCCCATTTTAGCAAGTCTGATCAAATTGTTGAAAGCAAGGGGACATAATTACTAGTGTATAGTTGAGAGAATTGGGCCAGAAGATGAATTTCTAGACATTTTAGGGAGAGCGACACCAAGTGAAGGAAAAGAGGCTTGTAACCGAGTACGCATTTCAGGGGGAATGGCAAGGGGGAGAATCTCCGACTTGCTATAATTAGTTTTGAAATTTGAATTTGAAAGTGAGTGGAACCTCTGTAGCTCAGCCATAATATTAGGAAGGAAGGTCAGTGGATCTGCCACATAAAATAGGACATCATCGGCATAAGCTGACATTTGTGCTCCGTAGTCCCCACACTAAGTCCCCTAATGTTAGGATTCAAACGAATCGTATTCAACAATGGCTCAAGGGTAAGAGCAAATATGAGTGGGGATAGGGGGCAACTCTGCCTCGGTGGGTCAGTCAGGTTTTAGATTACTGTTATGTCGCCAGCCAAATGCACGGGATCCACATCTCCATGAGAAACTCAGAGAAGGAGAGAAACCCAGAAGGAACAACGTAGCGTAACTCTGTATTTGAATTGTTAAAACATGTGTACATGTACAAAAAAGGCGCTCTGTCCTGGCATCGGGAATTGTCTGCCGATACACCAAAAAGATGGCTCCCGCTGCTCTGTGCTCCCTAGAGCCAGCGTGCGTTCCAACAGTCGAATATGACGTAACCAGAAGTCCCCGCTTCTACGCGTTTTGTCATCAGGAGGCCTCTTTAGGGGAAGAGGGGGGTTTCTAGAACCTGTTGCACCATAAATATTCTAAATTTAACTTTGCCTTTTAAGCTTGTGTAAAGCTTTGTGAATTGAACTAAATGTATGAAACCGCTCTGCAGCCTAAAACACAGTTAATCACTAGCTAAACTGACCACAAGGACATCGGTAAAGCAACTGGGAACTAATGGAGATACTCTATTTGGTATAAATTGCTATTGCTCATGTGTACAACACAGGCAGCACAATTTTGAGATGAATTGGCATCTACTCTTTCACTCACTCTGTGACTGGTTTCTTGCATTTGTTGCCCTTAAAGGACATGCACTAAATTAGGCAGTGTGATGTTTTTCATACATATTTTTCCAATGACAGATTTCCATTCTTTTGCTGCATGTAGCCTTTGTAGCACCTTATACCATAAAGCATGCTGCTAATACTTCAGAGATTAACTTATTTGCCACTGGTGAAAGAACCTCTAAGACTGCTGATATCATTTTTTGGGGAAATATTCACTTAAAAAAACCTTTAGGGTGGTTATAATCCCTGTCCTCCCATTGGGGAGATTTTCCTTCACTTTCCATCCCATAGCCAAAACGGGAAGTGACAGTTGTCACCATAATTGCTGTCCTGTTGTAGGATTTCCCCTCTGCTCTTGTTCAAGTGACAACCCAATATCTGGAATTTCCTTTCACTTCCACTCTGAGAGAACGATAAATAGGAGTAAAAGGCTCGGTTCACACACGATTTCAACGCGGCTTCAACGCGACTTCAGCGTGACTTTAGCAAATTACAACGCAACTTCAAGTCGCCTCCAGGACAGGCGACTTTGGCTGTGGCCAATCACAGGATAATCAGCTCTCTGGAAGGGAGGGGTTTGCCTGGTTTTCCCTGCAAAGTCGCTTGACTGTAGAGAGAGATCCGACTTGGAGGCAACTTCCATTGATTTCTATGGTACAGGTCGCCTACCAAGTCGGATCCAAGTAGTACAGGGAGTACGCTCTGAAGTCGGAGCGACTTCAGTAGTGTCTATTAAGACGCTCCCATTCACTGTAATGTGAATCTCTTTCTGGAGCGACTTGAGGGCGTACAAGTCGGATCCCAAGTCGTCCTAGTGTGAACCGAGCCTTAGGGTGAATCTCTTCCTAATAGTAGAACAGAAATCGATAAAAGAAATGTGCCCTAATCCCTCTCTAAACAAATCTAAAAATGTTTTGTGATTTAGTTCTACTTTAACCACTTGAACTCTGGAAGATTTAACAACCCCCCCCCCCCCCCCGCTTCATGACCAGGCCATTTATAGCAATGCAATATAGTATTGCATTATATTAACTGACAATTATGCAATCATGCAACACTGTACCCAAATTAAATTTAGGTCATTTTCTTTTTCCCTCACAAATGGAGCTTTCTTTTGGTGGTATTTGATTACCTCTGGGGTTTTTATTTATTTTGGGCTATAAACAAAAAAAAAAGGCAGTCCATTTTTTGAAAAAAAAAAAAAATAATTTTTTACTTTTTGCTATAAAACATTACTCCACAAAAAATGTATTTAATTAAAAAAATAAATTCTTCATAAATGTAGGTCAATATGTATTCTGCTACATTATATTTGGTAAAAAAAATCCCAATAAGCGTATATTGATTGACTTGCGCAAAAGTTATAGCATCTACAAACTGGGATTTATATATACCGAAATTTTTTATTTATACCAGTAATGGCGGCGATCAGCGACTTATAGCAGTACTGCGACATTGAGGCTGACAGTCTGACACTAATTGACACTTTGTGGGAACCAGTGACACTAATAGTGATCAGTGCTAAAAATATGCAGTCGCTGTATTAATGACACTGGCTGGGAAGGAGTTAAACATCTAGGGCAATTAAAGGGTTAAATGTATCCCTAACCAGTGTTTACACTATATGTGCTGCTTTTATTAAGGAAAGTGATGGATTTTATTCCCTGCCTTGCAGGAACACAAAGTCCATCACTTTCACCTTGTCAGAACGGAGCTCTGGCTTGTTTACATGGGCAGAGCTTTGTTCTGTCTCTCCTCGCCGATCAGCAGGTGTCAGCAGACCTCTATTGGCTGGCACCTGCTGATCGGCTTGCGCTGTGTCAAATCACAGCACAGCCGCGGTGCCGGCGCGAGTGCATACCCCCTACCTAGAAGTGCCGGATGACATACTAGGTACGTGATCTAGCACAGGAGAGCCACTAAGGGTTAAGGTTAATAGGAAAGTCCAGTTAATTTGTCGTAGTTTGCAAATGATACATTAATTTGCAAAACTATGTTTTGTAATCTATATTGCTGAGTAATTGAAACTAGAAGTAGATGGACCTATTTTTTTTTTTTTTTGTTTTGTTTTATTTTTTTTGTTTTGGTATTGTTAAATCGTTCTGTGGCTGTCCCATAGCATGAACCACCTTTCGCTATACAGGTCACCCACAGAGTAGAAATACTGCTTTGTTTGCTGTTTGAGGGAACATCTTGGTGTTTTGGGTACTTTGCTGTTGCTGAACAATGCTGTTCTCAAGCTACCATATGTAGGATTTTTTTTTTTTTTAAGATTGGGAAAGTAGTACTTACTATTATATTGTTGTCCTTCTCTGGTAATTGGTTGTATACCATATGTCGCAAGCTATTTAGTCTAATATTTTGTCAGTATATCTTGATTTAGTTCACTAAGATTTCTTTTATTTTAATTTTTTTTTTCTCAACGAAAGTATTCAGGCAACGCCATCAGTTTCTTTTTTATAACATGTACTTGTTTGTATTATGTATGTAAAATATTATTATACATTCGTCCAGCATCCAAGTGCAGTGCCTACACTGTCCATGTGTGTTTTGTTTTTGGTGTGTGTTTGTTTTTTGTTTTTTTGTTTTTGTTTTTTTTGCTTCGCTAAAATTTCAGCAGTTGTCTTTGGAGATTTTCATAATGTCTGGCAGTATTTTTGCTTGCAAAAAAAAAAGGCTACTTGCCTATTTAAAAAAATTAACCTTGCAAAAAAGACTACTTATCTGCAGAGCAAAGCCGCTGGCAAAATCTTTTGACATACTTCTGGGTGTGTGGGATGCCTGTGTTCCCCCACCATGTGCTATGGGTTCTTTCTTCACCCCCATCACTACAGTGTTATGGAAATCCTGATTTTGGCTTTACAACCTTCGTGTTTTTCAGGCCTGGAAAAAGCATGCATACTTTTTTTTTTTTTTTCTTTTTTTTACTTAAAATCTGCTGTGTTAAGAAGTGAACTCTCATGAGGTGTATCCAGGTCCTGCAGTCTCTTCTTAAATTAAATCTATGGTCACAGCATACACTTTCATAAATATCATTATTGTAATACAAACCATAGTTCTTTTTGACAATCCAGTAAAAGCTTTATTTGCAAAATCTCCTTTTCATGCTGTAGTTCTGCCTGTCTGGCCATTTCTTTCTTCCTGGACTCCTCCCTGCATGCTTTGCAACTTCTCTGCTGTTCGCTTGTTTAATTGTCCCATCGTGCTTTGCTGCCCGCAATCATTGATTCCTATTCTGACTTTGCTTTCTAAAACTCTTCCTCCCAGCCTCTCTGAGACAGCAGTGCCTACTCACAGGACATGAATTTTGGCCAATTCAGCAAGAATTTACTGAAATTTGAGCAGTGGGTGGCTTTGTTGGCACTACCCAACTCTACAAGTTTCGATTGAAAAAAAAAATCAAAGGAGCTAGATGTACAATAATAAATGTAGGCCACATTTACTAAGGTGAAAAGCAGCTGACACCAATATGTGTATCGCCCACATACAAAAAATATATAAATATAAATTTGGGCAGCGCTCAAACACTTGCACTAAATAAATATATACTGAAAATCAAACAAAAAAAATAGTCCACTGTGACCTCACAGAATTCTCTTGTGCACTTATCCACTATTACTGTATTTAATACATAGTCCAATTTTTATTGGCAAACCACCTTCTCTTCATCCACAGGAGCTAGATGGAAAATTGTTTGAGAAAAAGTAGGGATGTTTACTTGGCATAGGGCAGTCTGCCTACTATTTAGAGAAATAATGACTTCTACAGCTGATTGGTTTGTAAATGGCAATAAACAGATATTGGATGGAAAAGGTGGATATCTGATGATTGCATGTGCTCATTCTGCAGACATGGTCTTAAGACCCCTTTTTAGTCCCCCCCAAGTTGTTCATTGTGTATGTACAAAATTTTGAAGGTGCAAAATGGAAAAATGTTCTCAAACAAAATTCTATCTGTGAATGTGAATGTTCAAAGCATATAAAATGTCAAAGTGCTTGCAAATGTCCAGTCCTCGAACGTACAGAGAATTTCTGTATGATTGTTTGTACGAATATTCGCACAAACGTTCATTTGAATATCTAGTAGTACATAGCTGTCAAATATAATAATAAAGCTGGCTATAAACTACAGTGGGCAGTTTTCCTTATCTGCATATTTTAGTTTTGATATAGAAGAAAAATAGAACGAATAGAAACATTTTATTCTTGTCTGTCTCTGAAAAGGAATAGTATAGTTTACTGCTGATTTATAAAGTGAAACTCCAGTTTTGTTGCGTGGAAAAAGCAAAAACCTCTCAAAAATACATTGAAAGGACTTTGGTAACCTTATTGCAGATTCTAGTGCCTTCTACTTTTCCCATTGCGGTTTTTAGACACTAGTACTGCATGCTAAGTTTGTCTGTCTTTCTACTTAAATCATATGATTAATGCCATGTTTTTTTTTAATAGTCCCTTAAAGGAAGCTCCAGGAAATATAATATTGAAAGGACACCTTAAAAGAGAAGTACAGGTATTAAAACAAAAAACAAACCTACATACTCACTTATGTGGATGCAGCATAAATCCAATCTGTACACCAAGTAATGAGCGATCAAAGGCTGCTGATCGCTCTGATCACGGTCTTCTGTGAGCAGAGAGCAGTGACAGTCACTGGCTCTCTGCTCTGCCCCTCTCGCACTCACTGTAGCACTGAGCTGTGCAGGCGGAGAGAGCGGCTGGTCAGGCATCTGGGCGGATCCCGACAAAGTCAGGATCCCTGTTTAGCCTAGACTGGTTCTGTGATGTCAGTTATGCCCCAACCTTCCTGCCCCCTCCTCTATTCATAGGAGGATGGACGGGGTGAATGAAAGGTTTGCCTCATCCATCCATTCATTGATTGCTTTTCATTACTGGAAGCTATAGTACACCTTTTATGAATGGATGGGTGGTCCTAGTTGGCACTCTGGATTTCTTCACATGTAAAATAAGTAGCATCCCTTGTGCTGATATATAAAAAAAAAAAACTAAAGTTAGGCTTAAAAGTAAATGTAATGTCATAATTGCATGCACTTCTGTGGTGTCCTTTTTTTGAGAGCTGCTGGAGCTGTAAAGCTGGCTCAATGCTTCTGCTTTGCTTGCTCTACTTCCTGCCTCTGCGATTTTATAAATCGAATTAGTCACTGTAAATTGCAGCTCCATTGGATTGCATTTCAGCTGCTAATTTCCGTTACAAAAAGGGCATAGGAGGTAGTGGGCCCATGGACTAGAATTATTTGGGCTAATAGTACTGCTGTGCTCCTGGTACAATTTCTGGAGCACTGCATGGAGGTGATTACCACATAACACTTTAGTATTTTACTGAGCGTGTTTTTGCCAGGGGCTACACCGGGCTTTTTTTGTTGGCCACTTGGCAAAAAAATCTTGATTTTTGGACTCAAGGAGCCAGGTGAGCCTGTAGATTGCGTCAGAGCGATTCATAATGGAAGAGAGTGGGAAACGAGTGAAATTGTTCATGGCTCTCCACTATATAGAATTTTGGAAGTGCTCAGCTCTGAGTGCATCCTGGTTGTAAACTTCAGAATTCCAGTGCAGAATTTAGTAACACGAGGATTAGTGGGGCTTCACACACATTACTATGGAGCCAGCCTAAAGCCTGGCACACACGATCAGATTGTTGGCCAACACAGCGTTAGACTTTTGTCAAAAGGGTGTGTGCCTGGATCTTGTCTTGCATACCAACGGCACACAAATGTCGGCCTACAAACTGGAACGTAGTGATGTACTACGTGGAATTTCAGCTCTTGAGCGCCACCCTTTTGGGCACCTTCTGCTAATTCCGTGTTTGGTGAGCATTGATTCCGAGCATGCGTGTTTGTACTTTCAACTTTTGGTGTGATGGACTTGTGTCGTGACGATACAAAAATCTGACAACAGACTGTTGTCCACCGAAAATTTACTAGCCTGCCATCCAACATTTGTTGACGGAAAGTTGGACAACAATTGTCTGAAGGAGCGTACAAACGGTCGGATTTTAGGCCAACAGTCTGTCATCACATAATCCCCTGCCAACAATCGGATCGTGTGTATGAGGCTTTAGGCAGCCAATACATTAGTCAGCTTTTTTTGTACAACCATGGGTTGAATGAAAAAAACTGAGCTCTTCCTCTTCCTCCTCTTTTTTTCTTTTTCTCGCCAACGGTTTGCGCAGCGCTTATGACCCTATTCCCTCATCCACACATTCGAGGGGGGTGGGGGAATCCTTCCGCTAAGCTATTGTGTTCTGACAGCAAAGAGACTTCACACCATCGCAATACACTGATCAGCATAGCCTGCAGCGCTGATCGAGCAGGGAAAATCTGACAGGGCAGTTGTACAGAAGTCCTTTGGTAGATTGACTTCTGTACAACCACAGTGCCCATACATGGTTTATAATTCAGTTGGTCCCTGCTGAACTGGCCAAATTAGATCCATGTATGGCAAGCTGGAAGGATACGTTCACCTTTAAAATAAATAAATAACTAAATGCACATATTTTTTTTGTTTTTGAGCCTGTAAAGCATTGCACCCAATATCAACAGATGGCGGGTATAATGCTACGGTCCTGCAGACTATCTTTGTAGCGGTCTGCCCATACCTCAGATACGGTCAGGCAGTTACAGAATGACAGGAAGCTCAATGCTACAAGCTGTCAGCCGCAAAGACTGACGGTAGTTGTAGTTCATTGATTCGGAGAACTCTGTGAATGAATGACTTGGCCATGTGGTTTTTGAATTGTGACAGCGGGTGTGGGGAGAAGATCCCCCAACTCTCTTTCATAGGGAGGGAGGTATCGGGGGAAGTAAATTCAGATGCTGAACATGTTACACCCTAAATATGGGTGTAACATGTTCAGAAAGGTGAACTTATCCTTTAAAGTTCCCAACATGCACATACATACACAATATTAGTCTGGATGTACAGAAGTAAGCTCCTTTTGTGTAACACATTTTGTGTATCCTCACACCAGAGGTAGGAGAATAATCTTGGGTTAAAGTGATGATCTGGACCTCCTACTGTCTTTTTTCAATTGTATCTCCTGGACTTCTCCTTTAAATTCCCTAAACATGCTGTTAGATCTACTGTACCCTAATGGGCATTGCAGGAACTGCTGTAATATGACCTCAAACTCTGCAGACTTATGGGAAAAGCAGTGAGATAGTCGCAAGAGCAAAGGCATGATAATTGCAGGATCTCCTATCTACAAACTAAGAATTGTTATAGAAAGGGATGATTACTAATAAATTATTAGGTAGCTTGTGTGGTAATTTGCAGATTTTTAATTTTTTTTATTTTTTACAAAACTGAGTTTTTCCTTTTCATTTAACATGTGTTCTCTCAAGATGAAATCTGTGTTGAAGCAGTTTATTGTCTGTCTTTTTTTTTTTTTTTTCCCATCATTTTATTTTTGTTCATTTTATTTCCTCCATTTCCTCTGTTTGCGTAGCAAAGCTGCAAGCAGATATACAAGGTCAGAACAAGCAAATGGAAGTATGTAGTGAAAATACTAACCTGCCTTTACGCAATGGACTTCTGAAGCCAGGTGGGTTTAGATTCACTGATGTATTATTTTGCTTGCACTTGTTTTTAAGCAACCACTTCCTTGTTTTTAAATCCGAGCATGGTATCAATTTTCATATGGATTTAGAGTAGAACTATGGTGAAAAGCAAAACTGTCAAATGCTGCAGTCTGTCAGTAGCCTTAACACATCACTTTTTGTTTTTCTCTGAGCCCACAGGTAACATATTTCAATTACCTCTTGATCCTGCCAGTAGATCTGTTGACTTTCTACTTCCTGCAACAGCCTAACAATGCTCTTTGTTCTACAGTGAAATCACTGCAGTGTTGTCAAAATGTGGAGAGTGTATATTTTTAGATGAACTTTAAAAAAGCCACATATAAAATCTGGATTCCCAGCTAATTTGTAAAGCAGAACTTGTTAAAAAAAAGCAATGTTCTTTAGCAAGGAACATTCATTCCACATTAAAGCGGAGTTCCACTTTAGGGACTCTAACCCCCTGACATGCCACATCTGGCATGTCTTCCTTTTTTTTTTTTGGGGGGGGGGGGGGAGAAAGAGTTTTGACAGGTACCCAGCTCCCACTTGGGCCCGAGTGGAAGTTCTCTTCTCCCCCTCCCTCCCTGCAATCTTCTGGGACACGCCACAGGTCCCAGAAGATTGCCCGGCCATTCAGGGCGCGCAGCGCGATTCACACATGCGCAGTGCACACCTGGCTGGGGGTGGGCCGCAAGCTGTGATTGCAAAGGCGGGGCAGAGAACACGAGGCTTCGGGCGGCCACATCACTGGATCATGGGACAGGTGTGTTTATTAAAAGTCAGGAGCTACACTTTTTGTAGCTGCTGACTTTTAATAAACACAAAAAAGGCTGGAACTCCGCTTTAATAATTATTCTACCAAAATAAGTGTGTGCATTGTTCCTGTTTTTCTTGCCAGAGGCCACCATTTTGCTGAAGCCCAGAGCCCCCGAGCAGAAGTAGATCTTTAGCCTGTCAGCAGATCGGCCTCTAGTGACTCTAATTTTTGGCACAGTGGCAAAGCATAGAGAGCAACTGAGCATGCGTCGGGTGACAGTGTATTGCTGGATTTTAAACAGTATAGGCACTTATTATTTTTAATGTTTTATAATGCTATGTCTGCAAAAGGCGCCAGCAAAAAATGATCTAGCAGGACTCATTTGTCTGACTAAAGTTCAACTTTAAGCAGTTATCACGGCATAATTTTTTTCAGTATTGAGTAAATGTTGTAACCATATGATGAAAAGATTGACTGTTCTAAGCATCCATCAGCATGTCCCAGCCCCTGTAACTGTCAGATTTTATGGACAGCTTCACCTGCATGTAAAGGATAAAAATGTCCAATTTCTTGTGTTTTTTTTTTTTTTTTTGTCCTATTTATCTGCTCATTCCCTACAACAGGAATGGCCACCCTAAAGTAGACACTTGTGAAATAATCAGAATACAACACGTTGGGTGGCCTATGTCTAATGTCATTAGACATTAGAACGTTGGGTTATATAACTGGATCTAAAAATGCTCATCCGATATCTGTAAATAAACTTGAACATGTTTCTTCTTCTAATAGCTTGATCCACCTACTATCTTCATTAAACTATGACCAACAGTTGGATAACATGAAAGCCTGTTTTTTGAGTGGACACAGATTTTAAAACCATTTTAGATTTGGTATGTTTACTTTAGAATATCCTTAATATTAAGCATTTTGGCTTCTCCGTAACGTTCTGAACCCTTATTTAAGTTTGTGTCCACTTTTTATTAAAATAACTTGGTCTACAAAATAAGCCATGGTGGAAGTAATCGACTGTACAGTAAAATGTACGGACATGCAACCTATTGCATTCATGAAAATTTGAGAGTAATTGTCTGTCATTGTCAATCTAAAGGTTAATAATCTTTTTATTGGCTCTGTGTAATTTATTTTTGTATTTTGGTAGAAGTTGTAAGCTAAGGAGAAAACAACCTTGTAGGAGACATTTTGGTTTTACTTGCACTTATATGTATGTCTAAATCTCTCCAAAACAGTTTCTTTATTTATAATTCTCTCTATTTTCACGTCCCTTTCCTTCGCTTGTCACCTCTCAAATGTAAAGTCTGGCGGATGAAAGCTGTAGCAAGGGGGCAGAGGTCTTCTGGTGATATCATTGACCATATATGATCAGTGACATCACTGGGATCCTGCTACTTTACTTAATTTTTACACAGGAGGCTGGAGCTTCTCTTTAAGTCAGCAGCTACAAAAACTGTAGTTGCAAACTTTTAATAAACAGCCACTCGCCTGTCCCACGATTCAGCGCTGTGCTCACCCCAGCCGTTTTCACCTCCCAGTCTTCTGTCCCCGGTGGTGGCATCTTAACTGTGGGTGCCCACTTCGCACGTGTCCCAGAAGGCTGCGGGGAGGGGGCACGGAACTTCCTAGAGAATTGCCTAGGCGATCGGAGCGAAAGTGGCAGTGGGTACCTGTTAAAATTAGATACCCGCTCCCGCCCAAAAGTGCCATTTCATAAACAGGAGCAGGGGAGCAGGCCTTAAAGCAGAACTTCCCCTTTTGGGTGAAGATCCACTTTTAAAGACACCAGTGACTTCAGTGGTTAAGAGAAACTACCATTGCAGTCACTGGCCCAATTGACTTATATGCCCTGGGATTTACAGCCATGCTAAGTGAATAAGGCCGGTGACATCATCGGTTGTTATTGACTTGGCGTTGCAGGCACTGCTAATGTCATTAATAACCATTGAAGTCACCAGCCTCAAAGACGTACATGGCTGGGAATGCCTGGCTTGATGGAACACAGTTATAATATTTAATTTTGGGGTTGTGAATTATATATAAATTCTGTACCTATTTTTCTTTGCAAGTTTTAGAGGATGGTTTATACTTTGGTGACACATACTTGACATGTAAACTGGCTGCTCTTCTTCTTCTTTTCTGGGCCAATTTTTATTTTAAGAGTTCCCTTTTGGACATCTGTTCTTCTAGGGTCTTTTTTCCCAGGGGTTTTTTTTTAATGCCACATATCATATTGTTCTGTGTGTTCTTTATCAGGCAGTTCAATAGTTTCACCTGTGTTTTTTTTTTTAATTGTTTTTGGTTTTATAGCCTCTCGCTGGTTCAGGCTCCAGGGTTTTTTTTGTTTTTTTTTCAGGTGGAGTTATTCCCCTTGGCACTGATCTCTCCTGTCCTCTTCTTGAGCATCCGCTTGATCCACTATGCCCTTCCTTTAGTTGTTGGGAGTTTCCCCTCTCTTAATGGGGAGACTTCCCCTCTTCTGGTTCCGGTTTGGGTGTTGGTTCTACAGGTGGACCGTTCCCAATCCCATCTTGGGCCTGTCTGTGGCTTTCGCCACACTCCTCAGTTGAATTTTTGAATATCCTGACTTTCTGAATTCCTGTGGCTTTCAGTAGATCAAAAAGAAAATACGATGTGACATCCCAAGCCATTCTGGGAAAGTACTATAAGGGGTAGACAGTTTATTAAAGCAGAGTAACATTGTTTGCATATGACATGTATTTGTATTCCATCACTTTTCTAAATGGTATTTTATAGCTAGTATATTTCTGCACTGAAAGTGTTGTTTCACTTTAAACATGGTTTTGTTATGCGATTTTAATCATATCTTGTTTAAACTGATAGCCTTATGACTTCTATTTGCAACACCAGTTAGCCTTCTACTTGTAACATTGGTTGTAGCTAATGAGGTAATCGGTATACAAATTGGGAAAATTGTTTTGTTTTTTGTTTTTTTTTGTATTTTCTTTAACCCTCCGAAGTATGTACCTTTTTGGAAAAAACATTAAATGATTTGATCAGTTACTTGGATTTCTGGTTGTAATGGCAGATAATGTTATGCAAGTTTGTGAGTTGCAGCTACTTCTGATTCGATTGTTGGCTTGGAAGAATTATTGCAACTATTATGTACAATGACACTCCAGGTGAGCAATTGTATTTTACAAGCAGTTGGATTCGCCTATGGATTTTGATACATGGGTCCTGCTAAGTCATGGCAGGGGGAACCTTTCCATGTTATTGCACAGGCACGTATCACCTGAAAATTCCTAGCAAAGGGTAATTCACGTTTCCCAGTACGGTCCGGTAAATGCTGGCAGTAGTTAGGGATGCCAACAAATGTGACTGTTGACCCCATTGTTCTTTTGCGTAAGTGAAACCTAGACATTTTGGTGCTAATGCTTTTGTCAAATTAGCAATAATACATTCTTAAATGCGGTGGTACTTTATGCCTAAATTGCACAGTTTTATGCAGTACAGGCCTTTAACTGAAATCTTATTTTTGACATTACGTGCTTCATCTTATTTTAACATTTAGTTGCTGCAGTCGAATTTAAAAACCTACATTTGCTTTATAGGGAGTAATGAGCCATGCACAAATGCGAAAAATCTAAGCTAACATAACATTACAGCAAGAAATAATGATTCATTCTTACAGAAATGATGAAACATGTAAATCATAAAACTGTGAAAAATACATAAATGAACAGAACCACAAATGCACAGAGATATAAGACATGGGTTATGAATTTGATGTATTTTGTTGTGTACTGTTGTGTATTTCCACTATTCAACATTGTTGCTTACGTTTTTTTTTTGTTTTTTTTTTTTTTCATTTTAGAAAAGGGTGCAGTTCCAAAAAAGAAAGATGCAGTCTCCATTGCAAGTAATTATCTTCCTCGTGCAAAAGCCACACCCAAAGCTGTATCTCCAGTAGTTTCCCATTCACCTAGGATACCCAACAGTTCCAGTTCCTCCTCGCATAGGCCAGTCTCTCATACAGCTAGCAGGGTATGCTCTTACATTTTCCAATTTTGATATGCACTTCATTTTTTTTTTTCTGCCAAATGTGTGCATACTTATTGTAATCGTTACTTTTAATGTTTTTTTTTTTGTTTTTTTTTTCTTTTTTAAGGGAGCAGGTGTAAAAAGCACTAGACCAAATAAGCCAACAACACCTACTACTGGACTCAGGAAAAAAGATATGAAGAATTTAAAAAATGTAGATAGCACCCTTGCAAATCTTATTTTGAATGAAATTATAGACAGGTATGTGTGTGTTGCCTTGCATGCTTTACATGTCTGCAGTGTGGTGTGGTGGTTTTAAAATATATAAAAAAAAAATCCTAAAATCCGCAGCATCCTAACATTTTGGTGGTGTGTTTTTTTTTCGTTTTCTTTTAACAGTGGCCCATCGGTTAAGTTTACTGATGTAGCTGGACAAGAATTGGCAAAACAAGCATTGCAAGAAATAGTGATACTCCCTTCTATTCGCCCAGAGGTAAGTTCTCTATAATAACGATGCTACATATCTGAATTGGTTTTATTTGTGAACCTGTTCTAACGTTAAACATGTATTTTCATGAACTCCTACCTGGCTGAAATTGAGGCACTCCCATTTGCTTCCGTTGATTTGATTTATGTTACTTTCAAAATCCGTCTCCCTGAGTACAGTAGAGGACACAGGACCCTTTCCTCTGTTCTTATGTCCTCCCTATTGCTTGCTACAAAACTGAGGCTTGCTAGGGGTTGGAAGGATTATATGGGGGATGTCTCAGCAGATTTTTGGCCAGTGTATAATTACCTGATGGTAGACTGCATATAACCCAGTTAGAAGGCTAAGAAGCTGGTGTCCTGTACTATATTCCAGCAAATAGAATTTATTTATTTTTTTCTTGTTTTTTAAGTTTTAGCTGCAGTTACTTGGCCACAGACCTTCCTACAATGCCTCTTCCTGCGGTGGGCAGAGACTTTGATAGGGGCTGATGTAAGGACAAGAGTGAAGCAGTCAACATAAGTTTTTGATGAGGAAAGCAAGGCAGGGAGTAGGGGACAAGCTGTTTTAAAATAGGCACAGTTAAAGCTTTCTCCAAAAATCCTGCGCAAGTGCAGCTGAGAAAGCATCCTGTATGCCCCCTTAATATGTAATGTCAGTGAGATGGGGAAGCTTTTGGGTGCCAACAACATGAATGTGTTCTGCATTTCAGTGCCAGTACATAGTGCTGTTGGCCAAACACCAGAAGTTCTATGCTGAACAGGGAGCTAGCAGGATCAAGCGGTACCTGCTGTGTACTAGTAGAGGACTGTGGGCATGAGGATTGTAACAAGAGTGAAACTTCGTTTTTTGCCTGCAGTTTCACTTTTAGTGCTTACTTAAGTGTTTTTTCCTTTTCACACATTTTTATTTATTCACTTGCAATGTGCCTTTGAACTTGCTAGAAAATTTGACTACTCCAGAAAGAGTAATCTCCCTATGACAAACCCCCTCCCTCTTTGCTCATTATATTCTTATTGTTTTCTGGGAGGATCAAATTACTCTTATCCGGTCGGATTTTCTGACGGGAAATGTTCGATGGGAGCTGGTTGTCAGAAATTCCGACCGTGTGTAAGCTCCATTGGACAATTTCCATTGGAATTTCCGACAAACAAAATTTGAGATCTGGATCTCAAATTTTCTGACAAAATCTGTTGTCGTAAATTCCGATTGCGTGCACACAATCCCGACGCACAAAGTTCCACGCATGCTCAGAATCAAGCAGAAGAGCCGCACTGGCTATTGAACTTCATTTATCTCGGCTCATCGTACGTGTTGTACGTAACCGCGTTCTTGACATTTTGGAATTTCCGACAAGATTTGTGTGACCGTGTGTATGCAAGACAAGTTTGAGCCAATATCCGTCAGGAAAAAAAAACATGGATTTTGTTGTTGGAATGTGCGATCGTGTGTATGCGGCCTTAGTGTTAAGCTGGGTACACCCTAAGTTTTTTTTTTAAATGGGATCGCCATACTAACACAAGCGATGTTAGTGCAGCAATCTCCCCACCTGTGCGTTTGTGTTCTGACGGGGACTGTCCCCCCACCAGAACACACTGATTGGCCAATGGCTGTTTGGATGCTGGTTTTTCAGCATGCCCGCTAGACAGCGGAAGACCAACCTCTGTAGAAGAGACGGCTGTACACGAGGAAAGTAAGGGGAATACTACAGAGCAGCCTTTCTCAACCTCAACACAGAGGAACCCTTGAAATAACTTTCTTATTAAGATCACATCCCAGAAGACCATGCCCAGCAGCAGTCTTGGGACTTTTGGATGTCTACGCAAGGAAGGCTTTTACTGGTAAATATGCAGAAAAAAAATTAAAATGAACATATCATTTCATGGCAAGTGTGTTTTTTGTTTTTTACTGAATGGTCTGGTGACAGGGTCTCCTTTTTTTGTCAGAATTTTTATACGTATTTTCGCAAATTTAGAAGAAGAGGTCAGCAATGATCATTTTGATTTTATTTCACTATAGGTTTCCCTTTACCACTGCAGCACTTTGGGCACTTGTTACTCATCTTTGAATCTAGGTCAGTGATGGCAAACCTTGGCAGTCCAGATGTTTTGGAACTACAGTTCCCATGATGCTCAACTACACTGCAGAGTGCTTGAGCATCATGGGAAATTTAGTTCCAAAACATCTGGGGCGCCAAGGTTCGTCATCACTGACCTAGGTCATAGACTTTTCCCATGCAAGATCTGCCAGATGTGAATTTCTCAAAGTAGCAGAACTCAGTGAGGATCATCAATTTTGGATGTGTATGCAAAATAAACTGATCTTAAGAGATGCATGGTTACTACTACTAAGCTTTCCTACTGATCATGCTAGTTTTTTGGCTGTTATGCTTACTCTCATATAAGAACCACTGACTTTTCTTTGTCGTCCATTGAGGGTCACAGGAATTCTGTTGGGTTATACTGCCTGCCTACAGGAGAAGTGAACACTGGCAACAAAAGAGCTGTTGGTTAGCACAGGATAACCCCACCCACAACCTTTATGCTTCGTTTTTTTGCTAGTGTCCTAAGGAGAGTTAATGTGTTTCTTCAGTTATCCTTTTTTTTGTTTGTTTTTATTTTTGTTCATTTGGGGATTTTTTCTGAAAGATCTTTTTGCTGTCAATAGTTAGTGGTAGATTCATGCCAGATACATTAAATTCAGTTTCTTACTGGTGTTTTCTCTGCAACAGCCCAGAATTTTTGGAATTTCTACAGTCCTCTACGGCTACCCGTGAATTCAGGTCGGATATGGGTAACCCTGACAGGCTCTCCAGTTAAATAAGGAGCACAGGTTCCCAGTTTATACTGGTGTTGCCTCTGCATTAGGCCTGCAGTTGGCAATGACTGCTGTTTGTATTACAGTTCACACCAGGACTCTTTTATTTACATCAAGCCAGTATGTCTGAGGATTCCTTATGGATATATCTGTCCAAAGCTGAGGCAGTTCTTACCTGACTTCTTCTCTGGAGACTCACCTTTAGGAGTAGCTGTAGCATACTAACTGTGCCTAAATGAACTGAAGCAGCACTGTATAAAAGTAAATGTTTTCTTTCATATGCTGTGTTCCACGAACTTTTTTCTTATTTCTTTTATTTTTATTTATTTTTTGTTAGGAAACTTGTGGCATTTGTGCTTTTTCCATTGGTGTCACTAATATTCCTAGTTTCTCCAGATACATATACATATATAAGGGCACTGAGTGTGTCTGTGGTAACCTATGCTTGCTAATACTTTTGTAATTTTCAAGTTGTGCACATAGGGGAGCATTCTGTTTTACACTCTACGGATATATACTAGGCTTGGGACATTGAGAGGAGTTATCTGGTTTACACAATAATACGACTTAGTACTGTTGCTGTAATCTAGTGATTTAGTAGGTGTATGATAGGCAACTGTTATTGATCAGATATTGTATTGTTGCCTTTGGAAATTTTATCTATAGGCAGCTCCTATCCAATTATTGATCAGTGGTTCCAAATTAATGCTCGATAATGATCAATAGTTCCAATACTTGAGAACTACTGAAGTACAATACACAAAAAGATACACCCAGCATTTTTCTAAATTACTGTTCTGTTAATTTAGAGCTTTTAAGCTTTTTTTTTTTTTTTTCCTTAAACATTTTTATGATGTATCACATTAAAATTCTTGTAAGCAGTAATTGGGCAGGCTGGGTTCTTTCTCAAGGCCTTAGGAATGTAGGTGGCAGTACATGGCAGAATTAGTATGATGCCAAGGATATTGACTTCATTAGGCAAAGCAAACCATGAAATGCCTGTGTAAACACAGTTTGGATCTAAAATCAAAATGTGAAAAATGTTAGTCTCTCCTAGTAATATACAACTGCTGTTGTGAATTCTCGTGTGCAGTTGTTCTCCTGCAGATCCACCCTGATGCAGATTTCATTGCCCATCCTGTTGCTCTGTTACAGGCCCCTTCTCTTCTTTTTATTTTATTTTTTTTCCCCTTCTGTATTGTATTACATCTACGCAGCAGGGGCTTAGTTTTAAACCTTAACTTCCCCATCAGAGTTCTTGCTAAGCATTATTTGTACCATATTACATGCAGTCTTGCACTGTCAGAAGCTTTTTGGCACATGGTCCAGCCATGCTGTGGTTGGCAAATCTGGGGATCAGGGAGGAACCAGAAGTGATGTCATATATGGCTGGCAGGGGAAGTGGCTGTTGGTAGCAGACATTATATATAATGAACATGTGCTGGACTGGTAAATTGGGTAGGAGGTTCTTACATTCCCATTTTTTTTTATTTTTTATTTTTACCCACGTCTTCTCTCTTTACCAGGGTCTGGCTCCGCCATCTTTTGAGTTACTCTGTTCTGGTTACTGAACTCCTGTATGTATATATGAACATCAGCTGTTATATGTTCTAAGTATTGCTCGCTTTTAATATATACATGCATGTATTTTTGTTGGTGTGATTCAACCGTGGTGTGAATACCTATACTGTATTATGGTTGATGTGATATGACATACTTGAACATTTGTACCAATTGTATCTATGTCTAAAACAACTTTTATTGCTAAAGCATTTTTGTGGAGTGCTTACTCTATATATTTAAAGTTTGTTGTACAGATTAATTCACTGTGGAGAGGTTTAAGCACCTTTTTAAAAATAACCTATTTTGGTTGCTGAATGATAATAGTGGTGTGCAGACCCTTATTGCTAATAAAAATCCAGTTGGGTTCTCGGATAGAGGGCCAGGCTCTCCAATTGGGCAGTTCCCTTTTTTCCCATGTTCTGGAAGATCACCATAATGGATGTCAACCTGTTGGGCTGGAGAGGAATTTTGGACACTCTATTATTGCAGGGGACTTTGTCATCTTCAGTCTCGTCGATTCAGATACAATTTTAATGAAACATATGCAACAATGTACATCTGATATGGCATGAGAATCAGAGTAGTATAAGCTCAAGTATGTATGTGTGTGTATATATATGTATGTGTGTGTATATATATATATATATATATATATATATATATATATATATATATATATATATATTATGTATATGTATGTGTGTGTGTGTGGTGCAAGATTAATTGGCAGACTCCGAGACTTCAATAGAAGGACAGCCATGCAGGGAAAGGCATCCAGCAAGACGGCATGTGTAGGAATGCTGTCTCCTATGGCAACAGTCTTTAACAGTTCCAAACACAAGACTTAACAGTTCCTTCACTCTTACTACAATCGCTCCTTGCAGTTCTTCAATACACTGAGTTCCCGGTCTCTCACTAGAACCACTGTCACTGAATACCTTGAGCGCCTTCAAGCTTCACAGTGGGATCTTCCTCAAGCGTCACCCCCGCTTCTCTACTGGGTCCCTAGCTTGGCACCTTTTTAAGCTTCACCCACGCTGGCCTGCTCGGTCCCTAGCTTGACACACAAGGCTGCTCTGCAATCGTCACCTCCGCTGGCTGGGTCTCTGGCCTGATTCCAACTGATGTTTCCCGATTCTTCACCGTCCTCGTCTGGTGAGAATGCTGCTCTGGTACTTGCTTCAGTTACTTCAGTTACTAATAAGGCGGATAGTCCCTTACTGGCGACAGCTTCCCCTCTACCTCTGACCACAACAGGTTCTTCGGCCGGCAGAACCGTCACCTCTGGTTTGACTGCAAGCCGCAGTCCCAACCCTGCATTGATCTCTTGCTTCTGGATAGGCCCTCAGACAGCCTAGCAGCCAGATGGCCCCATCTCCGGCCTAGCAGCCCAGGCAATATGACACACATCCATCCACACAGCCGTCCAGGTGGCACAGAACCCAGATCACCTTACCTCACCCGAATATATAGGCTCTCCCAGCAGGCCAAGGGATTCAAGAAAACCCCTGCCCATTGGCTGAGATACCCCAAAATCTATTTTTTCGTTTGTTTTTTTTTTTGTTTTGCCTTTTTCTAGTTGCATAGTTCCCTAGCTGGTAAGGTTGAATAAAGACCGTAGTCCATCCAGTCCAACGTATGTGTGTGTATTTATGTCTCTCCACCACCCCTATCCCTGTATATTGTATTCAATAGGATGCCCATTTAATAGTTTTTTTAAATTGGCGACACTTCCTGCTGAAACCACCACTTCTCGTCCAACTTCATTGAGTGGCCATGTGTCTTCTTGAGTGACCAGAGACTGAATAGTTTCCTCCCAACACTGAAATCACCATTAAGATATTTGTATATCGCTATCATATCCCCTCTTAAGCCTAATCGTTTGTAATCATTCCTCATAATGGAGATCCTTCAGCCCACTTACTAGTTTTGTTGCCCTTTTCTGTACATTCCCCAGTTCATCCCTCCTGAGGACGGGAGACATACTCAAGTTGCTGCTGCACTAGAGTTTTAAAATGGTTGAATTCCAGTCTTCTCTCTTGAGTAAATGTCCTTTTTAATGCCAGTTAATATCCGGCTGGCCTTGCTTGCTGCAGCTTGGCATTGCATGCTATTGCGGAGTCTGTCATCAACTAAGACCCCCCCCAATCTTTTTCCATCCTCAATTCTCCCCCTAGTGTGTAACTCGCATTCATATTTTTAGCCCCCAAGTATTATCTTAAAATATACAGCTTCCTGTGAGCCTCCACTAACTATAATTGAAATGTATGACCAATAATTACTCTTTTTTTAATCAGCTGCAAGCATTAAACATGTCTCATAAAGCATGCAAGAATAAACAAATCAAATATGTACGCTGTGCTATCAAAAATACAAGCATAAAATGCTAGTGGGTAAAATACTGTGGAATAATAAATATCCACTATAAAGTGATATTAGTGCAATACATAAAGGTATCAAAAAAAGCAAAAAACCGTGCTAAAAAATAATGTGAGCAGTAATCCAACTATGAAGTCCCATGCATAAAATCCAAAATGTGATCCAAAAAAAGGAAGAAAGTAAGTTTATCTTAGGTGAATGACGTGAACTTCATCCAAAGAAGAAACAGTGATGATAGACACAATTTCAGGAACACACCAATAAGTATTGTGCTTACCAGAAGTAAGCCAAAAAGGGGCGAGTGGCTTAAACCCAGCCTGGGCCTTTTGATGAACACTCCAGGTGAAGCAGGATGAACGCCCTCGTCCCGTGGATCCACAGAATATGATCCGAAAATATATGACAAAAATATAGCGTAATACTGTTGACATAAAAAACACTCCAAACCAAAAAATATATATGTGACACTCGGCTAACCATAAATCATATGTAATCATATAAATCCTGTGCCAATAGCCAGGGTAATGTAGTGAGTATCATGCAATCATGCAAACTGTAGGTGAATAAATGAAAAGCTAGAACGACACCCAAGATCTGCTTACCAGATATAAATGGACAGTCAGCGTGTATTAATCACCCCAAAAGGATATGTGAAGGAAAAACCCACCAAGTGTTGTAAGCTAATAGTGCAAACTGCTTACCAGATGACAAACCCTTGTGAGCAGATTCAATAGCCAGGGACCAAAACACCAAATGGGCAAACACTGATATTGAAGAACCTTAGGGAATGTCCCCTTACCAGATATGCAAACAAAGAGGGCAGATGTATTTGAGGTAGAAGCCGGACTCCAGACAGGAACGGTGTAAATACGTCTTGACCACTCAACCCGAACTCAGCTGTGCATATAGGATGAAAGAGCCAATAGTGTAATACTGCATAATATTGGTTTATTTGAAAAGAGTAACACTTACATGTATAAGAAGATTAAAAGCTGAAGGAAAAAGTAAAACGAAGCCGGCCGGCCTCCGGACACACTCCCGTCCTCAACAGAATAACGTGGTAACGTCAGCACGCCCCTCCCAAAAGGTATATACATAAAGGTATATACAAACCTATACATCTCGTGATAAATAAAACCGTTTAAGTTAAGTGACAGTGTGCATTCATGTGAAAAATATCTGTATGTTTTAAAACATAAAAGTCCACAGGATCATGAATGTCAATTGATCCAAAAAACTCAAAATAAAATAGAAAGAAAAAGAGATGAAAGTGCTTCTGTGTGCTGTGCAAAATTCAAATTATGTCAATCCATAAGTGCTCCAAGATCCATGTGATTCAGGAAATGCTGTGTAGGTGATCCAGTAGCAAGATGCTGTGTTCTCACTCAGGTGCTCCCCCCTAGGTATTGAATGCTTACTTTAACAACAAGGTTGGTCTTTATTCGAAAAATAAGTGGTTCACATTGCATTTACAAGGCATAAAATATTGCAGTGGATAAAATCATGAAAGTACAGTAATACAGTGGCAGTGCCCAGTATATAACATTCATAGTGGAAGATCACGGATCTAATCCCAACTAATTCGTAGGCAGTGTTCTTTTTCCCCCGTATTTAATAGTGCAAAAAAAGGGGAGAGGGGAGGGGGCAGCCAGCAACCCCCCAGGACAAGACTAGTCATCTGCATCATATATGGAACAGATTCGTAGATGAACCTGCATGACAGTGTGATTTACATAGGATCAGACCATGGCCTCCACACCTTCTCGAATTTTTGGGGACATCCTCTATTCATATATGTTAACTTATACAATGGTAATACGGCATTAACCGAGGCCATCCAAGACCCCATTGTGGGTGGGAGGGGGGAGGTCCACTTCAGCAATATCTCTTTTTTGGCATAGAAGAGTAATAAGGAGAGTAGAAGCTTAGTATACCTAGGTCTTTGGTCGTCATCCTGTATGCCCAGTAGGGCCAGCTCTGCCGTTCTAGGTAACTGCAGCTGAAGACGTATGTCTAGAAAATCAAAGATATCAGACCTATATCGAGAGAGTCTAGGACATGTCCAAAACATATGTATATAGGTGCTGTCTGTGGATTGGCATCTTGGGCAATTTGGAGATCTCTGCGGGTAAATTCTGTGCAGTCTCTGAGGCGTAAAGTAAATTCTATGTATGAACTTGGTCTGAGTCAATTTATCTCTGGAAGATATCACTAGTTGGTAATTATCCTCAAAACATTCCTCCCAAGTTTCCCTGTCCAGAGATGGGATATCGACCTTCCATTTTTCCCATAATACATCTATTTTTTTGGAGTCCGCTCGCAGCAGCGTCAAGTATAGTGCTGAGAGAGGTTTCTGGAGGGTTTCCTGAGCTAGGAGTCCTTCCACGGCATCCACCACAAGGATAGGCGGTGACCGGAATTGAGCCCGGAAAGCGTGTCTCATTTGATAGTAGCGGAACAGCATCCCCATAGGAAGGCCATGCCTCCCTCTCAGGTCCTGGAAAGAAATCAGGGCCCCGGAGGAGACAATATCCCCCAGCACCTTAATCCCATAACGGGCCCACAATTGTAGGTCTGGAATTGTCCTAAAATGTGGGAGGCACGGATTTCCCCATAGCGGGCAGTAGGGAGACCATTTATCCGGAGCTAAAAAACGTTTCCTAGCCACCCCCCATACTCACAAAGTGGCCTTAGTGGGACCCAGGAGGGCAGGGCTAGATGAGGCTCCCCGATACACCAAATTTCCAAGCTCCTTAAAGGAACCCACCACCGCCGCCTCCAGACAGACTGCAGCATTGGCCCTAGACTGTTCAAACCACCATCTGATTGTTACCAGCATGGCCGCCCAATAGTACACTAACCAATTAGGTAGGGCCAAACCTCCACAACTAACAGGGAGTTGAAGGGTCGATCTAGCTATCCGAGGGGAGGATCTTCTCCACAGGAAGGATCCAATGCAGGCATCCATCTCCCTGAAAAAGGACTGGGGTAACCATACAGGGCAGTTTCGAAAGAAATAGTTGAGCTTAGGTAAGTAAATCATCTTTAAAACGTTTATGCGTCCCAGCAAGTTAAGAGGGAGATCAGTCCATTTGGTACAATGGTCTCTTAAGCGTGAGAGTATAGGTTGAAGATTAAGCCTTCGATAGGATCTTAGGTCACGCGATATTTTAATGCCTAAATATGTAAATTCCTCCACCCACCTCAAAACAGGCTGTTCCTTCAAGTCCCTGGCCTGTACGTCCAGGGAGAAAAGCACAGACTTCGACCAATTAATACGGATCCCCGAAAAACGTCCAAACTCATCAAAAATTTCCAGGGCCGCCTGCAGTGAAGAGTCCGCATCTTGCAAATATAGGAGGGCGTCGTCCGCGTAAAGGGATATCTTCTCCTCCAGAGGGCCAACACGAAATCCCCCAATACGACTAGATTCACGAACCAGTGTTGCCAGTGGCTCAAGAGCTAGGGCAAACAGGCTGGGGGACAATGGGCAACCCTGCCTGGTTCCCCTCTGGAGGAGAAAGGCATCCGAAAGGGAATCATTTACCCTGATTCTAGCTCTAGGAGCTCTATACAACAAGCCCAACCAGTGAAGAAGCCTGGGGCCCATCCCAAACCTACGCAGCACCTACCATAGATACTCCCACTCAACGGAGTCAAAAGCCTTCTCCGCATCGAGAGAGGCTATGACTCTTGTGCCTGCATTATCATGAGTGGCAGCCAGGCTTAGGAAAAGACGGCGTATGTTAATGTCGGTACCCTTCCCCGGCATAAACCCAGTTTTGATCTATATGAACAAGGTCCTCTATTACCGTGCCAATCCTCCTAGCCAGAATTTTAGCCAGAAGTTTGGCATCCGCGTTAATAAGAGAAATAGGCCGGTAAGAGGCACATTCTTCAGGGTCCTTGCCGGGTTTGGGCACCAACACCACAATCGCCTCAGAAAAAGAGTCCGGTAGTGTATTCAAAGCGACAGACTTCTGCATCAGTGACCTAAACCTAGGCGCCAGGAACTCCTGATATACAGAATAGAATTCAATAGGAATTCCATCTGGCCCAGGGGCCTTCCCTTGCTGCATGGATCCCAGGGCCTCTTGTACCTCCTCCAAGGAAATATCCTGGTCTAACTCAGCACTTTTTTTCTGGTGTCAGAGATGGAAGGGGGATCTGGTCTAAATATTGGGACAATTGTGAGCAATCAAAGTCTGCTCTAGAGGAATACAGAGTTTGGTAGAATTCCAGAAACCTCGCGCTGATATCCGCCGGGGCTGTTAGAAGTCTGCCACTTAAATCTTTCAGTCTACCAATGCGAGTAATGGTGTGCTGTCCCCTGGCGAGCCAGGCCAACAGCCTACCATTTTTATCTCCGTATTCGAATACACGCTGTGCACTATCTAACATAGATTTCTTGGTAAGTTCAACCCTACAGAGAGATAGTTCCCTCAAAACATCCTGCCAATGAATATAATGGGTCTGATCGGGATATCCCACAAATTCCGCCTCCTTCTGCCTAGATCGCTCCTCCAGCAACCTCAGAGACTGCACAGACTGTCTTTTTTTTTTTAGCAGATATACGAGTCATGTATTTACCCCTCAAACAAGCCTTAAAGGCATCCCATTGTACCATGGGCCCAGCAGATTCAGCGTTGTTTATCCAAAATCCACATAATGCCTCCTGAAGTTCTTCCTGGATCTCCGGGTCCGCAATCCAGAACTTAGATAGTCTCCATATCCGTTCACCCACCACTGAAGCAAGTCGGATAGTTACTGAAACAGGGGCATGGTCTGAGATACCTCGCGAGAGGATCTCTGCAGAGACCACCCTCCGTAAAAGTTCGGGGGAGGCAAAAGCCAGGTCTATGCGAGACATAGTTCGGTGCGTAGTGGAGAGGCAGGTGAACACCCTATCAGAGGGATGAAAATGCCTCCAGAGGTCTGTCATGTGGAAAGTAGATGCCCAACGGGCAAGGTCTTGTTGCTGGGAGCCAGTAGACTGCATCATATCCATTCCTCCATCCATAGTCCTATTAAAATCTCCTATAAAGAGGACATTGTTAACGTTGAACAGTGTGACTTGTTGCATCAGATTATGAAGTAGGCCTACTTCTGCTGGGGGGGGGAGATAAACTCCTACAATGACAATGGGGTTTTCTTCAATCAGAGAGTGTAAGATAATATATTTACCTCCGGGGTCGAGGCGAACGTTTAGTAATTGGAATTGCAGGGTCCTGTGAACAAGCATACTAATACCCCTGGCATAGTTTGAATATGACGCATGATAGTGGGAGCCAACCCATGCCCTCTTTAAGCCAAGAGTGCGGGAACCAACAAGATGTGTCTCCTGTAAGATCACCACCTGGGGGTGGAGTTTACGCAGGTAATTAAGTACTAGGGATCTTTTCACTGCCGAGTTTAATCCCTGCACATTCCACGATACCACTAAGCAATCCGGCATGACACGGGTGCAAGTAAAATAAAAGGAACAAAAATAATACAAAAACACATTCCCTCTAGTAAGGAAGCACGGCTCCAGCCCCCCGGAGGGGACAAAAAACCCATCCGAGGCCTCCGGAGATGCGCTCCACAACTTCATACAATATACCCCTGCATAAGACATGCGCGTGAGGTGGACACTTATCATAGCACATTAGACCAACCATAACCTGAAAATAAAAAAAGGGTTAAAGCCACTAAACAGCTCTTATTTCCCAAAAACAACCCATCCCCCCACCCCCACCCCGCACCCCCCGGAACATTGAGGAGCACATGAGTCCCATAACCCCAGAACAGGTAACTGGTAACTTAAGTTGAGGTCGTGCAGCCAGGGCAAACCATCACAACACCCCTAGAAACAGTGGAGTAGGTGTGTGAAAACTTGTCTCAGAGCCAGTGGAATGATTTTAAAAGGAGAACAATAGTAAAATCATTGCGTTCTTCTCCTGTCTAAACAGGGGCACCTTCTTCATAGACCGTTACATTAACATAAAATAAAAGAGTGTGGAGCTCAAAAAATTGAAAACCAGTGAAAAAGAAAAATCAGGAAACGCCAAGCAGTCCAGCATAGGCATCGGAGAGTAGCTGCAGCCTTAGGGAGGGCTCCCGCAGCACAGCATCAAGGCAGACAGTACCAAAGCTGGTTCTACTAGGCCACAATCTGAATGTTAGTATGCATTCCTCCCGGCGACACTTCTCTGTTAGGTACATATATGTAAGTAAGCCAGGAAAGACTTAACGAGGAGGGCAGTTCAAACAGTTCCAGGATAGCAAAAGTTAGTAGGACAGTACTGGATTGTAAAGTCATAAACTGCAAGTTATCACAGGGAGACCTATGGTGGAAGGGTCTCCAGCCACCCGGATGCATCCTTAGGGGAGGTGAAGAAGCGGACCGTCTCGCCGTCAACCACCCGCAGCTTAGCAGGGAATAGTATACTGTATTTCATCCCTCTCCTTCTCATCTCCGCCTTGACTGCGTCGAAGGAACGACGCTGTCTCTGAGTTTCGATGGTATAGTCCGGGAACAGCAGTAGTCGCACATTTCTATAGGGGAGCTCACCTGCGGCTCTGGAGGCCCTGAGTAGTTCATCCCTGTCCCGAAAGTTTAGCAGGCGGAGAATGAAAGTACGTGGGGGTGAGCCCTCAGGTCCCGGTCGGGGTGGCACCCGGTGGGCTCTTTCCACCACAAAGTATGGGGAGAGCTGAGCTGCAAGCAACAAGGATCGCAATAGTTCCTCCACAAACAGGGCCGAGGAGCGCCCCTCCACTCCTTCTGGGAGCCCCACAATCCTAAGATTGTTCCTCCTGCTGCGGTTTCCCACATCTTCCGCACGATACTCCAGGGCTCTAACCTTCGTCTGAAGAGTGCGGATGGAGGCACTATGATCCGTGATCGTGTCTTCCGCTTCCCCAATCCGCCTCTCAGTCTCCAAAACTCGCGATCTGATCTTGTCCAAGTCCTGTCTTATGATACCCACATTTAGCTGAACCTCCTCTATCTTAGAGGCTAAGGTAGTCTGACAGGAGGCAACGGCCGATTGGCAGGAGTTTATAGCCTCCATAAGATCTATCAGTCCCGGCGGAGTATCAGCAGGGCCTGCCTCGTGGTCAGTCTGCGACGCCATGTTGCTATGGCGCGCAGGGGATCTTATGGAGCGGGCTGTCTGGCTCTCTTCCTCCGGGATATTCGGGGGGAACTTCAATTTCTTACCCCTCTTTTGGTAGCCCGGAGTCCTGGAAGGCATCCAGATAACGCAGGGATCTTCTAGGGCACATAATAAAGCAGTGCGGATTAGATTATCGGATCACACTCCGGGAGAGCTCGTAAGAGACGTCCGCTCAGTCCGCCATCTTGGCCACGCCCCCGAATGCTCACTTTAAAGCGTGTGACCTTGCTGTTAAGCTTGGTCAATACACGCATTAGAACCACTTCTGGGTTCAGCAGTATGTCCGGAATCCTGGATTGGTCATCACTAAGCCTCGGCATATCAATAGAGAAAGGAGGACTTGGTATAGTATGTTTAAACAATTTAATGAAACAGTAAAAAAATCCCACACAGGGTACTCGCAATAACCAGGCATGCCAGTGCGCCACTCTATATCAAACGTAAATCACTGGGAAAAATTCGGCCGATAATGGGATGGTGTGCTGATCGTTCCTGGCAGATCCTCTGCCAAACGTATCGTCCTGTACCCCTCCCCAACGCGTGTCGATACAAGGGGTTTCCGTATCTTCCTCAGGAGGCAATATGATTGGACGGTATAGCTGTCAATTAATAGAGAGCGTCTTTGGCCATTTTGTTGTGGCCTGAGGACACTCTAGTGCTAAATCTATATACTTCAATGAGTCTATCATCTATGGTTAAACTGTTTGGATACATTGAGTGAATACTATTACATAGTAATTCACCATTTTGCCTGCGATGTACAGTGGTACACATAGGACACCGTACATCGCAAGCAAAATGGTCAATCATCTACTAGGACCCCCAGGTCCTTTTCCATCCTAAATTGCCCCAGAAGTTCACCCCCTAGAGCAGGGATCCTCAAACTACGGCCCTCCAGCTGTTGTGGAACTACATATCCCATGAGGCATTGTTAAACTCTGACATTCACAGACATGGCTAGGCATGATGGGAATTGTAGTTCTTGAACAACTGAAGGGCCATAGTTTGAAGACGCTTGCCCTAAAGAGTAGATTGCATTCATATTTTTTCGCCACCCAAATGCATTATTTTAAATTTTTCTACATTAAACCTCATTTGCCATGTAGTTGCCCACCCTAATAATTTGTTCAGATCTTCTTGCAAGGTTTCCACATCCTGTGGAGAAGTTATTGCCCTGCTTAGCTTGGTGTTGTCCGCAAATACAGAGATTGAACTGGTTTACCCCACCCTCCAGGTCGTTTATGAACAAATTAAATAGGATTGGTCCCAGCACAGAACCCTGGGGGACCCCACTTCCCACCCCTGACAATTCAGAGTATTCCCCATTTATCACTACCCTCTGAACTCACCCTTGTAGCCAGTTTTCAATCCATGTACTCACCCTATGGTCCATGCCAATGTACCTTAATTTTTACAGTAAACGTTTATGGGGAATTGTGTCAAATGCTTTTGCAAAATCCAGATGCACCACGTCTACAAACCTTCCTTTATCTAGATGGCAGCTCCCCTCATCATAGAAGGTTAATAGATTGGTTTGACAAGTACAATTCTTTTTGAATCCATGCTGATTACTGCTAATGATACCGTTCTCAGTACTAAAATCTTGTATATAGTCCCTTATCATCCCCTTCAGCTTGCATACTACTTGGTCTTGTCAGCAGCAGGCGAGGAGAACGGAGAGCCGCCATCTTTGGCCTGAGACTGTCCGTCCTGGTGACGGAATTTTTCTAGTTTAGCTGCAGTGTCAGCCGTTCTGCGTGGTGGGGACATGTCTGCACAGTATACCGGGACTTCGGAGGCAGATTACCGGGCGGTAGCTCAAGTAAACGGGATCAGGATCAATCAGAAAGGATTGAGCTCAGACACGTCTCACCGCATGCAGCTTCAGGCCACGCCCCCAGCTTATATACTACTTGATCATCTTTTAAGAGGCCAATATGCTTTGACTTTGATTTTTTTTTACTATTATATACTGTATTTAAAACATGTTGGGATTTTGTTTACTCTCCTCCAATATGTGTTTGTCATGGTTGTCCTACTTTTTCTAGGTAAGTGAAATTATTAGTACAATGCCAGCATAACTGCCAACTAACCGTTTCACAATTGGGTCAGCTTTGGCAGTCCCTATTTCTCTCCTGTCATGTTTGTTTTGTATAACTTTTTTGTTAAATGAGGAATTGTTTTAACAGTGTGATAAGACCATTTAAAACCTGAGAAAATTGCTAATTTAAACATGTGAATGGACATTTTTTAAATGTTTTCATAAAAGGTTATGTTCTTGTACAAAGAAGGGTTTCAATGTTAAACAATTGTTTATTACTGTTAGGTAATGTTTTAATTAAAAGTGCCTTTCTTTTTGAAAAAAATGTTTGTGTCCTATTTTGCTTCTAGCTTTTCACTGGCCTCAGAACTCCCGCTCGAGGGTTATTGCTATTCGGCCCTCCTGGAAATGGAAAGACTATGCTGGTGAGAAATTTCTTTCTACTGTGAGTTTTTCTCCTGGATTACCTTTACATTTCCTTTTAATGTTTCTCTATATTTTTATTTCAGGCAAAAGCAGTAGCCGCTGAATCTAATGCAACATTTTTTAATATAAGTGCAGCAAGTCTCACTTCAAAATATGCAAGTATCTGTTTTTTTTGTTATTAAACATTGTTAAAGTACGAAAACCCATGCTTTTTTGACATTCACATTATGAGAAATGTAATAAATAAAAGTATAACAAAAGGCAAGTAGTAGATGAAGGGAAGAAGGATTAGAACACCCCTCATGTTTTTATTGTTGTCTGATAAGGAGAGTTAATTACTCTATTTGTTATGTTTACCATTATAACCAAAAGTAAATGTGAAAACATTTTGGGTTGTCCCCAGAACAGAAATAGAGGGGAAATCTTCCTTTGGGGACGCTAGTTCTGTCGACCCTGATGACAGCCAGGCATTCTTTCACTATGGAGGGATTTCCTCTCGCTTCCAGTTTTAGCTATGGGATATGAAGTGAAATCTCACAGGGACACAAATGGCAAAAATAAAACTGACAAGTGTTATAACCCTACTTCACTCTATTCAAAATGAAAAAATGCCTTTATTTCTACTTTAACTAGTCACTGCTTTTTTCACATTAAAGATAAAATGAGTGTAGGCAAACTGCTATCTGAAAATTAGAAATGCAAATGTGCGTACTGTCTTGCCTACTGTAAAATGTGCTTTGTTTGGGGTGTCTTGATTCTAATGAATGACCGCTAGTTCTTAAAATAAGGGTTGGGTGTATTTGAATAGACAAATGGATATACAGAAATTTTAGTTACAAATTGTGAAAATGGGTAAAGGGGATAAGGTGACAGGGAGATGGAGAGGGTACAAAATGGGGACTAACCTAGTCGTGGAAGGGGTATTGAAGAGTTCAGAACCTCACTGCATTTGCTGGATGACATCCAAAGAGACTCAAACCTTCTGACCTACACTGATGATTTGGTGTAATTGACTAATGTTAACCATAGCCACTCCTCCATTTACACAAACCCAAGGTTAGGTAAGATAGCTGTAGCCTGAAGATGATGGTCCAGAGGATTTGGTGTGATTGGTAAGCTATTAATTTTTATGGCAATGAGCTGTTGGCCATGGCTTATAAGTCTCAGGAAAGGGTGAGGTGAGTTGATTACCTTGTTAAGCTTTTTGTACAATTCCTTTGTTTCCCTTAAGGTCAACACCAAGAAAAAACTTTGTGCTTTTTACATATTGTAATCAAATGTGTGTAGTATGTGTAATATTAATTTAATAATTTTAAAAAAAAAATCTGATAGCCTGTATGACCTACTTTTTTTATTACAATTAATACAAATACAGGTTTTAAAAACCCTATACAAATTTAAAAAATGCATGTAAATACAGCAGTTGCCAAGGATGCAACCTGCTTTTAAGTGTGGTTTTCTCTAAATGAATACTTAGTGCCAGCTATTTGGCCTTGTGTGTTTATTTATTTTTTGTATTTTTATAAATCTATATAATTTTTTTTTCCAGGTAGGCGAGGGGGAAAAATTAGTGCGGGCACTTTTTTCGGTGGCAAGGGAACTCCAGCCATCTATTATTTTCATTGGTAAGTAAATCAAGTTTTTGATTTAACATCATGATTCCCCCCCCAGATGATCCCTCTGCCACTATGGAGGAGCATGTAAAACTGCTGGAGGCCGCACTAATTACCTCTGTACGGGAAACGTTAGCAATTGAGGTTACTTCAGGGGCTTCTGAAGACGTGGCTGACCCCTTTGGTACTCATAAGCCAGCTCACACCACCAGGGTTTATCTTTACCCAAACTATTTTGATAAGTCCGTTTTAAAAGTCCAGAAGTGTCCTTTTGTAGTTTCAAAAATCTTTGTGTTGCATTACACGTTTGAGGAGGCCCTTCTGAGGAAGTGTCTTTCTCCTCCTGAAGTGGATCTCCCATCTCTAGGTTGAACAAGACAACCATTAAGCTGATGAAGGAGTCTTCTGCCTTCAAAGATCCTGTAGACCAGAAGGAAGAACCTGTCACCTGTACAATGTTTTATGATTGCTGGCTTAGTGTTGTGCTTGCTTTAGGCCAGGTCCCTGGTGTCTCAGATGCTCGCTGAATGGGACAATCAATGGTCCAGGGTCTAGAGTACCTGTGTGATGAATCTTTGGATGTGGCCCCTTTGCTTCTCAACCTCTCTGTCTCAGCGGTAGTGCTATGACCTGATTGTTGTCCTGGGGCCCAGATGTCTAAGAAAGCTGTGGATTACTCTTCGGTGCCATTCTGGATGACATTATCAAGACCCTTCTGGGGAGGGGTATAGTGCCTCTCCCACAACCCATTAACGGGAAGGAGCCATGATGCAAGCAGGAACTTACCGTCTCTGCATATAGGTGGCTTTTTTGTTCCTCAGACAGAGGATCTAAGCCCTCCAAAGCTTCTGCAGGGGACACCAGGCACTCCTAGCCCATCAAACAAAAGCCAAGGAAAAATCCTTGGAAAAATTCCAAGCTCTACTTACCAACCAGCCTGCGACCAACCAGATTAACCTGTCTAACAGGATGTGTTTAAAAACAGGGGTTTAGTTGCAGAAATTTGCAAATGCATGCGTAAGCTAAAGGCCCCGGCAAGGCACCCTGTGATCTGTAGACCCTACCTCTAAATTATAAGAGGCTCCACAGTGGAAGCACATGTATTCTGTTGAGATAGATGAAGGCAGATGGACTGGAGGGAGCCCACCCTTAGGTCAGACAACATTGACACCTTTGCAGCCATTGTGCTACATGCTGGGTGTTCAATCTGCCCCTGTACCTTTTTTAAGGAGGGGTGGGCTCCCTCCAGTCCATCTGCCTTCATCTATCATCAGAATACATGTGCTTCTGTTAGACAGGTTAATCTGGTCGCAGGCTGGGTGGTAAGTCACGGTCAAGTCTTCTGTATGAAGTTTGTTGCTGCTCTGCAAGTAGTTCTCTCTGCGTTCCTGCATGCCGGTCCTGGGCCTCGTGGCATCCACGTTTGAGGCAGTCACGTATGCACAGTCCCATATCAGGGTTCTGTGAAGGGACATTCTATCCAAATAGGACAAGTCCCCTGCATCCTTGGACAACCATATTCGTGTGGGAAGAATGGCTAGGAACCCCCCCCCCCCAAGTGGCTAGGTGGCCTCAGTCGCCAGTGTTTTGGGCCATGAACTCTTCCCTTCCTCCCCATTGGATAGTGGCCACAATGGACACTAGCCTGTCCGGCTGGGAGAGGGTAGTTCTGGGTCACAGGTCGGCTCAAAGCCACAGGATTCTGGAGGAGTCCAGACAATCAGGCTTTACCTAGCTCATTGGACGGAGCTGCTTCTAAGGCGCCTGGTCAGGATCCATTCGGTCAATCACCAGGGCAGGACGAGGAGCTTGGCTCTATGCCATTTACATTCAGGGCATGGACAACTGGCAGGCAGACTACCACCTCAGTTGTCAGACTCTGGACAGATATTGGACTCTGCAACCCGGACAGTCAGACCTGTCTGTGGTGGGCACACCAGATGTGGATCTGCTGGCCTTCTGTCTCAGCTGGAAGGTGTTAGTGGGAAGAACGAGGGACCCTCTGGCAGATGCAATGGATGCGCTGATGAGGCCGTGAAATCCATTACAAGCTCATTTACCCCTTTACTTCTCTCAAGTTGCTCCCTCGCCCTACTATTCTGGATAGAGGCTGAAGGGATCCCAGTAATTCTGGTCCGGATTGGCCTCAGACGGGGTAAGGTTGCTTGTAGGCATCCCCCTCCCAGCACTTACCACTGTGGGAAGAGCTCCTGTCTCAAGAACCGGTCTTCCACTCTGCTTCACCATCTCTAGCTTGAAAACATGTAAATCCACCTCCTAGGTGGATTTTTCATCATACCTTGAAGGCCTATGTTTTCTGGTGTGAGGCTGTGGGTTTGCGCCCACATTCCTTCTCTGGATTTCGATTTTTGGCTTCGAATTCCAGGACATGGAGCAGCTTGTCTTTAGCACCATTAAGGGTCAGAGTTCTGCTCTTATGATTTTCTTTCAGCGCCCTCTAGCCATGTAATTAAGGTTCATGCCTTCATTCCAGAAATTCATCCTAAAGCCCCGTACACACTACTGCTGGGTTGAACGGAAAAAAAACTGACCGCTCAGGTTGGAGCTGTTGTACTAACAATCTGATGTTAGCACGGCAGGGGAGATCGCTGTACTATTGTGTTCTGACAGGGGGACACCCCCCCCTCTCCCCCAGGACACTCCACTTCAGCCTTTGGCTGAGAGCGGTGAACGGGAGCCGATCGGCAGACCTTTTTTGGTCATGAGCCACATGGGCCTAATGTCAGACGGTTGACATTCGGCCCGTGTGTACTAGGCTTAAAGTGGTTGTAAAGGCACAAGGTTTTTTTACCTTCGTGCATTCTATGTGCAGCAGCCCCCCAGACACCCCCCCCCCCCCCCAATACTTACCTGTGCCCCATCTCGATCCAGCGATGTCTACGAGAGGACTCGCACTCCTGATTGACTTTTGGAAGTGCCCGTGCATACACCTTGCTAGTGGGATCTCCAGTTCTACTTTAAATTAAAATGATACATTTATTTTTTGCTGGAAATTACCTAAAACCCTAAAACAATTATATATTTTCTGAAACTGTTTATCAAATGCATATTTCTAGGATAATACACTAAAACTAAAATTTTAGTGCGAACAAACACCATATTATACTCAGTTTTTTGATCAAATATAAAATAAGGCGCAACATTGAGTCAATAGAAACAAAAGATGCCAAGTCTTAAAGTGGATGTAAACCCGAATATTATTTATTTATTTTTTTTCATATCATACTGTAGAGCATACGATTTCCTATCATTTGAGCCCAGTCTTGCCACACAGAGTTAATCCATCTCTGAGCAATCCTCTTTTATTGTTCAGTGAGAAAAACCTTGACAAACTGAGAAAAACTTTGTCAAATCCTCCCCCTTGCTGTGAGTGACAAGTGATTTACATCTCGTGCACTAGCCTAAGACATGCATTATTTTTTAATTCCCTCCCCCACTCCTTTCTTCTGCTGCTCTGCAAGGATTGGCTGTTCCACACCCCAGCATGATTTGGCATGCTGAAGTCATGTGGTTACTTTCCTGTCTTTTCACTGGATGTTAGAGATCATAGCAGAAGTTCAGTGTAAGAAATACACAGGAGGAAAATGCATATTGACAAGGGGAGTGTAGAGGTGGGCGGGGAGTCTACTGATATCACGACTCCACCCACCGAGCTCAAGACAACAGACCCACCCACAGAATCTGCCGTTTTTCGGGTCTAATAACAGACAGAGGGGAGACATTTGACAGGTAAAGATACATGCAGGAGGCATGTATATCCTTATAGATAACCACTATGGCAGTAGTTTAGAAAGGATGACATTGGGTTTACATCCACTTTTTAAGATTGTGTGCACCTGTGAAATCGCAAAAAGGTATACTTCAAATTCTCCCTAAGTGATGCTTTAAAAGCATTTACAAATTATCAGTTTAGAGCTGACCATGAATTATTGCTCTTACTCTGACGTTGTGACAATACCCCACATGTAGCACAATTTATGCTTCCATACACCTGCTGCACACCTTATGCCCTGTGTTTTGCATTGGTGTGTAGCATTGACACATGGCTGCCCTCCATTGTTTCTAATTAGGTAACAGATCGTGCATGATTGGCTGCATCTTCGGCTACAGTAGCTAGGGAATGACCACTGTGAACCCGAAAGTGACTTAAACACCTCCTGCTGAGCAGATTTTGAGAGCAGGAGTGCACCGCAAAGTCTGCTCAGTTTACATCCCTGGCTCCTCTGAGAAACAGGAGAGCCTAGGAACTACAGTGGGTGCCGATGGAAGGGGGGAAGCACCTTTTTGGAGCCCCTTAGAAGTGATTGGGTGGCTCTAAAGCTGCCCAGATTATTTTTACCTTCGTCGAGGGTCAACTGTAAAAATTTAATGCCAAGCTTACGGCAGTGGCAGCCGTAAGCTTGTTTCAAACTTCTTGTACACCTAAATGTTTGTAAACGAAACACAAATAGCAGCGTGGGATCCTCGTCAGTAAAACTGTAACAATTTATTCAACATAAAAAAAATAGCACACTTGCATCTTAAATTCTTGGCATTCAGCATAGGACCTGGATAGGCACCGCAAGGCTGTCAGCATGTATGTGGATCGTGAAGCTATCTGTGTGAATCGGATGCATGATGTAGGTCTCTCCCCGCCAGCTCACACAGCCTGAGTTTGACAGCTGTCAAAAGATCCCACCGGTGTTCGCCGCTCTGCACTGAGATGCCTGCCTCATGAGGGGTGGTGGGTGGTGCTGGAAAGGGGGTAGTAACGCGTTTATGAGGATTCTTCCTCCTTTGTCAAAACACAAAGAATGTTTGTCGATGTACTTTGGTGGATACTGAGGATACCATTTGATCGGAAAAATCAGTATACGTTTTTTAATAGTATAATTGTTAGTAACGTTTTTCTTACTATGCTGCCAGTACTCCCTAAAATTCTGGAGCATAATTTCCTGGGAATATCTATAGGCTCTGGTGGGGGAGTGAAACTTTACCGAAAGATGTTACTTTGGCCTCCTCTTGGTAGTGTACTGGAGGATGTGCTTTCAGTTGAAAAAGAAAATCACTTTTGCAAAATACTCAAACTTTAGCATATAGTAAGTCCTGTTCTTCTAATTCTATTTCTTGAATTCTGTTTCCCCATGCAGATGAGGTTGATAGCCTTTTATGCGAAAGAAGAGAAGGAGAACATGATGCTAGCAGACGATTAAAAACTGAATTTTTGATTGAGTTTGATGGGGTAAGTATTATTTCCTTATACCTAAATGGTTAAAGATCGATTTAGTAACTTTCAAAGCCTATTTATGCTCTTAGAAAAAGGATAATGGTATAAATAGCAGGGACACGTTATAGTACAACTATAGTGCAGGGAAAGGCAGCATTACTTGCTATAATGTACGAGTATGCATAGCATGCACTGATCAGCCATACGTTTGACTACCCACCTACTATTGTGTAGGTCCCCATTTTTTTAGGAAAAAACAGCCCTGACCCATTAAGGCATGGACACCACTAGACCACTGAAGGTATGCTGTGGTATCTGGCACTAAGCTTTCAGTAGCGGCTTCTTTTAAGTCCTGTAGGTTTCAAGGTTGGCCCTCCATGTATCGGACCTGTTTTCCCAGCAGATTTCCACAGATGCTTGATTGGAATGAGATCTGGAGGCCAAGTCAACACCTCAAACTCTTGTTCCTCAAACCATTCTTGAACCATTTTTGCAGTGTGGCACAATATCCTGCAGAAAGAGGCCACTGCCATCAGGGAATGCTGTTTACATAAAGGGGTGTACTTGGTCAGCAACAATGTTTAGGTAGGTGATACATGTCTAGTAACATCCACATGAATGGCAGAACCCAAGGTTTCCAGCAAAACATTACCCAAAGCATCACACTGCTTCTGCCAGCTTGCCTTCTGGTGCCATCTGTTTCCCAGATAAGCAATGCACATGCACCTGGCCATCCACATGATGTAAAACAAAACCTGATTCATCAGACCAGGCCAGCTTTTTTCTTACTCCGTGGTCCAGTTCTGATGCTTACATATGTATTGTAGGCGCTTTTGGCTGTGGACCCGGATCAGCATGGGCACCCTAGCCGGTCTGTGGCTATGCAGCTCAATTAGCAACATCATATGCATGCCCATTTTCTTCTGCTTTCAACACATCAACTTCAGGGACATGTTCACTTACAGCCCAATATATCCCTCAGACTTTTTCAGATGCCGTTTTAGCGAGATAATCAATGTTATTCACTTAAACCTGTCAGTGGTCATAAAATGGCTTATTGGTGTTTTTGTACATTATGGCAATTTGCCTATCTGTCTGTCTTGCTCCAGCTCAGACTGCTCTCTCGCCACTCCATTACAGCTGTTGCCATTCGCTCAGCCATTTTATGCATCAGTGTCCTATTTCATTGGTCATTTTGCGGGGAGCAGTGCTCTGTGCACCACGGGTGGTGTACACACAAACACAGATTGCTAGAAGAAAGAGCAAAGAGTTTTGTTGAGCTCTGCATTTAGAGGCAGAAGAAAAAAAAATCTGGTTTGCATTTCTGATTGGAGCTTTTTGGCAGAAAAAACACTAAACTCTCCTAAACTCGCCTAAACTATGTACATAAATTAGCTTTTTTTTTTTCTGCCAAGTGAACTGCCATTTTTTGTTTTGTTTTTTGTTCTCCAGTGTGTATGGGGCCTTATACTGCAGCACTGATTGTAGCAGTCTTGTACAGGAATCTAAGCCTAAAGGGGCTACTGCTGCCTGGACAGATCAGTATACAGCTCTTCACTTGTATCCATTTTTATTCATTTAAAACTTTAGGTACAGTCTGGAGGGGATGATCGAGTTCTTGTCATGGGGGCTACTAATAGACCTCAAGAGCTGGATGAAGCAGTTCTCAGGTACCAAGTGAACATTAAATGTTTTACCTTAAAGTATATGTGAACCCTTACCTGTTAAAACAACCCACTCAGTTTAAAATGGAAATGAAAGGCAAAATGTTTGTGTATAGAT
Organism: Lithobates septentrionalis; assembly: GCA_037952835.1. Taxonomy (NCBI): domain Eukaryota; kingdom Metazoa; phylum Chordata; class Amphibia; order Anura; family Ranidae; genus Lithobates; species Lithobates septentrionalis. Next base: position 2,569,887 of record JBBDGP010001354.1, read on the forward strand.
ATATAAAACATCCTTTTTTTCTTTTTTTTTTTAATTAATCACATAATCTCTGTTTTCAGCTGCATAGGGGGGCTTAGAGAGGTGGGGGTGGAGAAACAGAAACAGTAGTACACTGATCTTCCCAGTAAATGACTGTGCAGGGTGGCGTTTCAGCAGAAGTCTGACACTTTGAGGACAGCACAGTCAGAAAACTAACCACACTGAGATGGATGTGCTGTCACGCCTGGTGTGGTCAGTTTGAAATAGTAAAGCAGGGGGACCAGCAGGATCACCAGGTATTTCACACAAAGGAAGCAATGCAAAGGTAACAGGGGACTTTTAACCTCTTTACCACCGCGCCATAGCAGGTTTACTGCTACAGGGCAGCCGATCTGTGCAGAATCGTGTGTATGGGATTTATCACAGCGGGAGCTGATCAGTGGGTCCCGCGGACCCAATGTCCACCAGGACCCGCCGATCATTCCCTACTGTGACAGAATGACAGTCTGCCTATGTAAACAAGGCAGACTGTCATTCTGTGAGTACAGAAGACATGGATCCTGTGTTCCTGTGAAGCAGGAACACCGATCCATGTCTTCAAGTAGTAAAAGCACCTCCCCCACAGTTAGTAAACACTCCCTAGGCACACATTTAACCCTTTGATCACCCTGATGTTGACCTCTTCGCTGCCATTGACATTAGTACTGATCATTGTAATAATGTCACTGGTCCCCAAAAAAAGTGTCAGGTCTCAGATTTGTCCGCAGCAATATTGCAGTCCCGCTATAAGTCGCTGATTACCGCCATTACTAGTAAAAAAAAAAAATTAACAAATAAAAATATCCCATAGTTTGTAGACGCTATAACTTTTGCGCAAACCGGTCAATATACGCTTATTGGGATACATATTTGCCTAAATCGACGAAGAAATTGGATTTTTACAATTTTATTTATTGGATGCATTTTAGAGCAGAAAGTAAAAAATATATATTTTTTTTTTTTCAGAATTGTTGGTCGTTCTTTGTTTCTAGCGCAAAAAAAAAAAAAAAAAACTGCAGAGGTGATCAAATACCACCAAAAGAAAGTTCAATTTTGTGGGGAGAAAAAAGAACATACATTTTATTTGGGTAGAGCGTCTCACAACCACACAATTGTCAGTTAAAGCACCGCAGTGCTGTATCGCAAAAAATGGCCTGGTCAGGAAGGGGGGTAAACCTTCTGAAGGGGAAGTGGTTAATAAAAGTACATGGTACAACAGACTCATCAGGAATATGAAATGTTTGGGCAACAAACACTTTAATTTGACCATATAAGGAAATCTAAACAAACATTTGGCAAAGTTGTTTTATACAAAGGATTTCAGGTCTCTTTAAGCCAACTGTTTGGTGGTCTCTCAATCATCCTCCATTGTAAATGCAGAAAAGAGCATGTGTTTCCTAGCTTATCGGTAGGTTGCTTGGATAAATGCTTACTGTGTTTGATGGAATTGTGAAAAAGTCACTTTCCCATATAACGCATTGTGTTTATGATAATACAGTTGATTGTTTCCTAAAATTATTTCTGTTGAATGTTTTCACTCCTGTGCTCTCAGCATATCTATTTGAACAGTGGAAGGTATCCTAGAAATGCTCTTTTCTAGGAAAAAGAGATACAAATGACCTCAAGTAGTATTTTTGTAATTCAAAGCAATGCTATGATTTGGATCATAAGGCTTCATTCCCACGAGGCGGATCCGCTGCCTCGGAGTCCGCCTCTTTTCGCCAGCTCAGCGGGAGATCTCTCCGTTGATCTCCGCTGAGCCAGCGGATGACAGGTCCCTCTCTGCTCACTGAGCGCTGAGGGGCTTGTCCAGCGCTGCTGCTGCCTATGGAGAGATCGGACGAAAACGGACAGGATGTCCGTTTTCATCAGATCTCATCCGATCCGCCAGCGACAGATGCAAATGTAGGGGGCATCTGTCTGCTTTTAGCGGATCGGACTGGGTCGGATGTCAGCGGACATGTCCCCGCTGCCATCCGTCGCTCCATAGACTAGCTTGGAGCGCCCGTTCAGGTCCGCCGTCAAAACTGACAGGCAGACCTGAACGGTCCGACTGTGTGAAAGGGGCCTAAAGAAAAGAGCAGGAAGCAGAAGTCTCAAATGTTAATGGTCCAAATCTTGACCAGTAGAGATGTTTTTAAACTCTGTCTGCTGAAACACTGTTTACCATTTGATTGCAAGACTTGAAAAGCTCACCCTGATGTCTTACTGTCTGTCTTCCTTTTCCTAATGCTACACTTTTTTTTTTTTTCCCAGACGATTCACAAAAAGGGTTTATGTCTCATTGCCAAATGACGAGGTATGTTTTTGTGAAAAGTTAAAAATGTCAATTTTATTTTTATTTTTTAAAAGCGATAATAAAATGAAGAGGTTGACATCATACAATTAGGAAGTAGCTGATGGGTTGCAAGTTCAGTGTAAAAAAAGTCCTAATGGCTGAATGCATTTACACACACATCTGGTAGATCTACATATCTGTTAAACATCTTCAATGCACCCTACACCCTTTAACACTTGAGGGTCTATGTGTAAACATATAAATGTATTCTCCTATGATGTCAGCAGGCATGGAGCAGTAATACAATCGGTAATTTTTGTTTTGAGAAATGTGTCCTAAACAGGAAAAAAGCACTGGTTATAACAGTAAAAGCAGTTATTCGTATTTGAATTGTATCAAAGGCCATTCAAGAAGTTTGCCTTATAATTTGTACTTTAAGTTGTATTGTGTAACATCTTGCACAGAAATTATTTTGGCTTCTTTGGGCATTTCTATACCATACTGATTTTAGATCCAGGTGAACTGAACATCTGAAAAGGTTTTTAAAAAGTTTTAGTTGCTACACGATAGAGAACAGTAATATACAGCAGTACACAATGTATGCATTGAAAGTGTCACCATTGTATCAAAATGTTCCAGCTCCACTGCCTGCAATGTTGTGTTAAAGTGGAACTTCGCCCAAAAGGTGAAGTTTTGCTTGTTTGCATCCAACTCCCCCTTCCACTGCCACATTTGGCACTTTTTTGAGGGGAGAAGAAGCAGATAAACTGGTTTTGATGGGTACCCACTCCCACTTCCGGTCCGATGCGCTGCGGCAGTCTTAGCCGGAAGTTCAGCCCCCCCTCCCTTTTTTTCCCCGCAGTCTTTTGGGACACATCACAGGTCCCAGAAGACTACAGGTTCAATCACAAGGTGCAGCACGGCTCGCGCATGCGCAGTAGGAAACCGGCTGTGAGGCCTCAAGGCTTCACTGCCTGTTTCCCTTACTTGAGATGTCGGCGCCTGCACCTGAAGCCAATTAAAGAATCGGCTCGGGTGAGTATATTGCTGGATCCCTGGACCTGATAAGTGTTCTTATATTAAAAGTCAGTAGCTACCGTATTTGTAGCTGCTGACTTAATTTTTTGGCGGGAGCCTGGAGCTCCTCTTTAAAGCGGAGTTCCACACATTTAAAAGTCAGCAGCTACAAAAAATGTAGCTGCTGACTTTTAATAAACAGACACTCGCCTGTCCCATGGAACGAAGCCTCGCTCCTCTCCACCCTCCTCTCGGCGGCGCCGGTATTGTAACTGTGGGTGCCCGGCTGTGGCTTCACAAAAGGGGGGGCACCCGTTGCGCCCCCTCCCCCCCCTTAAAAAAAAAATGCCACCAGTACCTAACGCAGAAGTTCTATTTTTGGGTGGAACTCCGCTTTAAGCTTTTTTTTCTTCCTTTTTTTAAAGGCAATCGCGGTCTGACCAGTGTTAATGTGTAGCCAATGACTGTGAAAAAGATAAATTTCCTTTTATTGCTCCATCAGGATAGGTAGTTTGTGCAGAGAACTGATTACATTTTTGGGCTGCAGTTTCACACTGTACCTGCACACATGAAGTGTGTTTGCTTGAGTGCCCCTCTGTACTGAGCTACTTGCCTTGTAAAAATTTGTGTGTACCAGGAGCATTGACATTAGAAATGCAGAGAGAGAGAGCTGTATTTTAAGGCCTCATGCACACTGGACGTTAAAATAACGTTATAAAAACGCCAATAGCTTTGCAGTGAGTTTTTTAACTTTTTTCAACGTTTTTGCAATAGCGGTTTTTAGCATTTTTTAGCGTTTTTTATTTTTTATTTTTTTTCTGCTTGTTGAAATTTTTTTTTTTTTTTTCAAATGGATTAAAAACGTTAAACGCTGGTGAGCGTAGCTTTTTAACGTTTATCGACGTCTATCAGCGTTAGAGCGTTTTTACAGCTGAAAAACAACTCTCAGAACCCACTAGTTTTGTTTTTTTGTTTTTTTTACTGCTCAAAAACGTTACTGCCCAAAACTGCTGATAACAGCCTATGTGTGCATGGACACATAGGATAACATGATGGAGAGTTTAATGACTGTAGAAAAAAAATCTACTGCCAAAAATAGCTGCTGTAATAACGTCCAGTGTGCATGAGGCCTAAATATTGTGTATACAAGCCCAAAGGAAGAGATTACCCATGCATTGTGTTTTGATATGGCATGTCTGGTATCCGCTTTCAGGGACATATAGGAGTCTGTTTTTGTTTACAAAGTAATGTGTCAAGAATATGAATTTTTTAATTTATCTGAAATGTCTTTCTTAAACAGACAAGGTTGCTGCTTTTAAAAAACCTTTTAAGCAAGCAAGGGAACCCACTGACACAAAAAGAATTGGCTCAGCTGGCTAGGTAGGTGCAGTGACATGTATTATGTCTGTACAAATAGCTCTTTGATTAAATACCAATGTACTGAATAAAGTTCAAAGACAAAAAATAAATTAAATAAATGTGTGTGTGTGTGTGTGTGTGTGTGTGTGTTTTATTTTTATTTTATTTAATGTGTAATTCTGTTATTAGGCAGACTGAAGGATACTCTGGCAGTGATATAACTGCACTGGCTAAAGATGCTGCACTTGGGCCTATAAGAGGTATGTACCTAAGCAGTTCTGGCTCTTACAAGGCTAACATGATATTGTACATATGTGTTTCATTTTTGGCTGTTATGCTGCTTTTTTATTAAAAGTAAGATTGGTATATGAATATTCTGAAAATGTTGATATACATACGTTGTTATAGAATTGTGTGGCATGGAGATGAGTCCCATTTAGTTTTTCTAAGGGCTTGTTGGTGTTTCAAGAGATGGGGATTTAGAATTTCTCTTAGCAGCAAATTGACACAAACTATACAATAGTTCAGTGGTCATCAACCCTGTCCTCAGGGCCCACTAACAGGCCAGGTTTGCAAGATAACTGAAATACATCACAGGTGATATCATTTGCTGGGCAGTGATTGCAGTATTCTAGTCTGCATCTCCCCAAGGTAATACATAAAACTAGGGTTGTCCAAGTACCGATACTTTTTTTTTCCAAGTACTCGCCGATACCGATTACCGATACTTTTTTTTTTTTTTTTTAATGTCACGTGACAGTGTGTTTTTTTTTTTTAACAATGCTTTCTTTTTTTTCAGGGGGGGGGGGGGGCGTGAACGGTGTATGTGTGTTTTTTTTTGTTTTTTTTTATTTACAATTTTTATTTTTTACAATAATTTTTTTTATTCTTTATTGCAATATGTGTTTTTTTTTTTTTTTTTATCAGCCTTGTTGGGGGGCTTTGGTGAGATATCGGGGGTCTTAACAGACCCCTGATATCTCCCCCTAGAGACAGAGAAAGAGACCGAGGATAGAGATTCCCCAGTCCCTTTCTCTGCAGCCTCAGCTGCACTGAAAATTAATGGAGAGAAGACAGCGGCTTCTCTCCATTCATAAACTGACACATCATAATCACAGGAGATTACAATGTTTCAGTTATCTGAATAGACACAGTCAGCTGACTCTGTCCATTCACAAAGGAAGGAGGAGGGGGACAGCGGAGAGGGACAGCAGAACGGAGGGGACAGAGAAGGAGAGGGGAACGGCGGAACGGAGGGGGACAGCGGAGAGGCACAGCAGAACGGAGGGGACAGAGAAGGAGAGGGGGACAGCGGAACAGCTGAACGGCGGAGAGGCACAGCAGAACAGAGGGGACAGAGAAGGAGAGGGGAACGGCGGAACGGAGGGGGCATGGAGGAGGATGCTGTGACAGTCAGCGGTGATCGCTTGTGGGGGAGTTACAAGCACCGATCACCGCTGTGTCGCTAAAGCAGCTGAAAGCCGCGGGGGGAGAAGCTTGTAACTCCCCCACACGCCGATCACCGCTGACTTCCAGGTATCTGGGGAAGCATCGGGAGCATTTGCCCGAGTACAAGTATAAAACCTGGCCTGTTAGTGGGCCCTGAGGACGGGGTTGATGACCACTGCAATAGTTGATGAAAAAATAAATGGTATGACGTACTTTATCTTTATTATGGTTACAATTAAAAGACAGCAGCTGCTGACTTTTAATATATAGACACTTACCTGTCCAGGGAGCCTGCTATGTCGGCACCTTAGCAGATTTTCAGATCAGCTGTCAGGTGCTGCTTCCATTCGTCATAGGGGAAACCGGCAGTGAAGCCTTTCACTGCTGGTGCCGAGCTGCGCTTTCTAACTGGCCCAGTAGCAGGAGAAGAAGGGGGGCCAAACTTCCGAGGGATGATGCCGTTTACCAGAAGTGGGGAAGGGCACCTGTCAAAATCCCCCTCCCCCTGAAAGGTGCCAAATGTGGCACCGGAGGGGGGGGGAGGAAGCAGATCAGTGGAAGTTCCACTTTTGGGTGGAACTCCACTTTAATAGCTTGCATTAATGGACGCAGAGTTTCTTGGGTATGGAGTGTGATGACCTATAGTCAGACTGCCTGTAAATGTTTTTTCTTGTTACAGAACTGAAACCAGAGCAAGTGAAAAATATGTCAGCCAGTGAGGTGAGTGCTGTTGCTGAGTAACTAGTAAAATGTTTATTTTTGTGTGATGGTTAAGGGCAAAACTAAGCGAAAAAGCTTGACAATGAGGAAGGATTATTTATTATTTGCAGCTTACCATCTTTCAGATGTGATGGCTGCATTCATTTTCTTTTTTAGGCTTTCCTTCTTCTATATTCATCTGGTGATCAAGCCAGTAAGTCTGTTTTTCAATGGAGCAAGTTCTTTTGTCATTCAAGGGATGGAACACACTATTTTAACGCTGGTTAAATGTTAAATCTCGGTTTGATCAGATGCTTTGGAGGACCGGTCCCCACCCATGCTAACACAAGGGATGTTGTTCACCCCTTGTGATAACATAAAAGTTGATCTCCAAAAAAGAATTTAAAATTAATGTAAAAAAAAAATAAATGTAATCCCTTGAAGACCAGGCCTATTCTGACACTTTTTGTTTTCCATTTAAAAATCAGTACTTTTTGCTACAAAACTGCTTAGAACCCCCAAACATAATAAATAATAATAAAATATATATATTAATATTATAATTTATTAATGTTTTTTAGCAGAGGCCCTAGGGAATACAATGGTGGCGGTCGCAAATTTTATGTCACAATATATAGAACCCAATTTTTTGGAAAAATATAAAAGATGATGTTACACCAAGTAAATAGATACAGAACATGTCACTCTTTAAAATTATGCATGCTCGTGGAATGGCGACAAACTTTGATACTTAAAAATCTCCATACGCGATGCTTTAAACATTTTTTGAATACCAGTTTAGAGTTACAAAAGAGGTCTAAAATTATTGCTCTCACTATAACGTTCGCAATGATACCTCACGTGTGGGGCAAACAACGGTTGTGACCTATGTATGCGTTCACTGAAAAAAAAATAGCCTTGTTTTACATTCTCCATGACCAGAAGTGATGAAATGCATGTCGCTTCCAGTCTCCTAGACCATAAAAATGATCGTGGGCTTTCCAGTCCTCAATCACCTTTATGGCAATGGGCCGCAAGCGCCAGATCAGATCCTGGGCTCCCCAGTGAGACAGGTAAGCCCTGGAAACAGGAAAGACATGGCAGGAGGGGGAGGCGGGCGGACGTGGACCCCTCCCGCTGTCTCTAAAAGCAATCCAGTGGCTAATCGGCTGCTTGAAACACTCTTAGCAAAAAGGGAATCTCCAACTGAAATTTTTAATATTGGGGTTATGGCTGACGGCTGCAGCCATGGCCCTGATATAACCACTTAAATACAATAACATACATGTACTTGACTTGCGTCAAGTGGTTAAATTAAATAGTTATTGAAAAAAATATTTTTAAAGCATCTCAATGCTCAGGCGCGAATGCAAACACACAAGTCCTGCATGTGTGTGTAAACAGCGATCACACTACACATGTGAGTTCACAGCAAACGTCACTGTAAGAGCAATAACTCTAGCGCCAGACCTCTTGTGTAACATTAAAATGGTAACTGGAGTTTGTCGGCACTACACGACCGTACTCAATTTTAACCTGGCCAAAAACCAGAGCACTTTTTGCAAAACGCCACTGCGTCTCTTCAACTGACAATTGCGTGGTCGTGCAACGTGGCTCCCAAACAAAATCTATGTCCTTTTTTCCCCACAAATAGAGCTTTCTTTTGGTGGTATTTAATCACCTCTGCGTTTTTTATATTTTGCGCTATAAACAAAAAAAGAGCGTCAATTTTGAAAAAAATGCATTTTTTAATTTTTGCTTTAATAAATATCCCCAAAAATATATAAACATTTTTTTTCCTCGGTGTAGGCCAATACGTATTCTACATATTTTTGGTAAAAAAAATCGCAATAAGCGTATATTGATTTGTTTGTGCAAAAGTTATAGCGTCTACAAAATAGGAGACAGTTTTATGGCATTTTTATTATTATTTTTTTTTTTACTAGTAATGGCGGCGATCAGCGATTTTTATCATGACTGCGACATTATGGCGGACACAGACAATTTTGACACATTTTTGGGACCATTGGCATTAATACAGCGATCAGTGCGATTAAAAATGTCACTGGCAGTGAAGGGGTTAACACTAGGGGGCAGTGAAGGGGCCCCTAGTGGCCACAGGGTGAGGCAATGTTACATAACGTAATTTCGCCCAGCCGTGCCATTCTGCAGCAGTACAACTGTGGCGGCTGGTCGGCATGTGGTTAAAACATGACAGGTTAGGTATTTACTCAGCGTAACATCTTCTCTTATTTCACCAAACAATGGGTATTATGTTTTTGTGCATTAAAATTCAAGAAAGTGTATTGTTTCCAAAAAAATTTGAAGCATAAAATTAAATTTTATAATATTGCATGAATGTACATGTGGTACATCAAAGAAGACTGCAACATCAAGTGTGAAGTGCAAACCTATCATAAACAGTAACCATAAATAATCAAAAGAATGAATCTATTGTATAAAATAACAGGACTTATGAAATAACAGGTCACAGGAGTGCACTTAGTTCTGCACTTCTGTAACCCAGATTAGGCCATACACTGGTACACATATATGCAGCCTCATGTAAGAAGACCCACTTTAGTGATGCAGCATAAATGTGTACAAGCAGCGGGAAAGGGTTAAGTTAATTAGCTGACAATATAAGTATAGTGTTGGCACTTTTATTTTAGCATAACTTTGGAGGAGTGATTCGCTGTCCTGGTTGTCCTATACTGCAGGAAGCCTTTAAAATGTAATGTAATCTGTCAGTGTTAATGTTTTGAAAAGCAAACAAAAAAAAAAAGAAGGAAAACTGCGCACATGTTGTATTAATGTACATATAGAATGATACAATACATTGGTACACTCCTAAAATTCACCCAGGGATCCTCAGTAGTGCACATAGATTGAATAAGACCAGAAATCAAACATTAATGGTGATGGTGACTTCACTTTTTTACTCAGATAGATACATAAATGATCAGTTTGCACAAATGAGGGGACCTCCACAAGGAGTGGAGTATATACAAAGAATAAACAAAGCCCATTAAAATGACCACTTAATAGAGTGCCTTAATCGGTCCCAAGGTTCATGTAAAAATAATGCCACTCAGACTTCAATATCATCGGATACGATATTCACCCAACCTGACCACAGCTTATCAAATTTCTTAGGGCACCTACTTGCAAAGTAAGTCAATTTGTACATTGGCAGGGCTTTAGTGACCAACTCAATCCAGGCCCCCAAACGAAGGAGGGTCTGGGTTCTTCCACTACAATACAATCGATTTTTTTTTTTTTAGCGTTAAAAAAAGGAGTCGGAGTAGACTTTTGGGATGTTCTAAGCTCCTCCTCATCTAGATTACCCAGTAAACAGCAGGCAGGGGTACAGATGTTGAAGAGCCAGCTTCCCCTCAATAAATGTACATAATCCACTCCAAAAGTTACACACCTTTGGGCTATCACAGACCATGTGAAAAATCTCTGATGGCAGCATAACATCTCTGACAGTCAGGAGATCGAGTTTTCCCCATCAAAAATAGTCTATGAGGCGTGTAATAGATCCTATGTAAATATTTTAACTGGATTATTTTATCGCCTGCAGCGATAACCCCAGTAAATTGGAACCCCACCACCTCTTCACAGACCTCATCCTCCAGATTCTATATGTCAGAACTCCATTGCAACCTGATTTTATCCATCCATGGGGAAGAATCAGACAAAAGGAGAGAATAGTATCTAGAGATTAGTTTTGTATGATCTCCATTTAATAGCTCCTCCAATCCTGAGGGACATTGATGAACTGCCCTTAAGCCAAACTGCGCTGCCACCTCATGTCTAAGTTGCATATAAGGGAACAAATACTTGGACGGGAACCCCAATTCAGCCCAATAAATGGAAAAAGATTTAAACTCTATCGGAGAATAACTGATGAGCATATTTAAGGTCAACATTCGTGCCGCGTTGGACTGCAGATAGTTTATACAGTTCTCCCAAACTCGGGTTATACCACAAAGGGGCAGTAGGGGATTTACTTAGAGCTGTTCCATTCAGGCTTTTGTTGCAGATATGTAATATTTTGTATGAGAATTTCAGGATTGCTGCCCCCTCAGTTGGGTATGGGCCATTCGTATATAATAAATTAATTAGAGCCTCATAAGATCCCATTAATGCAGCTTGAATTGGAACCGCGGCATTTGGTAAATTCAGGAAAAAACACGCATGTATATGCATTAGTTGGGCTGCCAAATAGTAACTTTGTAGATCAGGAAACGCTAACCCTCCCCCTTGAGTAGGCAGTTTCAGTGTATTCAAAGAAATTCTATCGGGGCCCGAACTTCACAAAAAGGAGGAGAGAAGAGCATCGACAACCGAGAAAAGTTTCTTAGGGAGATAAACTGGGGCCTGCCAGAATAGATATAAAAATCGAGGAAGGTATATCATCTTGAATATTTTAATTCTCCCCAGTAGATTCAGGGGCAATTTGGTCCAGCCAACTAGAGTATGCTTAAGTCTTTGTATCAGCTGGGAGATATTATTAATAGCATAGGATTCTACAGGTTGCTGCACCTCCTCCCCCAAGTATTTAAATTTAGCAACCACCTGTAGAGTAATTGATGGAGGCAGCTCTGCTATATTGGGGGTCAAGGAAATATTGACCAATTTCTCCAATTGACTCTAAAACCCGAGAAGTGTCCAAAATGAGCAATTGTCTCTAAGACAGTTGCGTCTCATTCTTTAATGGTATGACTGTTGAAACCCAAGCTTTAAAAAATGGGGGTATCTGATTTGCTTATTCTGCCTCTGAAACCAGCTCCAACAAGATTTACCTTGCACATGGAAGGCGTTCTTTGCATGGTGCGAGGGCAAACGGCTTAACCACAGGGAATACTGTAACACTCGTATTTTAGCATTTCTTCCATCTGGCGTTGACCAGTGTCTGGCCCTGTGTATTCTAAAGGAAAAGCTTTCTACCTAATCCATCTTTTTCTAGAAGCCTCTTGTTCAGAAAAATCCATCAATTCAACATCTTTTGGAGGACTTCACTGCTAATGTTGCCTTCTTGATTACAGTCACATCTGTTGTGTTTCAGGGTTAGCAGCTCTTTTGTAAAGTGCCATTCCATGTTTTAGACAAGGTGGTTCTGAGACCCAAATCATCCTTTTCATCCAAGGTGGCCTAGTCCTTTACCCTCAATGGGGAAAATGTTCTCCCCTGGCTTTGTCCAGCACCAAAACAGAAGGAAGATGCCTTACATTAAGCCAAAAAGGAAAAACAAGGAAAACCAAAAACTGCACTAAAATTCCCAGATAAATTTATTACTGTATATAGTAACTCAAAAGTTTGCATACCCTTGGAGCATTTGTCATATGCAGTACCATTTGTAAAGAAAACAAGTGAGCAGGCCAAACACATTTACTTTTTTTCATATTTCATATTCAACTGTAGGCCATTACAAAACATGGCAACAAGTAAACAAATTAAATGACCCCTGTTCAAAAGTCTGCATACCCTTAGCTCTTAATACTGTGTATTGCCCCCTTTTAGCATCAATGAAAGCATCCAATATTTAATATTCCTGATTTGTGCCTGTAGTAGCATACACTTGTATTAAAAGTACTCTGTTCTCTTTGCACTGCTTCCTTTGTGTGAAATCCCTGGTGATCCTGCCAGTCCCGCTGCTTTCTTATTTCAAATCGCTTATAAAAAAAGTATTTATAATTTTTTTTTTTTTCTTGCCTTTCGTTTCTATTTAAAACTGCTTACTTTGTTATACAGTACAGGACACAAGTCCCTTCCTTCTGCTACCCGATCAACTCCTATTGCTTGCTAAAAAAACAAATAAAAAAATTGCAGCTTCAGAGAGTGAGTGGGGTTCTTTGGGTACACTTCAGGGGTTGTAGTATCCAATCTCCTTTTGGCAGTGCCCAATCTCCTGAAGGCAGCAGCATATAACACAGTCTATGATAACTAGTCTTGTGTCAAAATAAGGAACTTTACAGGTAAGTCAGAATTCCAATTTTTGCGTATGGACACAAGAAATGTTCTGCTCCCTGATTGTTCCCAGTTTTGAGATTCGCCTAAATCGCAAATGAAAATTGGCTGACTGTACATATGTCCCCATGTTATTGTTCTGTAAATTTATTGTGAAAGGGAATCAATGTATTTTTTCTTTTATTTCAGATGCGTAATATCAAATATTCGGACTTCCTGAGCTCATTAAAGAAAATAAAGTGCAGCGTTAGTTCTAATACCCTGGAATCATACATTCGATGGAATACAGAATTTGGTGATACCACGGTTTGAAAGACAAAACTCGTGTCAAAAGGTCCTCAAACCAGTTGCTAAATGGCAAATGTGATCCTGGAAGCCTTTGGAGAGATTTCATTTTAAAAAACTGGAACTCTAAAGAAATCTAAAAAATGACACTCACCTGTGTGCACTAAATCTTTAGAAACCCAATAGGGATGTGAAAACGATAATTCTTTTAAATGGCGTATTAACAGGATGTTTCGGTTTTACTTATATGGGGCTCTCTGTCATCCAAATCTGCTGAAAGATTGTCCTTACCAGATCAGCACTGACTTTACTAGATGGGGTAGTGGCAACTTTCATTTTATGCTGTGTTCATAAGCTCGTGAGCTCAAAAGGAATACTGGGTGTAGGAAGATCTGTGCCTTCAGTACACGTTCCAGGTTTTGTTTTTTTTGTGCCTGCCCATCTTTTTAATAACCTAATACTTCCTTGGTATTTACCAACTGTGACTGTTTGTAAATGTGTGTATTCATTCTGCAATAAGAAGGCTAAAGAAAATATTTGCTTTGCCAGAGTGGTGTCATTTTACTTAATGTGCCAAAGAAACCCTTTTGGTGGCACAGAAAATGAAAGTGAACAAAAGCACATGAATACATTGTGAAGCAGCTAACTTGTTTTGTTCTATGTTCTTCAGCCCTATAGCTCTCCTCACATGTGAATGTCTAGCGGGATGCGGTTTGTCAGATTATGTCTCAGTTTAATTCTAGCATCTTGAAAAATGCATGGTTTATTTTCCAATATTTTGACAATTTTGCTAATTGAATTTTTTCAAAAATAACTTTTCAAATACATGACTATGTAAGATTGTTGAAATTGTTCTGCCATTTTTGAACTATAAATGGTTCAAAAAAAATTTTAGAAATCATACTTGATATTCTGCTGCTTTGTTGTGTTACATCATATTGAAGGATAAATAAATATTTGCCCTTACTTGGGAGATATGGGATTATGGAAATGCAGAACACTCTTCCAGGTGGCAATACAAGAACTGAGGAAACAAAATGCTTGTCTACACCCTTTCCCTTCTGTGTTTAATATCCTTTTTTTCATGGTTCAGGAATATAGTATGGTTACATAGTGCCTTTCCCCTTATGTAACAAGGCAAAAATGATTTTGTACTTCTTTTTTTTTTTTTTTTTTTAATAAACAGGTGGTCTGGATTCCAACTGGAATAGAAACAACTTTTGCATTATAAAAGTGTAAAAAACATTTTTTCTATGCATTTGATTCCTATAAGGACACCTGGGAATTCTAACTCATGTAAAAGCTTATTTAAGTGCTATAAATGGGGATTTCTGTTGGCCATGAAGTTGACTGCTTTCTCTGTTAAAAGTTTTATAAGGCTGAACAGGAAAACGTGATGCAATGAAAAACAAATGTATAGAAAAAATTACTTGGACATGACCTTGATGTTCTGGTCATAGAGGTCTGTTGGCTCAGATTTCCTGATGTTGCCCTTTTGTAGATCAAAAAAAAAAATGTTGGTAACCTGTTTTTAAGATATCTTTCATCTTTAAATCCCGACTAGAGTAAATACAATTACTTTTTATTTTCCTTTTGGAAAGATATAATTTTTCTTTATGGTTTACATTAATGTGTGAAATATAGTAGCATTATCTCAAGGGTTTGGAATATGAATAGAGCAGTGTGGAAGAGCCTGTTATGTTTCTTTGCTTCTTGAAATTGATGCACTGAACACTGTTCTAAAATGAAATTAAAGTTGTGTTTTATACAGAAGCCCAGCTTGTTTTAATTTTGGATTTTTTGTGTTGATGTGTTTTTAGCTTTGTAAAGAAACTGTGGATTGAAAGGGGTGTTAAAAAAGTTTGTTAAATTTTTACATGTATGAAATTGGAACAGAAAACCGAGTGTACTGGATAGAACAAACATATGCACCCATATGTGGGTAGGACTTTAAAGGCAACTTGACCACAAATTCAATTTGTTGTAAAAACATATTTGTATATATTAAAATTCTGTTCTGTGGATATAAATGCATATTCTAAAAAAACTTGCATGGCTCAAATTATATGCATCTTAGAGTTATACACATGAAATCATTGTCTCCACTCCAACCCGACACATCTCAGGTCAATCTTTCTTCAGGGGTATACTGGGGGAGATATTTTGTGTTTTAGATTTCATATGAGGTGATTGAAAAAACATGTAGCCGTACATCAATTAAAAGAACCTAAATCTGCCAATGCCAGAAGAGGATCGGTGGTGTCTCCCCGCCAGAGAGCCCCAGTCACCCCAACAGAGTTCCAGAGGGAGAAGCCACCTCAAACCCTTTGGGTAGGGAGTGTGAGATGTTGGCGACAAAAGGGGAATTGAGGCAAACCATCAACAATCTGGTCCTGTGGAACATTGAACAGCTTTCTCTGTTGGATCCTCTCAGGCAATTGCTAAGTTGAGTGTACTGGATAGTGCATGTAAAACACTTATACTACAAAAATAATTAAAATGTAATTCTGATCTAAATCCAGTAACTTTAATACAACACCAACAAAACCCAACCAGTGGAAAGCCAAGTCACACCAGCAGTTGCTTAAAATCACTCTGGCTAGGTAGCCAGCAAAAGGATGCAAGCAGTAATGGATTCCCTAGGGTGGTTACTGCAGTAGTCTACAAGGTTGTCCAAAAAGCTGGCACAAAGAGGGGACTGAAGTCGTAATCTGGGTAGTTAAAGCACCTCCACTATATTATCATGACCCTTCATCCGAGAAGTGAGGTACTGGATAGCCTGTTAAAATAGGCCCGGGGATGACTGTGAAATGGCACTCAAATTGCATCTGTCGTGCATATGAGGATAATTTTCCTGCACAGTATTTATAAATGAGTAATTTTTAAACAATAATATTTTTAAGATACAGGATCAACCAATATGAATACAGACTAAAATAAGAGATTTTTTTTTCACCAGACATGTATGCATACCAAATGGTTATATATATTGGTAGACAAAAACAATTGTTGTACATAAAATCAAGAAAACTAATTGAAACACCCGCTAATAGCAGTGTTGTACTTTTTTAATGACACAGAAATGATAAAACTTCCCTGCAGAATCAATAACCAAGTAAATATGACAATTACACAGAACGTCTGTATTTCACAAACTCAACCGTTACTATACTGCAGGTAAGTGATTAATAAATTATAGAATGTCTTGCGAGCAACTAGGGTGAAAATTATGTAATCTATAAGCAAGCAGCAAATAACACACTCCCAATATAAATGTGAAATATTAAACTAAAAACAAAGAATGCTGCGCTAATGATATAAAGTATAGCCAAACTC
The DNA here is from genome assembly GCA_037952835.1 of Lithobates septentrionalis. NCBI lineage: Eukaryota > Metazoa > Chordata > Amphibia > Anura > Ranidae > Lithobates > Lithobates septentrionalis. Next base: position 2,586,304 of record JBBDGP010001354.1, read on the forward strand.
TTGGTGTATCAATATTCCTGTGCAATAAATACCAACATGGATACAAAATGTGTAAATGTACACTGATGCGATTATAAACTGTATCCAATCTCTTAGTGCATCAATTTTCCTGTGCAAAATGTGCCAATATACAATAATATAATAATAATAATAATGATGTATTCATATAATTCTTCTTATACTAGTCCAAATATATATCCTGTGCTTGAGTGTTATCAAGTAATTGATTAATAGTGTCAGGGTAAAGATCTGTTTGTCCAGGGTGACTAAAAAGCCTATTTTGACCAAACTTAAGTGTGAGGTCACACTTTGTGAGGTGAGCGCATTTCTAATGGGAGAGCACTGAGGTGAACATGCATAAAGCACGTTTTTTGAGGCTCTGTGAAGATTAAATAAGTTTCATTTTTATCCTGACACTATTAATCAATTACTTGATTACAATCAAGCACCGGATATATATTTTGGACTATTATAAGAAGAATTATATGAATATATCTCATTATTGTATATTGGCACATATTGCACAGGAAAATTGATACACTAAGGCCTCATGTACACTGCTGCTGCTAAACAGACGTTTAGGAGAAGTTGGGCATATTTTTCAATTGCTCCTGAACTCTCCTCTGTTATCTTATCAGTACATGTATACAGGGTAGTTTATAGTCATTTCTAGGCAGTTGAGTTTAGAGGCCTTTTTTGGAAAGCAAAAAAATCAGTTCAGACGCTGAGTTTAGAGGCATTTTAAAGCGCCAAACGGTTCTAAATGCTATAACTCGCGTTTAGCCGCGTTTCGTTTACAGGCGTTTTTAATTTTTGGCTATTTTGAAAAAAAAAACGCTTCTAAACGCAAACGCGTTTTAAATGCAGCAAAACAGATGTTTTAAACGTAGGTGACTATCTGTCAAGTTAAATCGTTCAGGAGAGGTTGTAAAAACGTCCTGTGTACATTAAGCCTAAGATTGGATACAGTTTATATCGCATCATTGTACATTTGCACATATTCTATCTATGTTGGTATTTATTGCACAGGAATATTGATGCATCAAGAGTTTGGATATATTTTATATCATTAGCGCAGCATTATTTGATTGTAGTGAAGTGATTAATGACATGAAATAAAATTTAGACGTTTGGTATGTCAATGGTATGGAAACGATAAAAATTATAATGAACAGTTAAAACTGATGGTTATCCAACTGTATATAATAATCAATATTTAAGATAAAACAATTGAATATAAGGTAAAAATCAATACGACATAATTAACCTTTCCAAAATGGCTACTGGTTTGAAATGATAGTTACCAGAGTTTTAAAATGGCTACAGTGGTTTCCAAGATGGCTTCTGCCTAGAGAGGGATTACGTCTTGCATCCTCCAGAGTTTCATAGTATCAATGAATCTTTATAAATGTGGAGATATGAGTTGATGAATGAAGTGTGTGTGTCTGAGTGTCCTTCCATGGCATCGATCTTGATCCTATATACCATTTTGGACAATAGGCTCATAAAAATTTTGTAAGCCTAGCCCAGAAGGTGTAACTGCTTTTTCATTGGTTGAAAGATCTATTGATTACCGTATATACTCGAGTATAAGTCGTTCCGAGTATAAGTCGAGGCCCTAATTTACCACAAAAAAAATGGGAAGAAATTATTGACCCGAGTATAAGACGAGGGTGAGAAATGCACAGCTACTGTAAGTGGAAAAGAGGGTCAACAATGCCCATTTGCAGCATCACTGTGCCCATTTGCATGCCTCACTGTGCCCATTTGCAGCCATAGGTCCCCTGAACTTCAAACTCGGTAGTTAAGGGTTCCTAGATGCCCCCTAGCTGCAGCCAAAATTTGGGGTCTCTGAACCCAAAGGGTCCCGAAATTACATTGCTGCAGATGGACACAGTTGACCAAATTTGGGGCCCCGTATCTCAGGGCCACTTAGTGCTAGGAACCCCAAATTTGGTGTGCAAACCCAGTGGAACTAGCACCATAAAATTTCCAAAGATGGGGTTTCTAGCACCAAGTGGCCCCGAGATACAGGGCCCCAAAATCAGTTCAGAAAATGTCAAGCACTTTTCTGCAGCAGAGAATGACATTTTCCAAACCGGTTTTGGGGCCCCGTATCTCAGGGCCACTTGGTGCTAGGAACCCCAGCTTTGGATATGTTATGGTACCAGTTCCACTGGGTTTGCACACCAAATTTGGGGTTCCTAGCACCAAGTGGCCCTGAGATATGGGCCCCCAAAGTCGGTTCAGAAAATGTCAAGCACTTTTCTGCAGCAGAGAATGACATTTTCTGAACCGATTTTGGGGCCCAGTATCTCGGGGCCACTTAGTGCTAGGAACTTGTGCTTTGGATATGTTGTGGCACCAGTTCCACAGGGTTTGAACACCAAATTTGGGCTTCCTAGCACTAAGTGACCCTGAGATATGGGGCCCCAAAGTCGGTTCGGAAAATGATTTTTTTTGCTGCAGAAAAGTGCTTGACTCCAGTATAAGTCGAGGGGGGCACTTTCAGCACAAAAAAATGTGCTGAAAAATTTGACTTATACTCGAGTATATACGGTACCTTTTTGTAGATTTAGGTAATACCACTTTCAACCATTAAGCGTGTCCAAGGGCAGCAATACTTGTTCTGAAATATCTTCTAAGTAATATGTTCAATCTTCATAATGTGTATCTGCTTGTATAGTGGTGCATATAGAGATACACTATATAGATAGAGATAATACATATAATTATATATAGAGCGAGAGAGAATTTTTGTGTGTGTATGTATGTATGTAATATATATATATATATATATATATATATATATATATATATATATATATATATATATATATACACAGTACCTTGAGAAAGTATTCGGCCCCCTTGAACTTTTCAACCTTTTGCCACATTTCAGGCTTCAAACATAAAGGTATAAAATTTTAATTTTTTGTGAAGAATCACCAACAGTGGGACACAATTGTGAAGTGGAACGAAATCTATTGGATATTTTAAACTTTTTTAGCAATTAAAAAACTGAAAAGTGGTGTGTGCAAAATTATTCGGCCCCCTTACTTTCAGTGCAGCAAACTCACTCCAGAAGTTCAGCGAGGATCTCTGAATGATCCAATGTTGTCCTAAATGACTGATGGTGATAAATAGAATCCACCTGTGTGTAATCAAGTCTCTGTATAAATGCACCTGCTCTGTGATAGTCTCAGGGTTCTGTTGAAAGCGCAGAGAGCATCATGAAGACCAAGGAACACACCAGGCAGGTCCGTAATACTGTTGTGGCGAAGTTTAAAGCCGGATTTGGATACAAAAAGATTTCCCAAGCTTTAAACATCCCAAGGAGCACTGTGCAAGCGATCATTTTGAAATGGAAGGAGTATCAGACCACTGCAAATCTACCAAGACCTGGCTGTCCCTCTAAACTTTCAGCTCAGACAAGGAGAAGACTGATCAGAGATGCAGCCAAGAGGCCCATGATCACTCTGGATGAACTGCAGAGAACTACAGCTGAGGTGGGAGAGTCTGTCCATAGGACAACAATCAGTCGTACACTGCACAAATCTGGCCTTTATGGAAGAGTGGCAAGAAGAAAGCCATTTCTCAAAGATATCCATAAAAAGTCTTGTCTAAAGTTTGCCACAAGCTACCTGGGAGACACACCAAACATGTGGAAGAAGTTGCTCTGGTCCGATGAAACCAAAATCGAACTTTTTGGCCACAATGCAAAACGATATGTTTGGCGTAAAAGCAACACAGCTCATCACACTCAACACACCATCCCCACTGTCAAACATGGTGGTGGCAGCATCATGGTTTGGGCCTGCTTTTCTTCAGCAGGGACAGGGAAGATGGTTAAAATTGAGGGGAAGATGGATTGCAGCCAAATACAGGACCATTCTGGATGAAAACCTGTTGGAGTCTGCAAAAGACCTGAAACTGGGACGGAGATTTATCTTCCAACAAGACAATGATCACAAACATACAACAAAATCTACAAAGTAATGGTTCACAAATAAACATATCCAGGTGTTAGAATGGCCAAGTCAAAGTCCAGACCTGAATCCAATCGAGAATCTGTGGAAAGAGCTGAAAACTGCTGTTCACAAACGCTCTCCATCCAACCTCACTGAGCTCGAGCTGTTTTGCAAGGAAGAATGGGCAAGAATTTCAGTCTCTCGATGTGCAAAACTGATAGAGACATACCCCAAGCGACTTGCAGCTGTAATCGCAGCAAAAGGTGGCTCTACAAAGTATTAACGCAAGGGGGCGGAATAATTTTGCACGCCCCACTTTTCATTTTTTTATTAGTTAAAAAAGTTTCAAAAATCCAAAAGATTTCGTTCCACTTCACAATTGTGTCCCACTTGTTGGTGATTCTTCACAAAAAATTAAAAATTTTTATCTTTATGTTTGAAGCCTGAAATGAGGCAAAAGGTTGAAAAGTTCAAGGGGGCCGAATACTTTCGCAAGCCACTATATACAGGTAAAAGCCAGTAAATTAGAATATTTTGAAAAACTTGATTTATTTCAGTAATTGCATTCAAAAGGTGTAACTTGTACATTATATTTATTCATTGCACACAGACTGATGCATTCAAATGTTTATTTCATTTAATTTTGATGATTTGAAGTGGCAACAAATGAAAATCCAAAATTCCGTGTGTCACAAAATTAGAATATTACTTAAGGCTAATACAAAAAAGGGATTTTTTAGAAATGTTGGCCAACTGAAAAGTATGAAAATGAAAAATATGAGCATGTACAATGCTCAATACTTGGTTGGAGCTCCTTTTGTCTCAATTACTGCATTAATGCGGCGTGGCATGGAGTCGATGAGTTTCTGGCACTGCTCAGGTGTTATGAGAGCCCAGGTTGCTCTGATAGTGGCCTTCAACTCTTCTGCGTTGTTGGGTCTGGCATTCTGCATCTTCCTTTTCACAATACCCCACAGATTTTCTATGGGGCTAAGGTCAGGGGAGTTGGCTGGCCAATTTAGAACAGAAATACCATGGTCCGTAAACCAGGCACGGGTAGATTTTGCGCTGTGTGCAGGTGCCAAGTCCTGTTGGAACCTGAAATCTCCATCTCCATAGAGCAGGTCAGCAGCAGGAAGCATGAAGTGCTCTAAAACTTGCTGGTAGACTGCTGCGTTGACCCTGGATCTCAGGAAACAGAGTGGACCGACACCAGCAGATGACATGGCACCCCAAACCATCACTGATGGTGGAAACTTTACACTAGACTTCAGGCAACGTGGATCCTGTGCCTCTCCTGTCTTCCTCCAGACTCTGGGACCTCGATTTCCAAAGGAAATGCAAAATTTGCTTTCGTCAGAAAACATGACTTTGGACCACTCAGCAGCAGTCCAGCTCTTTTTTTCCTTAGCCCAGGTGAGACGCTTTTCGCGCTGTTTCTTGGTCAACAGTGGCTTGACACGAGGTATGCGGCAGTTGAAACCCATGTCTTTCAAGCGTCTCTTGGTGGTGGATCTTGAAGCACTGACTCCAGCAGCTGTCCACTCCTTGTGAATCTCCCCCACATTTTTGAAGGGGTTTTTTTTCACAATCTTGACTAGGGCGCGGTGATCCCTATCGCTTGTACACTTTTTCTGACCACAGTTTTTCCTTCCCTTTGCCTCTCTATTAATGTGTTTGGACACAGAGCTCTGAGAACAGCCAGCCTCTTCAGCAATAACCTTTTGTGTCTTTCCCTCCTTGTGCAATGTGTCGATGGTCGCCTTTTGGACAGCTGTCAAATCTGAAGTCTTCCCCATGTTTGTGTAGGCTTCAGAACTGGACTGAGAGACCATTTAAAGCCCTTTGCAGGTGTTTTGAGTTAATCAGCTGATTCGTTTGTGGCACCAGGTGTCTTCAAAATTTAACCCTTACACAATATTCTAATTTTGTGACACACGGAATTTTGGATTTTCATTTGTTGCCACTTCAAATCATCAAAATTAAATGAAATAAACATTTGAATGCATCAGTCTGTGTGCAATGAATAAATATAATGTACAAGTTACACCTTTTGAATGCAATTACTGAAATAAATCAAGTTTTTCAAAATATTCTAATTTACTGGCTTTTACCTGTATATAATGTGTATGTGTAATGTGTGTGTGTGTGTGTGTATGTATGTATATATATAATGTGTGTGTGTGTGTGTGTATGTATGTGTGTATATATATATATATATATATATATATATATATATATGTTATTTACAACAATGATTGGTATATTTTTAAAATATTTGAATATATTGGAGTGAGGAAAAAAACCTGATATTTCTTTTGAGATGTTTAACTACTTCAATACAGGGCACTTACACCCCCTTTCTTCCCAAGCCAATTTTCCACTTTCAGCGCTGTCACTGTTTAAATGACTACTGCATGGTCATGCTACACTGTACCCAAACAGAATTTTTATCATTTTATTCCCACAAATAGAGCTGATGGGTGGCACTGATATTCAGCACTGATAGGCAACACTGGGCACTGAAAGGCTGCACTGATGGGTACTTATGAGTGGCACTGATGGGCTGCAATGCTGGGTACTTATGGCATCACTGATGGGTAGTTATGGGTGGCACTAATACCTGGCACTGATGGCATTGTTAGGCATCACTGATGGCACTGGCAGGCATTGGAGATGGGCACTGATTGGCAGCTGCCTGAGCACTGATTGGCATTTCCCTGGTGGTCTAGGGTGGCATACCTGGTGGTCCAGTGTGGTGGACATCCGAGGGGGGGCTGCGCTGATAAACAATCAGCACAGACCCCCCCCCCTGTCAGGAGAGCAGCCGATCAGCTCTCCTCTACTCATGTCTGTCAGACGTGAGTAAGGAAAAGCCGATCAACGGCTCTTCCTGTTTACATCGTGATCAGCTGTGACTGGACACGGCTGATCACGTGGTAAAGAGCCTCCGTCAGAGGCTCTTTACCGAGATTGGTGTACCGTGTCAGACTGACACACCGCACCACTGATCGCCGGCCACCTGCTAACCGCGCCATAGCCAAATGACGGCTACAGCACGGCCGGCTAATTCTGGGAGGGTGTCCTCCCTTGAACAAGCTTCTTGCGCGCCCCCTGGGGCGTGCATCAGGCAGTGTCCATGACCATCACGGATCGGGGTAAAGGGCCAATCCCAACGGCCCTTTACCATGTGAACGCTCTGTCCGATAATGGAGCTGTCACTGTCAACAAACTAGCGTTATGTCCGGTTCTCTCCTCTCCTCGCACCGATTGTGAGAGGAGTGAGAAGCTGCAGTGTAAGGCTGCTTGTTTTTTTTTTTCTTTACTCCGAGTGCCCAGCAAGTGCACATCTGTGCCCCATCCATGCCTCGGAGTGCCACATCTGTGCCCAGCAGTTCTCTATATTCCACATCTGTCCTCTACAGTGTCACATCTGTGCTACATCAGTGCCAATACAGTGCCTATCAGTACCACCCCATCATGTGTAAAAAATGTGTTATTTTCTTTCCACATTTTCTAAAAACTTGTGGAAAAAAAGACATGTTCAAAAGACTATTTTGCCTCATAGAATATATGTTGGGGTATTTGCTTTCCAAAATGGGGTAATTCTGTAGGTAATACCATCGTCCTGGTGCTCCAGGGCCATCAAAACTGTGATATGTTACATGGGTAATTTATGCTTCTAGAACGCCTGACTGTGCTTCCTGCATGTTGGGCCTCTGTATGTGGCCATGTGTATGTGTAAAAGGCATGTGGTATCGCCATACTCAGGAGGAGTAGCAGAATGTGTTTTGGGGTGTAGGTGCAAGTATGAATATGCCATGTGAGAGAAATAACCTTTTTAATATGACAATTTTGTGGAAAAAAAAATCTTCATTTTTGCAAAGAATTTTGGTGAAAAAATTTTAGCGTGAAAAAACTCACCATGCCACTTACTAAATACCTTGGAATGTCTACTTACCAAAAAGGGGTCATTTGGGGGTATTTCTACTGTCCTAGCTTGTTAGTGCTTGTTAGTGTCTCAAGAAATAAGATAGGCTGTCAGTACATCAGGTGTGATACATTTTCAATGATTGGCACCATAGCTTGTAGTAGACTCTATAACTTTCACCTAAAATAAATAATATACTCTGATTTGGGTTATTTTTACCAAAGATATGTAGCAGTACAACTTTTGGCTAAAATTTAAGAAGAAAAATTACTAATTTGCTAAATTATATAACAAAAAGGCAATGTTGCATGACCGCACAATTGACATTTAAAGTGTGACAACTGAAAATTGGCCTGGTTAGGAGGGGGTATAAGTGGCCAGTGGGCAAGTGGTTAAGTAGAGATGTAACATTTCTAGACCTTTTGAAGCCATCGAAAAAAAAAATGTTTTGTTTTTTTTTTTCCAAGGAAAAATTTAAGTTTTTGGAGAATATGAAAAAAAATTTCAGTGTGGAGTAGTTTTACAAACTGAGTCATTTTGTTACTTTGGGAACATGGAATGCAGTGTATATAAAAGTATTATGCTGGAAATAAAAGTACAGCCTAACCAGTGAATAAACTAAACTTGCTTCTCAAAATGTCATTTTTTTTTCATTACAAATGGAATAACACGGACTGTATATATGTTAAGGCCGTTTCAATACAGTGAATCGGGAAAGTATTCACGACGCTTCACTTTTTGCACATTTTGTTCTGTTACAGCCTTATTCCAAAATGGATTGCATTCATTATTTTTCTCAACATTCTACAAACAATACCCCATAATAACTTGAAAGAAGTTTAAAATCTTTGTGAATTTATTAAAAATAAAAAATGAAAAAATCCCATGTACACAAGTATTAACAATGTTTGCTATGACCTCCAAAATTGAGCTTAGGTGCATCCTGTTTCCACTGATCATCTTTGAGATGTTTCTACAACTTTATTGAAGTCCACCAGTGGTAAACTCATTTTATTGGACATGATTTGCAAAGACAGATCTGTCTATTTGAGGTCCAACAGAGGCATTTCAGAGTTAAAACCAAGCTATGAAATTGTCTGTAGACCTCCTAGACAGGATTGTAGCGAGGCACAGATCTGGGGAAGGGTACAGAACATTTTCTGCAGCATTGAAAGTCCCAATGAGCACAGTTGCCTACATCATCCGTAAATGGAAAAAGTTTGGAACCATCAGGACTCTCCCTAGAGTGGACCGCCCAGCCAAACTGAGTAGCCAGGGGGAGAAGGTTCTTAGTCAGGGAGGTGATAAAGAACCTGATGGTCACCCTGACAGAGCTCCAGCGTTTCTCTGTGCAGAGAGGAGAACCTTCCAGAAGAACAACCATTTCTGTAGCACTCCTCCAATAAGACCTCTATGGTAGAGTGGCCAGACAGAAGCCACTCCTAGGTAAAAGGCACATGGCAGCCCCTCTGGAGTTTGCCAAAAGGCACCTGAAGGACTCTCAGACCAAGAGAAACAAAATTCTCTGGTCTGATGAAACAAAGATTAAACGTTTTGGCCTGAATGGCAAGCTTCATATCTGCAGGAAACCAGGCACTGCTCATCACCTGGCCAATACCACCAGTAAAGCATGGTGGTGGCAGCATCATGCCGTGGGGATGTTTTTCAGTGGCAGGAACTAGGAGACTAGTCAGGGTCGAGGGAAAGATGAATGCAGCAACATACAGAGACATTCTTGATAAAAACCTGCTCCAGAGCACTCTGGACCTCCCTATTAGAACAAGTTAACAAACATCTGCAAAACATACAGAAAACCCATTTATCTTGGGTCGGAAAAATAGCTGCATTTAAAATGCAGACTTTACCAAAAATGTTATATTACTTTCGATGCCTACCTATCCCAATACCTACCAAATTTTTCACACAATTAAATACAAAACATAAACATTTTATATGGAATGGAAGGAAACCCAGAGTGGCATTTTCAATTTTAACTACCAATAAATCTTCAGGGGGAATGAATCTACCAGACATTAAGTACTATTACTATGCATCCTTATTAGACCAGATGAAATTTTGGTTCACCACACCGGAAGACAAGTTATGGTTAAATATAGAAAAAGAATCTAGTAAAAGTTATGATCTCCATGCTCTAGCAATAGCTAATGCTTTACTCCCTAAAGTAATCACATCCAATTTACTAAGTATCAAAGCCACAATATTAGCATGGAAACACATCTTTTCTAAAACTAAAAATATAGAAATAAAATCCAAAGTATTTAACCCAACAGAAGTAATAAATTATTGTAGAATTTGATTATCAGTAGATGATTGGATCAAACAATGCTACCATTTATACAAAAATCTACCTTTGCACTTCAGGTCTGTAATTATGAGTAAGCTTGTAAAGTGTAACCGTTTAAAGGATTTCAATCTCAATAACCATATAGAAATTCCATCAATATTGTGGGAGTTTTTTTACACACCAAAAGAAACGAAAAAGGAAAGGAATTTCCCTTTTCTATGATCTACTGACCTCCCATTCCAATAATAAAAATGCACATATGATTAAATGGGAGAGAGATTTAGATCCAAAATTTTATTGGGACCAATGGAAAAAATCCTTACAAATATTTAATAAATCGTCGTGTATTGAACACTGGGACAATGTGCAAAAAATAAACAGATGGTATTTAACTCCATACAAATTATCAAAAATCTATCCTTCCACATCCGACATTTGTTGGAGATGCAATGAGCAAACTGGCAACCTTCTACACATTTTATGGAGCTGTAAAAAGCTTTTGGAATTCAGTAACATCCTTCATAGCAGATATTACAGGGAACCTTTCTACGTTTACTCCTGCCACAGCCTTATTAGGTATAAATCTTGATAAATATCCCATAATATACAGGACAATTGTGGTTCATATTTTTATAGTGGCAAGACTCACAATAACGAGTCTGTGGAAATCTATTGATGCACCTAATCTATCTACGGTTATATCCAGACTAAATACTCAATCACAATTGGACTTGATGCTAGCTTACAAGAACTACTCCACCACCACCTTTAGAAAGAAATGGCACAACTGGTTATCTTATCTCACATTAGAGCCTCTAATTACTTAAAGGAATCTAAATTATAACTCTAATCCTCAGATTGGAATACTCTGAACAATCATTTAAGTAATATGTCGGTGTAGTTTATCATTTCTGGTTTCCCATATATTTTTGTTTTCCCCTCTTCTAATATTCCTTCCCTAATTAAAGTTTAAATGGGCTAAATTATAGATTTAACTTGGTGACCTCCCAGGCCTACAGTATGAACCCATTAGGGTAGGCAGGTCCAGGACATCAAGAACTGAACAATCCTATACTAAATTCCTTTATAGTATAGATATTACTACTAATATTGATTACTGTATACGGCAATTTTATTTGTATTGTTTCTTACCTAACATGAATAAAAATTTATTGTTAAAAAATTTTTTTGTTTGGGTACAGTGTTGCATGACTGAGTAATTGTCATTCAAAGTGTGGTGGGAGCACCAAAAGCTGAAAATTGGTCTGGGCAGGAAGGGGGTGAAAGTGCCCTGTATTGAAGTGGTTAAGGGGAACCCTATGACAGAATTAAGAAAAAAACAGCATGGGGTCCCCCCAAAATCCGTACCTGGTCCTTTGGGTCTGGTATAGATTTTAAGAGGAACTCCATGCCAAAATTAAAAAAGAAAAACGCAAGGGGTCCCCCCCCCAGAATCCATACTAGGCCCTTCGGCCCTTTTTTCTTTTATAAATGTCATTATTCCCGCAGCATGTTATACACATCGCACAGATGCGCCACTTTACAGGCAGACTAAGGGGACCCCCCCCCCCCCCCAGGCATGATATTTAAAGGAATATTTCATTTTCATTTCATTCTGCTACTTTAAAAACTATTGTTTTAAAAATTATTGTTTTTTGCATTGATACATGTCCCCCAGGGCAGTACTCAGGTCCCCATACACTTTTATGGTAATAACTTGCATATAAGCCTTTGAAATGAGAACTTTTGATATTTCATGTTCTTGTCCCAAAGACTTATATAGAGTTTGCATGTTCGCTAGAACTTTTTGCCTGTTCAAGAGGTTCTGGTGCGAACCGAACCGGGGGGTGTTCGGCCCATCCCTAATAACCAGCGCTTCAAGACATTACTTCTTTCTAGACATGTGCACTGCCAAAAAAGTTGTTCATTTTTGTTTTCGTTTCATTCGTTTATTTTTTTTTCTCGTTTTCGGGTCATTCTTTATGGTCGCAATCAAATTCATACATTCGTAAATTCGTACGTTCGTACATTCGCACGTTTGCACATTCGCACATTCGTACATTCATATATTCGTAAATTCATAAATTCGTACATTCGGAAATTCGTACATTCGCACATTTGTACACATTCGCACATTTGTACATTCATAAATTCATACATTCGTAAATTCGTAAATTAGAAAATTCGTATATTCATAAATTCATACATTTCTAAATTAGAAAATTCAGAAATTTGTAAATTCGAAATTTGAAAATCCAAAAACCCGAAAATTCGAAAATATGAAATAGTAAGTAACTATTAAATTATAGGTATTGTAATTTCCTTTCAAATTTGGCTGTTAGTGAACGTAACAAATACGAATTTATCCGAAGTTACGAATTATCCAAAATAATGAATGCTGCATCTAAACAAATGGAATGGAACAAATTAATAATAAATAATAATAATAATAAGTTTTTATTATTATTATTGTTATTTATTATTATTAATTCATTACGTTCCATTTGTTTGGATATTGGCATTCGTTATTTTGGATAATTCGTAACTTCGGATAAATTTGTATGTGTTACGTTCACTAACAGCCAAATTTGAAAGGAAATTACAATACCTATAATTTAATAGTTAGTAATAGTTACGTTATTATTAGTTAATTATTATTTCAGATTTCTGAATTTACAAATTTACGAATTCACTAATTTACGAATATACGAACATACAATTTACAAATTTTCGAATATTCTGAAAAATTCGTTAAATGGGTTTTTGTTAATTCGGATATTTCCGAATTAACGAATTTGTTGAAATTCGTTAAAAAATTAATTTGGAACTAAACGAATTGCACATGTCTACTTTCCCTATGTCACATGGAATGACCAGATGTATCAGGTAAGATAAGGTTAGAATTGCCATAACGTGGTGGTGATCTCCCATAGAATTTAATTAAACTTATCCTACGATGGCCTCTGGCATTGTACCAACATAGATGACTTACACTCTGATTTCTGGTAAACAGTCTACATGCCTGGACGTCAGTGGCGGCTGGTGCTCCAAATTTTTGGGTGGCGCAAATGAACTGAAAAATTCTGAAAAATACTGAAACAAAAACAACTGCAGCCACTGTGCCATCAAATTCAGGCACTGTGCCCAGCAAATGCAGCCAACTGTGTCCATCATATGCATAGCCACTGTTCCCATCATATGCATAGCCACTGTTCCCATCATATGCAGCCAGCTGTGCCCAGAAAATGCAGCCAACTGTGCCCATCATATGCAGCCACTGTGCCCATCATATGCAGTCAACTGTGCCCAGCAAATGCAGCCAACCGTGCCCAGCAAATGCAGCCAACTGTGCCCATCATATGCAGCCAACTGTGCCCATCATATGCAGCCAACTGTGCCCAGCAAATGCAGTCAACTGTGCCCATCATATGCAGCCAACTGTGCCCATAATACGCAGCCAACTGTGCCCATCATATGCATCCTCTGTGCCCATCATATGCAGCCAACTGTGCCCATCATATGCAGCCAACTGTGCCCATAATATGCAGCCTCTGTGCCCAGAAAATGCAGCCAACTGTGTCTATCATATGCAGCCAACTGTGCCCATAATATGCAGCCTCTGTGCCCAGCAAATGCAGCCAACTGTGCCCATCATATGCAGCCAACTGTGCCCAGCAAATGCAGCCAACCGTGCCCAGCAAATGCAGCCAACTGTGCCCATCATATGCAGCCAACTGTGCCCATAATACGCAGCCAACTGTGCCCATCATATGCATCCTCTGTGCCCATCATATGCAGCCAACTGTGCCCATCATATGCAGCCAACTGTGCCCATAATATGCAGCCTCTGTGCCCAGCAAATGCAGCCAACTGTGCCTATCATATGCAGCCAACTGTGCCCATAATATGCAGCCTCTGTGTCCATCATTTTTAGCGTCTGTGCCCAGCCAATGCAGCCAACTGTGCCTATCATATGCAGCCTCTGGGCCCATAATATGCAGCCACTGTGCCCCCACCACCCTGCCCACTCGCCCGCCACTGTCTGCCCAGCACTTACCCCATCATGGTGGCGTGTCCTGTTAGCCCCATACCAATTCCCAAAACTGAACATGAACCCAAACCCAAATCCCTTTATCCTGGGGAGGAGTTAGAGAGTATCAGAAAAGGGGATTGGGAGGTTCCTTATCCTTTATGAAGGGAAGGTGAGTCTCCTGTAATAGCAGTGACAGCAGGAGACCAACGCCCATATGCACCTGTCACTGTCAACTTCTCCTACACATGTAATGGCTTTAATTTATACCAGAGCTGAAGTTACACTTTTACAAGGAAATCCTTCCCATCACAAAGGAGAACTGATTTCTGTAGAAGGTTTGGGAGGGCAAACCACACCAGCAGTTAGGATACGGGTGAAATTGGCTATTGGCAAGGGATCAGGATTTATGACAAATGTTTTGGTATCAGAGTTACCTGAAAATATTCTTGGGATGGATGTACTTCAAGGTCAGTCAATTCAGACTGAAAGGGGTACATTCACATTCGGGTATCCTGATAAAGCGTATCTGGTTAGGGCGGTGAAGGCTGTGGTCAGAGGTCATGCAAAATGGACCCCTGTCTACATTCCTCCACCAGAGAAGCCAGTCTGTCTCAAGCAGTACAGACTTCCTGGAGGCCACAAAGAAATTGGGGAGACTATTCTAGAACTGTTGAGAGTAGGGATCCTTAGACCTGCTGTAAGTCCTTTCTCGTCTCCGGTGTTCCCAGTAAAGAAACCTGATGGGACATAGAATGACTATGGATTACAGAGGTCTAAACAAAGTGGCTCCTCCATTGAGGTCATCTGTACCTGATATGATCTCAATTGTTGAGAAAATTGCTAAAAAGGCAGGAGAATATCATGCTGTGATAAACCTGGCTAATGCTTTCTTTTCGATTTTGATAGAGCCAGAGTGTCAAGACCAGTTTGCTATGGTGTGGGACGGCCGCCAGTATCCTTTCACCATGCTTCCTGAAGATGTTCATTCTCCAACGATTTGTCATGAACTGATTGCCCGAGATTTAAGTACCCTGAGTTTGAAAGTCGCTGTGTTTCCCTACATTGATGACATCATGATCTCTGGAACAAAAGAAGATGTAACTGAAGCACTGCACCTGCTGATACAGCACATGAAGAACAGAGGGTGGGCTATCGACAAAGACAAAGTCCAAGGACCTGCCACAGAAATGAAATTCCTGGGAATGATGTGGACTAGGCTGCAGAGGAAAATTCCAGAGACAGTTATGCAAACTATCCAGGCGCTGTCGCCCCCTACTACCAAAGAGGAGGCACAGAAGTTCATTGGAGTTGTGGGGTTTTGGAGATCGTTCATCCCACATCTTGGACTGATTCTGAGGCCTATATATAATGTCACCAGAAAAAAGTTCTCATGGTGTTCAGAGCAGCGGACCACATTCCTGGCTGCTAAAGAAGCTGTTTTGCAGCATCAGGGATTAGGACCTATGAGACAAGGAGTACCATTTCAGCTGGATGTAGTGGAGCAGAATGGTACCATATCTTGCAGGCTGTGGCAGCAAATGAAAAGAAGGGACAGAGAGCATTACCCATTGGATTTTGGTCCAAACAACTGACAGGGGCACAGAAGAGATACACGCCCCTAGAGAAGTACCTGTTTGGGGCCAACACAGCACTTCAACATGTAGAGACCATTACAGGAAAGGACACAGTCACCATACATACTGCATTGCCAATAGCAGGATGGGTGAGAGATAATGGACTGACCACTAGGGCAGCTGTAGCACAGAACCAGACACTAATGAAATGGAAGTGGTACCTTCAAGAAACAGGGGGTATTGCAGCTGGGGATGTCAGAGACAATTCAAAACAGTTGGCAGGGCTTGTTACTTTTACCAGCACCCAGCCAGAAGAAGAAATTCCTGTGCTGCAGTCACCCCCCATTCAAGAGGCTCCACCCTTTGAGTCTCTGTCAGAAGACATGAAGGAGCCAGCGTGGTTCACTGATGTTTCAGCCATAGTCGCCTCATCTGGGCGTAAATGGACAGTAGCAACCTACAACTCAAGTACAGACACAGTGCTGCAGGAGACCGGAATTGGAGGGTACAGTCAGTATGCACAGTTGAAAGCTGTAGTGATGACTCTTCAGGAGAATCCTTCTTCCCATGTCACTATCTACACTGACAGATGGGCAGTTTTTAACCACTTGCCGACCAGCCGCCGTAGTTTTACTGCGGCTAGGCAAATTGACGTTACCTTACGTCGCTTCCCATTGTAGCCACTAGGGGCGCGGACGTACCCACGGCTCGCCGTCAGAGCCGGTAGGAGTGCCCGGCGGGCGCAATGACCGCCGGGCACCCGAAATCGCTCGTGACAAAGAGTGAGAACCGGGATCTGTGTGTGTAAACACACAGATCCCGGTTCTTTCAGGGGAGAAGAGACTGATCGTGTGTTCATACCAAGTATGAACAGCGATCTGTCATCTCCCCTAGTAAGTACCCTCCCCCTTCAGTTAGAACACAGTGAGGAAACACAGTTAACCCCTTGATCGCCCCCTAGTGTTAATCCCTTCCCTGCCAGTGACATTTTTACAGTAATCAGTGCATTTTTATAGCACTGATCGCTGTATAATTGTCAATGGTCCCAAAAATGTAGTAGTAAGAAGAAGTCCTGGACAGCTGGACTCAAAATAATGTTTCACCTTTATTGAATAATGATCATAAAAGATACATGCCACAGCTATGATTAAGCTCTGATTACAGTGTGAAACACGTCAGCTTTCCTGCATTTTTCTGCTGTGGCATGTATCTTTTATGATCATTATTCAATAAAGGTGAAACATTATTTTGAGTGCGGCTGTCCAGGACTTCTTACTACTTCATGACAAGCATTGCCGTCACCTGCTACTTCCAGCATGGAGGAGATGTCTGTTTCCGATTGACCTTCCTAGAGCGGTGATGTTTTTCGGTCCGAAAAATGTGTCAAATGTGTCTGCCATAATGTCGCAGTCCCGATAAAAAAAAATAAAAAAATCGCAGATCGCCGCCATTACTAGTAAATAAATAATAATAAAAATACCACAAATCTATCCCCTATTTTGTAGATGCTATAACTTTTGCGCAAACTAATCAATATACACTTGTTTTTTTTAACAAAAATATGTAGAACAATACATATCGGCCTAAACTGAGGAAAAAATGTGTTTTTTTTAAAAAAAATGTGGAATATTTATTATAGCAAAAAGTAAAAGATATTGTCTTTTTTTCAAAATTGTCGCTCTTCTTTTGTTTATAGCGTAAAAAATAAAAAACGCAGAGGTGATCAAATACCACCAAAAGAAAGCTCTATTTGTGGGGAAAAAAACTGTCAATTTTGTTTGGGTACAATGTCGCACGACCGCGCAATTGTCAGTTAATCCGATGCAGTGCTGTATCGCAAAAAATGGCCTGGTCATTGAGCAGCCAAATCTTCCGGGGGCTGAAGTGGTTAAAGGACTGACAACTTGGATGCCCACGTGGAAGTTGAATCAATGGATGATTAATGGAAAGGTGGTGTGGGGAGGCATGGAAGTCTGGAACTACATCTGTAAGGAAGCTCACTCCCGCACCATAAAAGTGGGGCATGTTGATGCACATGTGCCACTAGTCCCAGACTTTGAGAACTATAACAGAGTTGCAGATTAAATTGCCAAAGTGAAGGCAGTTGTGCCAATTGATCCTGTCTTGATGAACTTGGCCAACTGGGCCCACAAGCAATCTGGACATTTGGGGCAGAAAGCAACATATGGGCACAGCAGAGAGGATTTCCTATATCCATGGACATGATAAAGACTGTTAAGGGGAACTGTACAGTGTGTGGAGAAGTGCGACAATGGCCATTGCAAAAGTACTCCACCAGGTTGATTAAGAGGGGTGAGAGGCCTGCAGAGATCTAGCAGATTGACTTCATCGGTCCCCTGCCCCGGGGAAACAATGGACTGAGATATTGTTGCACTGCAGTATACACCTATTCAGGACTTATGCTTGTTCATCCTTGCAAACGTGCAGATCAAGCCACAACGCTTCAACTGCTCCAGAAACTTGTCGTACCTTATGGTTGTCCCAAACAAGTCCAAAGTGATAATGGCTTACACTTCACACTGGCAGTCATGTTGTTAAATTCTAGGCCAGTGTTTCTCAACCTTTTTCCAGTCGGAGCGCCCTTAAAAAGTATTTTCAGTCTTGAGGCACCCCAGTCCAAAGCTTGGTCCACGTTACTGTGTGTGGCGAAATACGCGCAAAGTCGCGCTCGTTCCTGACACACAGACAAATGCTCTGCTCTTTAGGGGTGCCATCAAATCTTAATGATACCCCACACATTGTAAAATATGGGGTGCTTTTGCTGCAGTGCAATTTTAAAGAAAAAGGTCGGGGACTTCTTTCCCTGCATTTTTCTGGGTAGGGAAGCCCATTGAAATGAATGGGCTGCCCTACACACAGCCACACAGATGTTAACCAAGGGCTTGTTCACATGTCAGGTTGGAGGGGTGGTAAAACCACATGGTTGAGCTGTTTTTACCACCCCCAACTTCTCCCCCTTTAGCTGTGGAGGCAGCAGTTGGGGGTGTACACATGCTGTGGCTGCAGCTGGAGGTATACCCAGGGTGAATGCGGCTGCACTGCAACTACCCCGCAGCTGTGTGCATTGCACGGTTGCGATGTAGTGATGTTGCATTAAAACAGGTGGTGAGGAGGCAACATAATGCCTCTGTAAAGCGATCTGTGAACGGATTGCTTTTCAGAGGAGTAGCAGTCCTTGCTGCTATTACAAACAAGCCCTACAAAAGCAGTTCTGATGGGGGGGGTAGGATTACAAGTAACATACACACACGCATTCATACATATGCACACACGCATACAGACACTTGTCCACATACACATACAGACACATACACACACACACATACAGACACGTGCACATACAGACACGCGCACACACACATACAGACACATGAGCATACACACATACAGACACATGCACACACACAGACACACACACATACATATAGACACATGCACACACAGGTACAGACACATAAACACACACATACAGACACATGTACACACACATACAGACACATGCATACACACATACAGACACATACACACACACACACAAACACACATACAGACACGTGTACACACACATACAGACACTCACATGCACACACACACAGACACATATATAAAACCCTTTTAAAACAAATCTAGCTTCTAGCACAGTACCTTTCCAGTTTCCTCATTCAACCGGGTACTGCACTGTAGGGGGAAGCAGAGAGCACAGCACACTCCCTTGCACTTTACTTTCACTTTGCTGAGGTTGATGGAGCTTCTCACAGTGCCGATGTACAGTTCGGCAGGGGATCGGGAGAGATTTTTATTTTTTGCGCTATAAACAAAAAAAGAGCGACAATTTTGAAAAAAAAAAACGCATTATTTTTTACATTTTGCTATAATAAATATCCCCCAAAAATATATAAAAAAACTTTTTTTCTCCTCAGTTTAGGCCGATACGTATTCTTCTACATATTTTTGGTAAAAAAAATCGCAATAAGCGTTTATTGATTGGTTTGCGAGTTTACAAAATAGGGGATAGTTTTATGGGAGCTTTATTAATAATTTTTTTTTATTAGTAATGGCGGCGATCAGCGATTTTTATCGTGACTGCGACATTATGGCGGACACATTGGACATTTTTGACACATTTTTGGGACCATTGTCATTTATCCAGCAATCAGTGCTATACAAATGCACTGATTCCTGTGTAAATGACACTGGCAGTGAAGGGGTTAACCACTAGGGGGCAGTGTAAGGGTTAAGTATGTCCCCGGGGAGTATTTCTAACTGTGGGGGCATGGCTACGTGTGACACATCACTGATCTCTGTTCCCGATCACAGGGAGCAGAGATCAGTGACACTGTCACTAGGCAGAACGGGGAGATGCTTGATTACATTAGCATCTCCCTGTTCTTCCTCTCCGTGAGGCGATCGCGGGTAACCCTGCGGCGATCGAGTCCGCGGGACCCGCGACCCGACTCACGGAGCTCCCGGCCGGCGCGCACACAATGGCACGGCGGCAAATTTAAAGGGACATACAGGTACTCCCATTTGCCCAGCCGTGCCATTCTGCTGACGTACATCGGCGTGCGCCAGTCGGGAACCGGTTAACAGATACCATGTTACTGCCTCTACTACTGAGAGGGAATCTGGCAGGAAGTTTTGATGTTATATTTGCATTGGCAGATGAGCTTCAAGACAGTGGCTGGGACTCTGACTGGTTAGTGGATACTTCTCAGCAAGAGTGGAAAGTGAGGCTACATAACATTAAACCTTCCAAAATAAACAGCAGATCTTCTGGGAAATATCAGTATATTTCCTCTCCTCCCTATTGATGTTCTTTGGGAGGGTCAGAAGTGCATTGTGACAAGGGCTTTTGGAGGGGACTGAATGCTAGCCTCTTGCCTACTGACTATGGGCCCTAGCATTTGAGGGAGCTACAAGCATTTAGGAAGATATTCTGTTATGTAATGCAAAAGGACATTATTAAGGAGGCCATGATGGTCTCTGCCGTTTGGGGTGTGGCTATATTCCAATGTTCTATTGTGTCTGTCTGCCTCGGATATTATGGGATGTGTATGTAGATTAGCTGTGAGATTGGTGGGGGTGAATTCCTCCAACAGCTCTCACTGCTGATTGGACAGTCTACCCCGCCCTGAATGCAAAGATGAGGGGATTGTCCAGAGTATTACCTGTGTACCTGTGTTTTCAATAAACAGTCCATGTTCAGCAACCAAACGAGTATTGTCTTGTTTGTTGTGAGCGGTTTGGAATATCTGATATCTATATTCAGACTGGGAGGAAGCGGTATATGACGAAAGCTATATATATATACAAAAATCCGCGCTTAGGACAATCTGTGGGCTGCTGCCTATCTCAAATTAGTGCCACTAAGGGTCTAATTACAAGAATGAATAGATATTTAAGGAGATAGAAGTAGCGCTGCCCTCTGTATTGCTTGTTGATTGATATAATCTTTAGCCTAAGTACAGGTGCCTGTGGCATGTAGGAACTTCATCACTAAATGCCGTATCCAGGTCCCAAGATAGAAAAACTTTATGATATAAACAGAACAAATAAATTGTATTCGAATAAAATAAATTAGATAAAACTAAGATGCAGGTGAAAAGTGTATATGATTTTACATGTGTCGTTGTGCTAAGTGAAGCAGTATACTTTACACCACAACAGAGAAAAAATTAAAAAATTATTGGAAAATACACCCCAAAGATCAAAAGTATTGGGACAAGATGGCGCCAAAAGTGAGAAAAATATCTTAAATTGAATCAAAAAACATGAGTAAAAGAAAGTGTCAGTGCAATAACTAGTAGACCACTACCAAGTTATAAGTGAATTGCTGCAATAAAATGGTAAATGCCCCCAGAAATAAATAATAATTACGGTAGTGTTTGCCTCAAATGTTCAAAAGTATTGAGACAGTGTGCCTCTTGTGAGACGTGACGTGTTATGATGTATAACAGAACTAACATTAAGTAGAAACACTAACTGTGCATAAATAAAATTTTAAATAAATAAATAAATATACAATTGTTCCAGTTTCCTATCTATGATAGCAAGCGATATGGTTGATTTCAAGTAAAGTTTATATATATAGTCCATGCAAAGAGGGAAATTGTAAACCAGGTAGGGAAAGCAGAGTTCGGCTGAAATTGCTGTTTATTTCACCCTAGAGGGTACACCGCAGTGACTTCAGTGCGATTTTTTCACAAGGTGACTTGAAGTGCTCGCCCCCCAATGTTACCCCACTCACCAGAAATAAACACCCCTGCAGGGGTACCAAGCGAATAAGTGGGTGCCTTAGGGCGGGTGTTTTTCACTCCAAAGACTGCTTCCAATCCTCTGCTTAGTGCGGTCCTCACGGTTGTTGCAGGGAAAGAGAGTGTTCTAATATCACCATACTCCTCCAGCTGTATACCACCTTTAGAATGTTAGACTCTCCAGATGACCGAAGACAAAAAGAAACACAAGGGGCTGCCTTCGTGAAGTATGTATAGGTAGTTTATTCCAGTTAAGCAAAGGAAAGTTCAAAATCGAAAATCCAAAACGAAACAAGCCAAAAAATATATTTAAAATCAAATCAAGCTGCGCTGTATGCAAGGAACGAACCAGCATCGAAATTGAGAGCGTGCGTTCCAATTTGCGTTCCAGCGTCCACTTCCGGGTATGACGTGTGAGCGTGACTCCGCCTTACGCGTTTCGTCATAGGATGTTTTCAAAGACGGTCGTTTCGTCATAGGACGTCTTTGAAAACGTCCTATGACGAAACGCGTAAGGCGGAGTCACGCTCACACGTCATACCCGGAAGTGGACGCTGGAACGCAAGTTGGAACGCACGCTCTCAATTTCGATGCTGGTTCGTTCCTTGCATACAGCGCAGCTTGATTTGATTTTAAATATATTTTTTGGCTTGTTTCGTTTTGGATTTTCGATTTTGAACTTTCCTTTGCTTAACTGGAATAAACTACCTATACATACTTCACGAAGGCAGCCCCTTGTGTTTCTTTTTGTCTTCGGTCATCTGGAGAGTCTAACATTCTAAAGGTGGTATACAGCTGGAGGAGTATGGTGATATTAGAACACTCTCTTTCCCTGCAACAACCGTGAGGACCGCACTAAGCAGAGGATTGGAAGCAGTCTTTGGAGTGAAAAACACCCGCCCTAAGGCACCCACTTATTCGCTTGGTACCCCTGCAGGGGTGTTTATTTCTGGTGAGTGGGGTAACATTGGGGGGCGAGCACTTCAAGTCACCTTGTGAAAAAATCGCACTGAAGTCACTGCGGTGTACCCTCTAGGGTGAAATAAACAGCAATTTCAGCCGAACTCTGCTTTCCCTACCTGGTTTACAATTTCCCTCTTTGCATGGACTATATATATAAACTTTACTTGAAATCAACCATATCGCTTGCTATCATAGATAGGAAACTGGAACAATTGTATATTTATTTATTTATTTAAAATTTTATTTATGCACAGTTAGTGTTTCTACTTAATGTTAGTTCTGTTATACATCATAACACGTCACCTCTCACAAGAGGCACACTGTCTCAATACTTTTGAACATTTGAGGCAAACACTACCGTAATTATTATTTATTTCTGGGGGCATTTACCATTTTATTGCAGCAATTCACTTATAACTTGGTAGTGGTCTACTAGTTATTGCACTGACACTTTCTTTTACTCATGTTTTTTGATTCAATTTAAGATATTTTTCTCACTTTTGGCGCCATCTTGTCCCAATACTTTTGATCTTTGGGGTGTATTTTCCAATAATTTTTTAATTTTCTCTCTGTTGTGGTGTAAAGTATACTGCTTCACTTAGCACAACAACACATGTAAAATCATATACACTTTTCACCTGCATCTTAGTTTTATCTAATTTATTTTATTCGAATACAATTTATTTGTTCTGTTTATATCATAAAGTTTTTCTATCTTGGGACCTGGATACGGCATTTAGTGATGAAGTTCCTACATGCCACAGGCACCTGTACTTAGGCTAAAGATTATATCAATCAACAAGGTATATGACGAAAGCACTCAAGTGGAGTGTGGGACCTTTCGTTACATGCATACAGGCAGGAGGCAAAGTATTGGTCAGATATCCAGGCAAGAAACCATTTGGAGGAGAGTTTGTAGCTGAAGGGCCGGGATTTATTGTTTATGTATTATTAAAAGGAACAGATAATCCCCTTTGTTTTCCACTCCACAGGCTGTCTCCGATTTGATACATAGGAACACCAGAGAAAAAGGGTTACATGATGGACAGAATGATGGAAGACCGCAAGAGCTGCGGAGAGCAAGGCCTTTGATGTATTACAAGCCTGGACTTTTTTCTAAAGAACTTTAGAATGGACTTTCTAATTAACTTTTAGCCAAAGACTGAAACACCTTCTCAGTGACAGAAATATGGGAGGGGTTGCATTCAAGGAAAATTAATGTTTAGAATGAGTTTACTAATGAAGAGATTTTCTGCGTTTAGTCTGAGAGAAAAATCAAGGGCGGAATGTGTTGTGTTTGATATAAAATATATTTTTTCTATAAGACTCATAGCATTCTGGTTTCACAGACACAGAATTTCTCAAACAAATGCTGTTGGATACAATGGTAGTGTAGATATCATTGTTGTATTCCGTTGGCAGTTTGAGAGCAGTTTATTGTCTCTATAGCTACAGTAAACAGGTAGGAAAGTGCCTTTCAAACTGAAACTTCTGAGATGCAGGTTTGTTGGTTGTTGAGGTAACAGAGTTTGTAACAAGCTGACATATAAAAGGACTTATGATGCCTTAAACACAGCCCACTTCATCATGCTTTAACACCAGAAGCCACGCATCATGCAAGAAGGTGCCTGATCTCCAGAAGAATCGCTCTAATGGAAATCACAAACATACAGTAACTGGATTTAAGTAACTTTTAAGTGTATTTCTACTGTTATAGACCATAGGCTGTTTATTTGCTAGGCATTTTGCTTGTTATAGATATCTGTCAGTCTTGTATTGTATTCCTAATATTGAAATAGTTTTGTATGTACAGCATCTTTGTATAGTAAAAGCACATTTACACACTGCAGAGGTCTCAGCTTTCTTGCTTATACCACAAAGTAACCTTGCTAGATAGACGCAAGCAAAACAAACACCACTGAGTATCCTGGCCTGAATGAAACTATACGTTTCAAGTCATTTCTTTAATTACCAACTATTGTCATTATCAATAGCCAGTCCCCTGTTTTTTTTTTGCAAAATCTTTTTTATTACATTTTTCATTAGCATACAAAATTAGCCCACGCAGGGGCCAAACCTTGCCCACGCAGGGGCAGTTCTTCTGATGCGGCAACATACCGCAACAGGGCACAACATACAACATGAACAAACTAACTTATACTATAACCCAAATGTGGGGAGAGGTTCAGTTCAGGAGAATCTATGCTTAAATTGGTACCAACAGGATAATGCAACATGAGAGTAGTTGGGTCAATACACTAACAGACTAGAGATATAGTGTTAATCTAGGAATTGGTTACTGCATCAGTTGCCGTGGTATCATCTAGCCAACAGGTCCATACCTTTTCAAATTTTTGTGGACAACCCCTGCCCGAGTAGGTGGCTTTATACAGGGGTAAACTGGCATTCACTAGGCTTTTCCAGAATCTGACAGAGGGGGGAGACAATTGTTTCCAGTTCATCGTAATGGCCTTACGAGCATAGTACAATAGCAGGGAAATGAGTATTTTCCTGGCTCTGAGCATTGACAGTTGTTCCACCAGCCCCAGCAGACAATATTTAGGATCATTAGGAACACGAGTCTTAGTGACCTTAGCAATCACCTGGAGTACTTCTTTCCAATAATGTTCGATTGCTGGGCAAACCCAAAAAATGTGGAAAAAGTCACCCAGTTGGTAGGAGAAACGCCAGCACTCCAGAGAATGCGCCGGCGACATCTGGTGCAGCCTGTGAGGCGTGTAGTGAGCTCTATGCACAATTTTGTATTGGACCAGTTTGTCCCTAGCTGAGACCAGAGGGGAGAAGGGAAAGTCCCAAATCTCCCTCCAGTCGTCCTCGTCCAGCTCCCGAAGGGTGGATTCGAGCTCCGAGTATGCCAATTCAACTGGTTGGCCTAAGAACTGACACCTGAAGGCATGAGCGATTTGAAGATATCTAAAATGGGCCCGTGCAGGCACAATAAATGTGGTGCGTAAAACGTGAAAGGGGGTGAGCTCCCTTGTTTGTGATAACATGCTCAAGGGTCAGTAGTTTGTATTTGACCCAGGGCTGTGGATCCGGGATGGTATTGAACTGTGATAGGTTAGGGTTCAGCCACAGGGGGGTGTGAGGAGACCAGGAGTTCAGCTGGGGTGCCCTCAGCGCCTTACCCACCTTCCATGCCCACATAGAAGGGGTGAGATGGTGAGGCGTTTTAGGCCCCCTCAATAGAAACCCCTTCAAGGCCTTCACTATAGCCACCTCCAGCAC
The DNA here is from genome assembly GCA_037952835.1 of Lithobates septentrionalis. NCBI lineage: Eukaryota > Metazoa > Chordata > Amphibia > Anura > Ranidae > Lithobates > Lithobates septentrionalis. The sequence goes on from JBBDGP010001354.1 coordinate 2,612,605, forward strand.
GACCGTAGAGTTGGTCAGGTCTGGCTGCAACCACCAATGGGCGGTCACAAGCTGAGTGGCCAAGAAATACTTGTGGCAATCAGGGAAAGCTAAGCCCCCACTGTCCACAGGCCTGGTCAGAGTGGTGTATTTGAATCTAGGCGGTTTAGGCCCCCAAATAAAGGAGAGGAAGAGTTGCTTAAGAGAATTAAAGAAAGTTTTGGTCAGCCATTGTGGGGAGTTCCGAAAAATGTACGTAAATTTAGGGAGGACTTTCATTTTGAGAAGATTGATGCGCCCAATGAGGATAAGGGGAAGATTGCTCCATGCCTTCAGTTTGGTTTTAATTGCTACCAAGACAGGGTTAAGATTGAGCCGCACAAAGTCCCTACTCTCTTTTGAGATGATAATACCTACAGTGCCTTGCGAAAGTATTCAGCCCCCTTGAACTTTTCAACCTTTTGCCTCATTTCAGGCTTCAAACATAAAGATATAAAATTTTTATTTTTTGTGAAGAATCACCAACAAGTCTGACACAATTGTGAAGTGGAACGAAATCTATTGGATTGTTGAAACTTTTTTAACTAATAAAAAAATGAAAAGTGGGGCGTGCAAAATTATTCGGCCCCCTTGCGTTAATACTTTGTAGAGCCACCTTTTGCTGCGATTACAGCTGCAAGTCGCTTGGGGTATGTCTCTATCAGTTTTGCACATCGAGAGACTGAAATTTTTGCCCATTCTTCCTTGCAAAACAGCTCGAGCTCAGTGAGGTTGGATGGAGAGCGTTTGTGAACAGCAGTTTTCAGCTCTTTCCACAGATTCTCGATTGGATTCAGGTCTGGACTTTGACTTGGCCATTCTAACACCTGGATATGTTTATTTGTGAACCATTCCTTTGTAGATTTTGCTGTATGTTTGGGATCATTGTCTTGTTGGAAGATAAATCTCTGTCCCAGTTTCAGGTCTTTTGCAGACTCCAACAGGTTTTCATCCAGAATGGTCCTGTATTTGGCTGCATCCACCTTCCCCTCAATTTTAACCATCTTCCCTGTCCCTGCTGAAGAAAAGCAGGCCCAAACCATGATGCTGCCACCACCATGTTTGACAGTGGGGATGCTGTGGTGAGTGTGATGAGCTGTGTTGCTTTTACGCCAAACATATCGTTTTGCATTGTGGCCAAAAAGTTCGATTTTGGTTTCATCGGACCAGAGCACCTTCTTCCACATGTTTGGTGTGTCTCCCAGGTGGCTTGTGGCAAACTTTAGACGAGACTTTTTATGGATATCTTTGAGAAATGGCTTTCTTCTTGCCACTCTTCCATAAAGGCCAGATTTGTGCAGTGTACGACTGATTGTTGTCCTATGAACAGACTCTCCCACCTCAGCTGTAGTTCTCTGCAGTTCATCCAGAGTGATCATGGGCCTCTTGGCTGCATCTCTGATCAGTCTTCTCCTTGTCTGAGCTGAAAGTTTAGAGGGACAGCCAGGTCTTGGTAGATTTGCAGTGGTCTGATACTACTTCCATTTCAAAATGATCGCTTGCACAGTGCTCCTTGGGATGTTTAAAGCTTGGGAAATCTTTTTGTATCCAAATCCGGCTTTAAACTTCTCCACAACAGTATTACGGACCTGCCTGGTGTGTTCTTTGGTCTTCATGATGCTCTCTGCGCTTTCAACAGAACCCTGAGACTATCACAGAGCAGGTGCATTTATACAGAGACTTGATTACACACAGGTGGATTCTATTTATCACCATCAGTCATTTAGGACAACATTGGATCATTCAGAGATCCTCGCTGAACTTCTGGAGTGAGTTTGCTGCACTGAAATTAAAGGGGCCGAATAATTTTGCATGCACCACTTTCAGTTTTTTATTTGCTAAAAAAGTTTAAAATATCCAACAGATTTCGTTCCACTTCACAATTGTGTCCCACTTGTTGGTGATTCTTCACAAAAAATTAAAATTTTATATCTTTATGTTTGAAGCCTGAAATGTGGCAAAAGGTTGAAAAGTTCAAGTGGGCCGAATACTTTTGCAAGGCACTGTAAATAGGTAAACTGATCAACTCACTGGAGTGGGAGAAAGGAGGGTGAGGAGGACCTGGCCCCCTCATCCACAGGGAACAGCTGAGACTTGTGCCAGTTTACTCTCAACCCCGTGAAGGCGGAGAAGGCATCCATAATACCGAGTGCGCCCCGCAGAGAGTCACCAGCGTCATTCAAAAAAAGCAGCAGATCATCCGCGTAGAGAGCCACTCTCTCCTCCAGCCAACCCACCCCAAGACCACGAACCTCGGCCGAGCTCCTGAGAGCCTCAGCAATAGGCTCCATGGCCAGGGCGAACAGAGACGGGGAGAGAGGGCATCCCTGTCTGGTGCCCCTCTGCAGGGGGAACGGAGGAGACAGGGAGCCATTTAGTTTAATGCATGGCATAGGACCGGTATACAGTATGCGTATCCAAGCAATAAATTTCAGTAGGAAAGCACCTCCCACAGATATACCCACTCAACTGTGTCAAATGCTTTTTCCATATCAAGGGTGGCAATGATCCTAGTGCCCTGGTTAGTATGGGGGGCATGTATATTAGAAAATAGTCTACGTATATTAATGTCTGTGGACCTACAGGGCATAAAGCCTGTTTGATCAGAGTCAATCAGGGATTTTATTACTCTATTAAGTCTAGTGGCCAGTAAATTGGTTAGTATATTTAGATCACAATTGAGAAGTGTGATCGGTCTGTAGGAGGCTCACAGCTTAGGGTCTTTATTAGGCTTTGGAATGAGAACGACATGGGCTTCCCTCATAGAGGACGGTAAAGAGCCCTGTTGCAAACAGGCTTGAAACATCTGAGCTAGTTTGGGGGCAGGTAGTTCTGTGTGGGTTCTATAATACTCTATGGGCAGGCCATCCGGCCCCGGGGTTTTACCTGCCGGGAAACACTTAATGGCCATTGTGACTTCTTCTGGAGTGATCTCTAAAACAAGGAGTTGCCTCTCGGCGTCAGAAAGCCATCCCAGTGCTAGCGTGTCCAACACAGAGATCATAGGTGTAGGTTCAAACCCATCAGGGAGTGAGGAAACATACAGAGGTATAAAATGTGGTAAATGCAGACAGGATATCCTCCTGAGAGGTGACTAATACGCCATCTGCCGTAAGGATTTCCGATATAACCGCTAAGGGCCTATCCTGCTGTGCTAGCAGCGCTAGTAGTTTGCTATTCTTGTCTCCATGCTCAAAGTATTCCTGTCTGCTATCTTGTATACCCTACCTGGTGGTGTCTGAAACATGGAGATGCAGTTCTCGCCTAAGCGATGAAAGGTGCTCAAAGTTGGGGACCGTTGCAGAGGCCGAATATTGATTCAGAGCCTCGTCAACCTTGTGCTGCAGGTCAGTGACCCTGTCCCCAAGCTCCGCCTTCACCGCCGCCACAGCCGAAATATACTGACCCCTGCTGTGAGCTTTGGAAGCGTCCCATGTCATCTCCAGGGAGGCTGATCCCGCATTGTGCGCCCAATAGTCCCGCAAGGAAGGAGAAACTCTGTCGTGGATTGCCTCGTTATTAATCCAATGGGGTTGTAACCTCCAAAGGGCTTTGCTTCGCGACCTGGCGGTCCTAATGGTCAATTTAAGTGGGTGGTGGTCAGAGAGGCCAGAGGGAAGGTAACTTGTCTCCTGAATGCTGGCCAGCAGGGCAGCATTGGCAAAAGCCAGATCAATTCAGGAGGAGGTTTTAAATGTGGTCGAGAAGCAAGAGTACATTCTATCATGGGGGTGAAGTCACCGCCATGCCTCTTGGAACTCTGTTGCCTGAGCCCACGTTCCAAGATCAGAATTAAAAGTAGATTGAGGGGAAGGCCTATCCAGGTCACGAGACAGTGTAGCATTGAAGTCTCCCATGAACAGAACATGCGCTGGGCAATGCGGAGCCAGCCTCCCATAGAGCGCGTACAGAATCTGTATCTAGCTCGGAGGAGGCAGATAGACATTCACAATGACATATTTCTTGTTATAAATGCTCAACACTACCATAACAAATTTCCCCTGGGGATCTAAATGAACATCATGAATTACACATGGTACACGTTTGCTGATCAGTATGGACAGTTGGACACCCCTCGAAAATACGAGGAATAGGTCGCATGAAGCGCCCTTTGCACCCAGGGCTTTTTCAGAGCCAGAACCTTGCTACCAGTTAAGTGCGTCTCCTGCAGCAGCACTATGTGGGGGTTATGCAGTTCTAAATATTGGAATAACAGTGTTCTTTTATATTTGGAGTTAAGCCCCCTGACGTTCCATGACAAAATGGTCAGCAGCTCAGCATCTGAGGGAGCCGTAATGGAACATCAGGGGTAAACAGGAGCAGGATGAGCCCAGCAAACCAACACATGTAAGTAAACCCAAAATTGGCACATATATTCATTAGGGTCAGAGACCAACAAAGCATTTGAACAGCATATTGTGTATCCATATCTTCAAAATAGAGAAACCCCTCTCCCCAGAACACATAACACCCTACCCAGACATCATAAAAAAACACCCTACTACCTAGCCAATACCCCAACATAACTGGGCTAGTAGTTTAATCCCTAAACCTTTATACCAAAGGTCACCTACGTGTGGCTCAAAGTTCCAGGGAAGAAACCTGTTGAACTCCCTACTGACCAGCAACCCCAACAAGAATGCCAGTCAGTTTAAAACCCTTAACAGATAGATCTTCAAACTTCTTTGAAGAGTTCTTCAAAAGGCCGAAAAAACTGAGGGGGGTTAGATACTTCAGTGAGTCGTGTCCAACAAGGTAGCTCCGGAGTAGAAGGATCTAGAAAAAAACATACATCTAGTCCAGGACCAGGAGGCACTCCAGCGTTCGATGGCTCTAGTGAGAGAGGGACCATAATCAGGGGTAAGTCATACACCTCAGCCTCAGGAAGTAGAACTGTAGCCCATCCGAAATGGCAGGTATGGCTTGCGTAAGAGACTTAGGAGTCAGCCTGCAGCAAAGTAGGTGGTGAGACCAGAGGGCGTGTATCCGGAAGGAAAATAGCATCTTTAAGGCAACTTTCTTAAAGCAACTTGTAGTGAGGAACAGCTTACCGCACCTACCGCAGGGTGTCCAGCCAGTTATGAGCATCGGCCGGGGAGTCGAAGAACCTGACTGAGCCATTGTGAGCGACCCGGAGACGGCTGGAGTACAACATGCTGTATTTAATGTCCTTTTCACATAGGCGCCTACGGACCTCATTAAAGGATTTCCTCTTACGCTGCAGCTCAGCCGAGAAACCCGGGAACAGTAGGACCGAGAAGTTGCCGTATGGAAGTGAGGGGTGTTTGCGGGCTTCGGAAAGGATCCTGTCGCAGTCCCTGAAGTTAAGGAAGCGGACCAAGAAGGGTCGGGATTTGCACAAGGGATAGTGCATCCTGTGGGTACACGTTGGGCGCGCTCAACGACATAGGTCGGGGAAACATCCGCGAGACCTAGCAGTTTCCTGAAGAACTCTTCCGCGAACTCGGCTGGGCGATTGCCCTCCTCTCCCTCTGGGAGAAGACTCGGACATTGTTCCATCTTGCCCTGTTTTCTGCGTCATCGGATTTGGCGACAAGCAGTTGTACCGTGCGTTGCAAGTCTGCTATGGTGTTAGTGTGAGTAGCAGTAAGGTCTTCAGTGGCAGAAAGTCTGCATTCCGATTCAGTCAGTCTACCTCTGATCTTATCTAGGTCGTTTCTAATGATATTACATTCTTCTGCAAGGCGATCGATTCTTACCAGCATGGAGGTTTTGCTCTGTTCAGTGGCGGCCAGGATCACTGTCGTGCTATCCTGGGAGGAGGGGGCAGGGAGAGCCACATCTGGGGAAGTCTTATGCCGCGTACACACGGTCGGACTTTTCGTCTACAAAAGTCAGACAGCCTGTCCGACAGACTTCCGGCAGACTTTCGGCGGACTTGCGGCGGACTTGCGGCATACTTTCTAACGAACGGACTTGCCTACACACGACCACACAAAAGTCCGACGGATTCGTACGTGATGAAGTTCACCGGACTAAAATAAGGAAGTTCATAGCCAGTAGCCAATAGGTGCCCTAGCGTGGCTTTTTGTCCGTCGGACTAGCACACAGACGAGCGGATTTCGGGGTCCGTCGTAGTTACGAAGTAAAGATTTGAAGGATGTTTCAAATCTAAAGTACGTCGGATTTGAGGCTAAAAAAGTACGTTGAAAGTCCGGAGAAGCCCACACACGATCGGATTACCAGCCAGCTTTAGTCCGTCAGCGTCCGTTGGACTTTTGTAGACGAAAAGTACGACCGTGTGTACGCGGCATTAGACTCCATAACTAGTTCAGCCAGCAGGGCCTGCAACCTCCCTACGAGAGAAGGATCCGGCCTAGCAGCCAGTCCCATGTTTAAATCTGCCCTCTTTCATCGCCTCCCCCTGTCCTTTGTCTCCCCCCCTTCTTCCTTTAAAGATTATTGCACGTTGGAAACTGAAAATTATTCGTTGATATATTTAGGGGATCACTGAACCTGTATAAGTCTTGACTCTGCTTGCTATCTGGGGTGTTTGTACACCCTATTAGTGATACATTGTTTTATTATATTCAAAGAATGTGTATGTTAACCTAAAGTGCCTTGTATCTGCTATGTATTTTTGATTGTTTGCCATGTGTTCTTTATTGCCCCTCAACCTTCCCGTTCCTCTCTCCTATCCTTCCTGCTATAGCTGGGATCCTTTTTGGTTGAGCCCCCCAGGGGATTACAGGTGTGATCTTCCCCTTTTTTTCCAGCACCTTAAGATCCCAAGGTGCTTCACATGGGCCGCCACGTCCGCGGCTTTGTTTTCCAGCTGGTCCCGCCTCTTTGGCAGGACCTTGTCTGCGGGCCCCTTCTCCCCTGTCTATTCTCCCTCCCCTGGGGCAGGCTGCTGTATGAGGTGGTTCCAGATGCTTGCTGCTCTGTGTGTGGAGGGGACTGATGCACGCCCACTGATTGGGGCATGTCATCTGCCAGGCGTCTTTCCTCCATCGCCGGGCCGTGGTGCATTATGGACACTGTAGTATTCTGCAATTGGCACTTGTTGCCTGCACAATGGCCCCTGCACGTCCGCACTCGGTCGGTGACGTCAGATGCCAGCCGAGCGGCATGCATATAAAATGAACATACTTACTAGACCGCTCGTCAGTACTTCAAGGGTGACCATACACTGCTGCAGTTCTACGCAAGGTAAAATAAATTTATAGAGAAAGTGATTTTCTTCATAACACTTCAGTGTATTCACTTTAACCTTATTGAAGTATATATAGAATATGCTCACCATGTATCTCTCTCCTCTTTAGTCATACCTGCTGCCACCTGTTTAATCCCCTCTAGTTGAAAGAGACAGTTGATTTGCAGCAGTTACTAAGGCTGCCCATACACTATACAATTTTCTTATTCAATTTCCTTTAGATTTACCTTACACTATGTAGTACAAGGGCCTGCCTGATTGCATACAAATTGAAAGGGCTTAGGTGTGACTTCATATTATATGGTTTTGGTAAATCTAATGGAAAGTTGAACAAGAAAATTGTATAGTGTTTGGCCAGCCTAAGTCTGTGTCTTTGTAATCACAGATCTATATCTATTTATCCTATACCTCAGCCATTATCACTCTAAACCTAACCACTTTAGCCCCAGACCATTTGGCTGGCCAAAGACCAGAGCACTTTTTGCGATTCGGCACTGCGTCACATTGTTTTTGACTTTTTTCTATAATAAATATCCCCAAAAAATATATAAAAAACATTTTTTTTCCCTCAGTTTAGACTGATATGTATTCTTCTACATATTTTTAGTAAAAAAAATCACAGTAAGCGTTTATTGATTGGTTTGCGCAAAACTTATAGGATCTACAAAATAGGGGATAGTTTTATGGCATTTTTATTCATATATTTTTTTTTTTACCAGTAATGGTGGCGATCAGCGTTTTTTATCGTGACTGCGACATTATGGTAGACAGATCGGACACTTTTGGCGCTATTTTGGGACCATTCTCATTTATATAGCGATCAGTGCGATTAAAAATGCATTGATTGCTGTGTAAATGTGACTGGCAGTGAAGGGGTTAACCAGGAGGGGCCGCTGCAGGGGTTAAGTGTGTCCTAGAGAGTGATTCTAACTGTGGTGGAGGAGGGGCTAAGTGTGACACGACACTGATCACTGCTACCGATTACAGGGAGCTGTGATCAGTGTCATTAGGCAGAACGGGGAAATACTTGTTTACATCAGCATTTGCCCGTTCTTCCTCTCCGTGAGACGATTGCGGGTATCCCCGTGAACATCGAGTCCGCGGGACCCGCGATCACACTCACGGAGCTTGCGGCGGGCGCGCCTGCAAGCCGCTTCTTAAAGGGCAGCGTACAGGTATGTTAGTATGCCTGTACGTGCCCTTCTACCGCAGTATATGTGCGTGAAGCGGTCGGCAAGCAGTTAATATTATATTTGTTCTTATATTTATATTTAGTACATTTTAAAGTTATATTATGCTCATTCTCATTACATATCCCCTAATGCATTTTCAGCATCTCGCTGCCTGTCTCTATTTTTTGACAATCAGTGTTACAATTCCATCACGGCACCCTTGGCTTATTTTCACATCAACAACTTGTGCTGAGTATGCTATATGTGTTACTCTAATAACTGTTACTGTACTTTTATGAACTGATTTCTGTATTTGTTCTCTTTTTCTCTCTTCTTGTTTTTAAACAATATTTTGTATATCGAATAAATTCTAGTTTTTAACTATACAGCTTTGGTTATCATGCCTATAAAGTCCAAGCCCTTTGATATTTTTTATATTTAACTATGTGATAAGATAACTTCCTCTTTGATGGCATACTATAAGACAATATATATAGAGAATACCCCCACGCCAATAGTGTCGATAAAAGTGATTTTAAGTATATAAAATAAGATAAAGTGATTAAAATATATATATATTGTATTAATATATATACATTAATTGGAGTGATGGTAGTGGAGGATCAATATTTGAACTGACCCTAAAAAATATATATATACACCCGTGTAGAATTACACCCAAAAAAACATAAATATATATGTCAGCTGCTCCCCTTAGTTTGAAATAATCAAATAAAGACTGGTATAGTATAGGGGGCGCTAAAGACCTGAAAAATTATATGTTGATAACGTAGTTGCCACTACAGACACATATAATCCACATCAAAAACAGTGACCTTACAAAAGTAATTGTGCTGAAATGAGAAATATTTTTGTGATAATCAAAATCCAACATAGATAAAAAGTCCTTGATTGCAAATGAAATTGTTGAAATCAATTGTCCCAATCCCATGAAACGATTGGAGCCAGAATATTTTTGAAATTGAAACAACAACACCAAGGCTGACAAATAAATCTTCAGGATGCACAAAAATCTTAACGATGATAGAAGGTTCCGTCACCAAAGAAGAAGAAATCACCTTAAGGATAATAGATATCTGCTTACCAGATACCAATGACTCCTTTAACTAAAAAGAGAGTCATTAGCGCTTGTACAGGATTGTGCCTGTTCACATGAACGCTGGAAGGCTGGATGGTGTCTTAGGCATAGATTCCTCCCGTCCCATTCATTCAAGATAGGAAATATGAGAAACAAAAAGGGATCTCCATAGCGTAAAACCGTTTTATTATGGGTTAAAAGACAATAAAAATAGCCAAATGGCCTCTTACATTAATCGGTGCCTACCCGGCACTGGGACTGCTTGCATGTCAGGGTAAATGGTGTCCAAGACCCTTCGCATCACATCACACATGTGGCGTGCGTTCCACCCCGTGCGCCTGGTCAGCCAGATGAACCGGAAGTTAGTAGGACGAACTGGACATGTGACCACGTACCGCTCCGACGTACGTTTCGTTGTGAACGTCTTCAGGGAAGCGTACATTGGTCACTAGGATACTGGTTTATGTAGGGAAATAAGGGCGGGTAAATTGGCTTAGTACGGGTAATCCGTCTGTTTGCCAATAAAGTTTGATTGTTGAGCATTCTCCACGGACCTGGCCAAGGGGATGTGACTCCCTCTAGTGGCGATGTTTCCTACTGCTCCAGGTATATAAGTTTAATTTGGTAATTCTATGAGGACACATCACTATAGAAGTGCTCCCCCTATCTGTCAGTTGAAGGACTGGCAGAAATGATAAAAAATGGTATAATAGAATTACATTAGTTGCATAGGAACCATATTGCAACCAGTAGTAATTTCCCAAAAAAATGGTGACGATTGGGGAGGGCTAACATAAATAGAATTAACTTAGCTAGTATGGTGAATATCCTGTCATTAATAAGCAGTCTCAGTCTCGGTTTAACAATGACTATTGGGAGGTAATAACATCTTATCTCCCTCCACTAAAACACAGCACATTTGGCAACTTGGAAGTATTGCCCAAAAATATAGATTAAAACAACCTAAAAAATATATGAATTTGATTGTAATTAAATTGCATCAGATATGAACTCCTTGACACCACAAACTTAATATCAACAAAGTTCATATGTGCATACTATTAGAGTTAAGCTAATCATTCGTTAAAAAACAGTTGAGGTCTATGTCTATGTTCATCCCATATGGTTGCATACTTTGTAGCTTATAGAGCCAATATGTTTCGTTTCTAGATACTGATCTTTTCATATGAGTGCCCCTCCAATCCCTTGTTACTTTGTCAATCCCATAAAACGTACATAATGATGGATCACTATTATGGTACATTTTAAAATGCCTAGAGACACTGTGGTTGGGATAACCATTTTTTATATTGGCAAGATGTTCACTGATTCTTACTTTGAGTTGACGTGTGGTTCTGCCCACGTACTGTAAAGAACATGGACATTCCAATACATACGTCACGTGGTCAGAGTCACATGTAATCAGTGGTTTGATGTTAAATTGTTGCTGGGTTACCACAGAGTTAAATTGGGATTTCTTTTTCTTAGAACCCGGTTTCCTTGTTATTTTGCACGCCTTACACCTGGTACAATAAAAAAATCCTGATCCATCCAAAAATGTGAGTGGCTTCTTTGGTGGGTCAGGTACATTGGGGGCTAGTCGATTCCTGAGGGTAGGTGCCCTACGGTATATAAATTTTGGTTTATTTGGCAAGGAGGACTGCAAATCTTTATCTTTTAATAAAATTGGCCAGAATTTTTTAAAGATGTCTTCCACTGTTCTGTATTGTCGGTGAAAACCTGATATGAACGCACATTCGTCTTTATATTCTTTTTTTTGGTTTGGGAACCAACAGAGCTTGTCTATCCATGTTTGACACCTGAACTACCAGTTTTTCCAAAACATGGGCTGGATAGCCCTTTTCCAAAAACCTGGTAGTGAGGGTTCCTGCTTGTGCAAAAAAATCACTGTCGTTCTTGCAGTTACGCCGTATGCGCATGTACTGCCCTTTGGGGACAGCCCCAATCCAATGCGGGTGATGGCAGCTATGTGTGGGGACATAGGCATTACGATCCTTTTATTTAAAGAAAGTCTTTGTACTTAAAGTGGAACCCTGTTTGAAAAGTATTAAATCCAAATAGTTCACTGTGAATAAGTGAACGTCTGCTGTAAATCTGAGATTATATTTATTGTGATTCATATAATCCATAAATTCCCCAAAACTTTCCTTTGTTCCCTCCCACAAAATGATAACATCGTCTATATATCTTTTGTAGAAAAGAAGTGACTTGGGTCTGTTGGTGTAAATGGTTTCTGATTCCCATTTATTTAGTGTAATGTTCGCCACACTTGGGGCATAACGGGCTCCCATGGCAACTCCACCTGTTTGGTTGTAATACTCATTAAGTGCCCAAAAATAATTTTTCCCCATGGCCATAGATAGTCCTTCTAGCAAAAATTGAATTTGTGATTGTTTTATGGTGGACTTGTTTGTAAAGGCCCACCTTACTGCTTCCAACACATCTGTCTGACGTAAGTTGGTGTACAGTGACTCGATGTCTATTGTCACGAGTAAGGTTTGGTCAGTGACTGTCACCGATTGTAGCAAGGTAATGAGCTCCCTACTATCTTTGAGGTAGGATTGGCTCTGTGGGACAAGAGGCTGGAGGAAAACGTCAAGATATTCCCCCACCCTAGAGTACAGAGAGCCAATCCCACCCACTATTGGGCGGCCTGGTGGATTTTCCTTATTTTTGTGTATCTTTGGCACTATATATAGTACCGGGATTCTGGGTGTAGTGAGATCAAGGTATTCCGCTTCTTTCTGATTTAATATTCTTTTGTTAATTCCTTTATTAATCCATATTGATAAATCCTTTTTTAATTTTGTGGTAGGGTTACTTTGAAGTTTCTTGTATGTCGTAGTGTCCCCCAGTAGTTTTTCCAGTTCTTTGTAATAGTTTTCTTTGGTTAGTATTACCAGTCCTCCCCCCTTATCTGCGGGTCTAACCACTATCTGTTTGTTCTTTTCCAGTTTCTTAATGCCCTCCCATATTTTTTGGTTATTATGTTGTTTAGATGTTTCTATTAGGCGTACCTCATCCTGGACCATATTCCTAAACACTTCTATATAATGGTTTGAGCCTTTCTTAGGATTAAAAACTGAATTATTTTTCAAAGTGCTATGTGCAAATGGGTCCTCAGTCTCTTTATTGTTCGGGTTACTTGTATGGCCTGAGAAATGTTTCTTTATATTTAATTTTCTTATATATTTTTCAATATCTATGAACAGGTTGAACTTGTCTATGGTTTTATTTGGTGCAAATTTCAGTCCCTGTGATAGGACTTCCAATTCTGACTCAGAAAACTCTATATTGGTTAAATTGAATAGCCCAGATTTCAGTTGTTTCTCTTCTATTTTCTTTCTCCCTCTGCCCCTTCTTCCTCTCTTTCTACTTGCTCTGTGAAACTCTGTTGGGGATTGGTTGGGATTCTGTATGGTTCTTTCCAGTCCCTCCATTCCCCCACTCCTTGTGGTGGATAGCTATTGTATCCTGGTCTACCCCTGAAATTACCCCTTGGGTATCCCCTTGGGGGTCTGTAGGGGTATTGGTTGCGATTGTGGGTATAATAGCCCTGTTCCGGAGGTCTGTAATCTGTGGGGGCAGATCTGTTGTAGTTTTGTCCCCTATAGGGGGATTGGTAGCTGGTGGGTAAGTATGGGGATGAGACTTAGATGTATTACTTTGACTATGACCTTCTTTTTTGTGGGCCCTCTGGGGTGTGCCAGGGTCCCTTCTCGCATTTGGTGCCAAATTGGCTACCGTATTATGAACTTCCATCTCCCTCTCTACTGATGAGTCTTGGGGGGGGGGTTTGTTTGTAAATTATCTTGCCATTTATATACCTTATTTTCTTGGTAGTCCTTAATATCTCTAAAATATTTTTTAAGTTTTTTATCCTTAATTTCCCCATCATATTTGGCTAGATGGATGCCCAATTCCTTAGCCTTATCTGAATACTCTTGGGAGGACATAAATGGTTCCATAGTTGTTCTGAGTTCTTTGATTTTGGATTCTACAACAACTTTCTTGGCCTCCCGCCTTCTGATCATCATTTGCATTAATTTCTGTTCACAGGCGTTAAAGAATTGATACCACTCATCGAGTAGCCTCAAGTCCTCAACTCCATCATTGGGGCTAACATCCCATCTTAAACTTCTGGGGGTTAAATTTTTGCCTATGTACATCTCCGGGGATGCAATATCCCACCACAGCCTTATTTGTTTTTCGGTGTCATATTTCAATTGCTTAAATCCTTTCTCCAAATCCACATTAGTACTAGGTGTTTGGTGAAAAATTTCTTCTACATTGAACTGTCTATTTTGCATAAAATTAAATACATCCATGGCTGCGTGAAGTGAACGTGCTCAAAAAACACAATATTGAGCCGAAACAATATATATAGAGAATACCCCCGCGCCAACAGTGTCGATAAAAGTGATTTTAAGTATATAAAATAAGATAAAGTGATTAAAATATATATATATTGTATTAATATATATATATTAATTGGAGTGATGGTAGTGGAGGATCAATATTTGAACTGACCCTAAAAAATATATATTTTTTAGGGTGGGATTGGCTCTCTGTACTCTAGGGTGGGGGAATATCTTGACGTTTTCCTCCAGCCTCTTGTCCCACAGAGCCAATCCTACCTCAAAGATAGTAGGGAGCTCATTACCTTGCTACAATCGGTGACAGTCACTGACCAAACCTTACTCGTGACAATAGACATCGAGTCACTGTACACCAACTTACGTCAGACAGATGTGTTGGAAGCAGTAAGGTGGGCCTTTACAAACAAGTCCACCATAAAACAATTACAAATTAAATTTTTGCTAGAAGGACTATCTATGGCCATGGGGAATAATTATTTTTGGGCACTTAATGAGTATTACAACCAAACAGGTGGAGTTGCCATGGGAGCCCGTTATGCCCCAAGTGTGGCGAACATTACACTAAATAAATGGGAATCAGAAACCATTTACACCAACAGACCCAAGTCACTTCTTTTCTACAAAAGATATATAGACGATGTTATCATTTTGTGGGAGGGAACAAAGGAAAGTTTTGGGGAATTTATGGATTATATGAATCACAATAAATATAATCTCAGATTTACAGCAGACGTTCACTTATCCACAGTGAACTATTTGGATTTAATACTTTTCAAACAGGGTTCCACTTTAAGTACAAAGACTTTCTTTAAAGAAACGGATCGTAATGCCTATGTCCCCACACATAGCTGCCATCACCCGCATTGGATTGGGGCTGTCCCCAAAGGGCAGTACATGCGCATACGGCGTAACTGCAAGAACGACAGTGATTTTTTTGCACAAGCAGGAACCCTCACTACCAGGTTTTTGGAAAAGGGCTATCCAGCCCATGTTTTGGAAAAACTGGTAGTTCAGGTGTCAAACATGGATAGACAAGCCCTGTTGGTTCCCAAACCAAAAAAAGAATATAAAGACGAATGTGCGTTCATATCAGGTTTTCACCGACAATACAGAACAGTGGAAGGTATCTTTAAAAAATTCTGGCCAATTTTATTAAAAGATAAAGATTTGCAGTCCTCCTTGCCAAATAAACCAAAATTTATATACCGTAGGGCACCTACCCTCAGGAATCGACTAGCCCCCAATGTACCTGACCCACCAAAGAAGCCACTCACATTTTTGGATGGATCAGGATTTTTTTATTGTACCAGGTGTAAGGCGTGCAAAATAACAAGGAAACCGGGTTCTAAGAAAAAGAAATCCCAATTTAACTCTGTGGTAACCCAGCAACAATTTAACATCAAACCACTGATTACATGTGACTCTGACCACGTGACGTATGTATTGGAATGTCCATGTTCTTTACAGTACGTGGGCAGAACCACACGTCAACTCAAAGTAAGAATCAGTGAACATCTTGCCAATATAAAAAATGGTTATCCCAACCACAGTGTCTCTAGGCATTTTAAAATGTACCATAATAGTGATCCATCATTATGTACGTTTTATGGGATTGACAAAGTAACAAGGGATTGGAGGGGCACTCATATGAAAAGATCAGTATCTAGAAACGAAACATATTGGCTCTATAAGCTACAAAGTATGCAACCATATGGGATGAACATAGACATAGACCTCAACTGTTTTTTAACGAATGATTAGCTTAACTCTAATAGTATGCACATATGAACTTTGTTGATATTAAGTTTGTGGTGTCAAGGAGTTCATATCTGATGCAATTTAATTGCAATCAAATTCATATATTTTTTAGGTTGTTTTAATCTATATTTTTGGGCAATACTTCCAAGTTGCCAAATGTGCTGTGTTTTAGTGGAGGGAGATAAGATGTTATTACCTCCCAATAGTCATTGTTAAACCGAGACCGAGACTGCTTATTAATGACAGGATATTCACCATACTAGCTAAGTTAATTCTATTTATGTTAGCCCTCCCCAATCGTCACCATTTTTTTGGGAAATTACTACTGGTTGCAATATGGTTCCTATGCAACTAATATAATTCTATTATACCATTTTTTATCATTTCTGCCAGTCCTTCAACTGACAGATAGGGGGAGCACTTCTATAGTGATGTGTCCTCATAGAATTACCAAATTAAACTTATATACCTGGAGCAGTAGGAAACATCGCCACTAGAGGGAGTCACATCCCCTTGGCCAGGTCCGTGGAGAATGCTCAACAATCAAACTTTATTGGCAAACAGACGGATTACCCGTACTAAGCCAATTTACCCGCCCTTATTTCCCTACATAAACCAGTATCCTAGTGACCAATGTACGCTTCCCTGAAGACGTTCACAACGAAACGTACGTCGGAGCGGTACGTGGTCACATGTCCAGTTCGTCCTACTAACTTCCGGTTCATCTGGCTGACCAGGCGCACGGGGTGGAACGCACGCCACATGTGTGATGTGATGCGAAGGGTCTTGGACACCATTTACCCTGACATGCAAGCAGTCCCAGTGCCGGGTAGGCACCGATTAATGTAAGAGGCCATTTGGCTATTTTTATTGTCTTTTAACCCATAATAAAACGGTTTTACGCTATGGAGATCCCTTTTTGTTTCTCATATTTCCTATCTTGAATGAATGGGACGGGAGGAATCTATGCCTAAGACACCATCCAGCCTTCCAGCGTTCATGTGAACAGGCACAATCCTGTACAAGCGCTAATGACTCTCTTTTTAGTTAAAGGAGTCATTGGTATCTGGTAAGCAGATATCTATTATCCTTAAGGTGATTTCTTCTTCTTTGGTGACGGAACCTTCTATCATCGTTAAGATTTTTGTGCATCCTGAAGATTTATTTGTCAGCCTTGGTGTTGTTGTTTCAATTTCAAAAATATTCTGGCTCCAATCGTTTCATTGGATTGGGACAATTGATTTCAACAATTTCATTTGCAATCAAGGACTTTTTATCTATGTTGGATTTTGATTATCACAAAAATATTTCTCATTTCAGCACAATTACTTTTGTAAGGTCACTGTTTTTGATGTGGATTATATGTGTCTGTAGTGGCAACTACGTTATCAACATATAATTTTTCAGGTCTTTAGCGCCCCCTATACTATACCATACTATAAGACAAGTTGTTTTTGATAATTGTTTAACAATAACCAATGTTCTAATTGTCTATCTTTGTATTAATAAAATATATTTTTATATATAAATTCTCTGCTCTCAATGTGTCGGCACCCAAAAAAAATCTATCTATTGAATATTCAGGGATGTTGGTGCATTTTTGAACCTGTCACAAATCCATATCGCACCCTTTTTCTTCCTGTCAGGATATAGTTGCAGTAAATCTAATGACTGGAACACCCGTGGTGGTGACAACTGTTCATATACATACTACCTCCCAACATTTTGAGATGAGAATTAGGGACACTTACTAGCAAACGTATGTAGGCATAGGACACGCCCCTGCCACGCCCCTTAAAGGGGAAACAATCATTTTTTAAAAAGATTAATTAAATGCACAAGTGTTTTTACAACCACTACTATTCCTTTATATTGGCTTTTAAAATTTACAAATGCAGAAATTTAGAATTTGGATGAAAGGTTTAGCACTGGGAAACACTTTTTGAAAGATAAAAAGTAGGGCTGGGGAAATTAATGATTAATTCCTTGATTAATCGTTAATTTTTTTGATCGATCAAAATTTTTTTGATCGGTATTCATCTCTCCGCCGACTTCCGGGTCTTCAGGGAGTTCTGTCGGAGATCCGGTGACGTCACGGACATCGACGTCACCGGACTCCTCCCCCTTCCCCAAGTGCCTCTGTCTGCTAACGAAGGGAAGGGGGTAGGAGTCCGGTGACGTCGGTGTCCGTGAAATCATAAATTGAGGAAGACAGATCCTAACGATTTGATTGATCTTACTGGTCAAAGTATTCAGATAAACATCTATGTAAATCCTGGACTTGGCTATGAAAATCAACATATCTGAGGGCTTTCCTGGCTGTAAGTCAGTTTGATGATGAACTGACATTGATTGGTTATCCAGCAATCAAGAAACATTTATGATGAGGGCACTTTTTTTCCAAAGAGCTGACACTTTGCTGTCTCAGCAGGTGATGGATGTCTCTGGCTCTCCATCGGTTCCCCTAGTGCACAACGATGCCATTTAAATAGACTGTAGGGTGACGCCGTAGCCCCGCTGAGGAAGTTCTGATTTAATGTAACGCGTACGGGGGAGGAGCTACGCATGATGTCAGCTATAAGTAGTTGGATCTTTATGTGCGTTATAATTAACCACTTGCTTACTGGGCACTTAAACCCCTCTCTTGTCCAGACCAATTTTCAGCTTTTAGCGCTGTCGCACTTTGGATGACAATTGTGCCGTCATACAACACTGTATCCAAAGGAATTTTTTATCATTTTTTTTCCTACAAATAGAGCTTTCTTTTGATGGTATTTGATCACCTCTGCGGTTTTTAGTTTTTGTTAAAAAAAATGAAAAAGACGGAATTTAAAAAAAAATATATATATTTTTTTATATTTTGTTATAAAATTTTGCAAACAGGTAATTTTTCTCCTTTGTTGATGTACGCTGATGAGGCGGCACTGATGGGCACCGATAGGTGGCAGTGATGGGCACTGATGTGTGGCAGTGATGGGCACTGATGGGTGGCGGTTATGGGCACTGATTGATGGTAGCACTGCTGGGTGGCACTGATTGGCACCACTGGTGGGCATTGATAGGTGGCACTTGTTGGCATTGATAGGTGGCACTTGTGGGCATTGACAGGTGGCACTTGTGGGCACTGGCAGGTGGCAATGACAGATGGCACCTGTTGGCACAGATGAGGCATATGTGCCTCCTTCCTCTTCGGGGACCGATGTCCCTTTGACATAAGCCGGTGATCGGCTTGTTTTTCCTCCTCAAGCTGTCAGCGTGAGGAGAAAACTAAACCGATCACCGAGGTTTTGTTTACATCATGTGATCAGCTGTCATTGGCTGACCACATGGTAAGGGGCCGGGACCGGCCCCTTACTCGGATCTGTGATCATCCGAGTCTCCGTGACCACAACGCGCACACCGCGTGCCCTGCAGGGTGCGCGCGCACAGGGGAGGACGTCCCATGACGGCCTCCCGGAAATTGAGGTCCGTGCTGTAGCCATCATTCGGCTATGGCCCGGACCTCAAGTGGTTAATCGATTAAAAAAAAAATTGATTAATCGAACATGAAAATTTTAATCAGTAACAGCCCTAATAAAAAGTGAATTTTATATACAACTATATAGATTAGACCAAAATGAGGAACAAATGAGGAAAAAGGGACAGAGGGACATTGCTCCAAATCAGGGACAGTCCCTCAAAATCAGGGACAGTTGGGAGCCATGATCTATACATGTCTTCTCTTCTCCAAGTGATTTCCTGCTCTGTAAACCATGAAGCGAGGAGAAACCTTCTCATTGAACCCCCCAGTAATATTAACCATTTACTACCCAACCCACAGGCAGAAACAAAACACACTTCGTGCATGTGCTGCCTTTCAACCAACCAAACTGCGCACTTTTCCCACACATAACAACAGCAGAAGCCGGGAAGCGACCTAAAATGGCGCCCAATGACCTCCGCCGTTCTCGCGTTGTTTCAGGGAGCGCGGTTACGTGACGCGCTGACGTGTACGTTCTCCGCCTGTACGTGCTGGTGGCTGCTGGGAAAAGGATTGGGTCTGCGGTGCGTTGTCGGTATACGGCACGTTTCAGTCTTGCTGGTATCGGGCCTGTGTGAGGAAGAATGGCGAGCGCCGCTGTAGCTGGTGGGGTGACCAGCGGGTCCAGCCGGAAGAGACTTATGAGGGACGAAGACATGACGAAAGTGGAGTTTGAGACCAGCGAGGAGGTGGATGTGACTCCCACCTTCGATACCATGGGGCTCCGGGAGGACCTGCTGCGGGGCATCTATGCCTATGGTGAGAGGCGGGCGGGGGACTCCATTGCCTGGCCGGCACGTCTGTAGTTCTAGTGCACGTGGTTGTGTGCATCTTAGTAGACTATGAGGGGGAGGGAGGGTATCCCACTTGTGTTGTGCTATTGCCTGTATTCATGGAGAAAACTCTATGGGTTCCCAACACGTTTCTCCGATATGGATCGGGTTAGGAGGGTTGAGTTTGCTGTTGTTTATATTTGCTGTGTCCTTGTTATAGAGATTTCACTGCTTGTGAAGGCAGAAGCTAGAAAGTGAGGCAAAAATCCTCCCCTCATATGGCCTGTACACACAATCAGAAAATCGTATGGAAAATATCGCTTTCGAAGCGATCGTACAACTGTCTGATTGTCAGTACTCAGCTTTCGAGAGCCGATCACATCAGTTCATCTGATATCTGATGGGACAAGCATGAAAAGTTTTCTTGTACGATATCAGATCATTCGATTTTTAGGACCGAGCTGATTTCTGACACTTGTTTACAAGTTAAACTTTTTTTTTTTTCTTGCTAGGAAATTACTGAGAACCCCCCCCCCCCCAAACATTTATTTAGATAGATAGATAGAGATATATATATCTCTATCTATCTATCAGACACCCTACAAGTGTATATTGATTGGTTTGTGCAAAAGTTTATAGCGTCTACAAACTATGGGATAGTTTTATGGACTTTTTTTTGTTTTTACTGTTAATGGCGGCGATCTGCGATTTTTAGCAGGACTGAGGCAGGCAAATCTGACCCCAAGTGACACTTTTTTGGGACCAGTGACATTATTGGTGATCAGTGCTAAAAAAAAAAAAATGCACTGATCAATGTATAAATAACACTGGCAGGGAAGGGGTTAACTGTGTTCCCTGGGTGTGTTCTAACTGTATGGGGGGATGGGCTTACTGGGAAAACATAGAGATCACTGTTCCTGATCATTAGGAACAGCAGATCTCAGTGTTGTCCCCTGTCAGAACGGGGATACACCTTGTTTACATAGGCAGATCCCTGTTCTGCCTTTCTGTATCACGGGTGACCGCCGGACATCAAGTTTGCTGGACCTGTGGGCACGTACGTGCCCACACAATGACATGCACAGACCGACGTACAGGTACGTCTGTTTGCACAGCCTCGCCGCCTCGCCGCAGTATATATGTGGAAGGCGATTGGCAAGTGGTTAATCAGCTGATATCCGTTCCATGGGTGGCCATGCAAGCACCTCCCGGCTTAACGACGGAAGTCAAAGGAGGGCAGAAAATTGTTGAACGAGTGGTAGGGCTGAGGATAAAATCGGTTTGAATCGAGTTGAGAGGTCAAATCGATTCAAATTTTTAGCAAATCGACTTTTTAGATTTTTTTTTTTTTTTTTTTTTTCTTTCTCCAAGACTGGCACTGACACTGCGCCGGTCCTGAGGAGCTGCGGGCAGGAGTTTTTAGGCAAGGCCGCGGCTTCGGCCTAGTCCGCGAGGCCGGATGCCGCGGACTAGGCCGAAGCCGCGGCCTCGCCTAAAAACTCCTGCCCGCAGCTCCTCAGGACCGGCGCGGTGTCCATCAAAAAAAAAAAAAAAACTTGATTCAAATCGTGAATCGAGTTTTTTTTAAAAAAAATTGCAGATTTGGGTTTTTTTTTTTTGGAGAAAATCGCCCAGTTCTAACGAGTGGTACAGTGGTATCAGGTGCGGGCACTGTTTGGGTATTCTAACAACTGTTGGACTGGGGGAACTGAGTGACTTCTCTTGTTCAGCCTGTTGGGCTGAATGATCAAAATCTTACAGCGCTAAAGTAGAACTATAGGCAAAACTTTTTTCCTTTTGGATCGAGTAAAGGCCAGTACACACGATCAGAAAATTGTATGTAAAATACCCCTTTCGAGGTGATCCTATGGTAATCTGACCATTAGTACACAGGTTTCGAGAGCCAATCAGGACAGATCGTGCACAATTATCCGATGAGACCAGCACAAAAAATGTTCTCGTATGATAACAGATCGGACGATTTTAATCCGTACAGTTTTCATCCAAAAATACAATACAACTTGTTACAACGTTTCTGAATTTTTATTCTGTCATAAGAACATTTTCAGAACTTTACTAACCTTTCATATTCGATATGGAGACTAGCATGCAACAAAAAAAGAAAATGATTATCGTTCGTCTGATAATCTCATCTTGTGTATTGGGCTTAAGTGAGGGTTATTACCCCATCAACTTTTCGTCCCCTTGGGGAGATTTCCCAACCCGTCCCATAGCCAAAGAGGAAGTGAGAGGAAATCCCTGCAAATTAAGAGAATCCCTTAGGGACCCCAAGGTCGCCAGAACTAGTGTCCCCATTGGATGATTTCCCCTCTATTACGTTTCTGGGAGTAACTTTTACTTTCAATAATGATGGTAAATGGGATGAATACAGAGGTTGACGCTCTCTAACTGGGACATAGACGGCAATAAAAACTATGGTGTGCTAAGACATCTCCACTCTGTCCAAAACTTAGAACTGAAGGCCAGGAATTTTTATTTTAGATACAAAACCAAAAATGTAATATAAAATACAGTAGCATAAGAAAGTCCAGTTGAATCACTGTAAAGGCCATGCTATAGCAGTGCTTGTGTTAGTCCATCAGAATCTTGACCATACTATATATGGTTCCCCATATAGGTAATACTGAGATCTAGGGCTGCAGCTAACGATTATTTTATAATCGATTAGTTGGCTGATTTATTGTTTTGATTAATTGGATAATAACCTTAAAAAAAGTGTGGTGTATAATTTAATATGTAAAGTTTTAAAAAAAAATGTATTCTTAAAAATCTATGCAGTGGTAAATATAAATAACCAACTATATGTTTAGGGAGAAAAATCTCTAATCCACTCTGAGAATAACAGACAGAAGAGATATACTGTATATACTATTGGAGGTTGAATCTGGTAAATATCAGACTAGGAGATCACATTTTTTATTTGGACCCCTTTCACACCGGGGCGCATGTAATGTTCCCTGCCCCCTTGTAATGTTCCCTGCCCCCTTGTAATGTTCCCTGCCCCCTTGTAATGTTCCCTGCCCCCTTGTAATGTTCCCTGCCCCCTGTAATGTGGCTTGCCTCCATGTAAAAGTTTACTTTAAATATAATTGTAATGCCTTCTGTTACCTCCAGTCGATCAGCCTTCACATTCTGAGTTCAGAAGCTGATCTTCCCTGCACAGTCTTTAAAGTATTATTTTTAAAACAACAAACATGTTATACTTGCCTGCTCTGTGTAATGGTTTTGCACAGAGCAGCCCAGATTCTTCTCTTCTGGGGTTCCTCACCGATGCTTCTGGCTCCTCCTGCCTTCAGAGTGCCCCAATAGCAAGCCACAAATTATAGTATAGTGTGCCCCTAGAACAAGGTAAAAAACTTTTGCCTTTACACACACTCACTTCCTGCCCAGGACTACATGTTTCATGAGGCATTGCTCCTCACACATTCACAAGTTCTCAGGCACTTACTGACATGTATGGACGGTGTACTGAGCTGTATGTGTGCTGCACTGTATTTCCTGATATGTAAACAAATATTGCCTTCTGTATGCAGGCCAACTAATCGGCTGGCTGATCGATTATGAAAATAGTTGACAACTATTTTCATAATCGATTGCTTGTCGATTAATCGATTAGTTGTTTCAGCCCTACTGAGATGACGCTCAGAAGATAGCAGGTGATCCTAATTGTCAAAGTGTGCACCAAACACCCAGATCTTCACCACGTGAGGCACACTCCCCTATGGGGTTACACTCACCAGAGATTAGTATATCACAAGCCTTAAGGATAATCCTTATATCACTTTAGGGGAAAGTCATCCACAATGCAGGCCAGGTTAAAGATGTAAATCGCTCCAATAATAAACGATCATAGAAAGAAAAAAATCCAACATAGTGTTTCACACATTTATTGTAGCCGACCCGACCCCCATACAAAATACATACAAGCTGTTAAAATCAATTGAGCATTTAACTTTAAAGTGTAGTCACCAGTCTGCCGTACAGGAGAGGGTCAGTGTGGGTTACGCAGCCGCTCTTTCTTTTCCTAGTTGTCTCCTGCTGACTGACACGCAAATGTCACTTCCGGTTGCTGTAGAGGTCATGCTGATGCGTTTCGTCATTTCTGACTTCAACTGAGGGCCTCTATAACGGTTAATGTGATATGCAAAGCCTCTTATGTGAATATTGTTGATCTGTTGGTTTATTACTTATAAGCAACTTGGCGCTAAGTGGTGTTAAAGGGCCTTTTCTTACACTCAGTTTAACAAAAATGTAATATATCGCAGTTCTCTTTAGATGTGTCGAATGCATTTAATTGTTTTAGGCTCCCCCCCCCCCCACCGTTATTTCTCCTGGTGATTCAGCCAATAACACGCTTCCTGCCTTGGGACTAGTTTACACTAGCGTTGCTCTCTGAAGATCACTTTGCGTTTGGATCACTCTTCAGAGACCATTTAAAAGGCAGTGAGGATGCATTTCATCTCATTTCCTGGTTTAACCCCCTAAATGCCACACTACAGTACAGGCCCATTCACTTGAATGGGTCGCGTTTGGCAGATGGTAATGCTTGCCAACAGGGCTCGACAAACCCCGGGCGCCAGGTCGCATTTGCAACTAGAATCAGCGACCTGGCGCCTGGGGCGGCACAGCTGGGGTATCCTGTGTCCGTTCGACACCCCCCCCCCCCCCACTCCCGGCGATCACGTTGGGCCGCGCCGGTAATTGAGGCCCCGGCTTTGTGGCCTACTGCAGTCCTATGGTTCCTTCTGCAATTGGGCGCCCTCTGGTGGTGGCCGTTGGTATGACAAGACATCCACCAATGCTAATGGAGCTTCCCCTGCCTGTTTTCACTGCCTGCTCATCTCCTTCCCTTTACTTATAACCCCCAAACATTATATATATTTTTTCTTCTAAGACCCTAGAGAATAAAATGGCGGTCATTGCAATACTTTCTGTCACACCGTATTTGCGCAGCAGACTTACAAGCGCACTTTTTTGGGAAAAAATACTTTTTTTAATTAAAAAATAAGAAAACAGTAAAGTTAGTCCAATTTTTTTATATTGTGAAAGATAATGTTACGCCGAGTAAATTGATTCCCAACATGTCAGGCTTCAAAATTTCGTCTGCTCGTGGAATGGCGACAAACTTTTACCCTTTAAAATCTCCATAGGCGACGTTTAAAAAAAATTCTACAGGTTGCATGTTTTGAGTTACAGAGGTCTAGGACTAGAATTATTGCTCTCGCTCTAACGATCGCGGCGATACCTCACGTGTGGGTTTGAACAC
Organism: Lithobates septentrionalis; assembly: GCA_037952835.1. Taxonomy (NCBI): domain Eukaryota; kingdom Metazoa; phylum Chordata; class Amphibia; order Anura; family Ranidae; genus Lithobates; species Lithobates septentrionalis. Next base: position 2,637,809 of record JBBDGP010001354.1, read on the forward strand.
CGCTTTCATATGCGGGCGCTACTCACATATGCGTTTTGCTTCTGCAAGCGAGCTCGGCGGGACGGGGCGCGTTTAAAAAAAAATTATTTTTTTTTTCTTATATATTTTACTTTTTATTTTTTATTTTTACACTGTTTTAAAAAAAAAAAAAAAAAAATTTGTGTCACTTTTATTTCTATTACAAGGGATGGGGCACATTTAAAAAAAAATTTTTTTCTTATTTTGACTTTTTTTTTTCACTGTTCTTTAAAAAAAAAAAAAAAAAAAAAGTCACTTTTATTCCTATTACAAGGAATGTATCCCTTGTAATAGAAAAAAAAGCATGACAGGACCTCTTAAATATGAGATCTGGGGTCAAAAAGACCTCGGATCTCATATTTACACTAAAATGCATTAAAAAAAAAAAAAAAATTGTCATTTGAAAAAAAAATAATAAAATGTCCCTTTTAAGAGCTATGGGTGGAAGTGAGGATTTGACGTCGCTTCCGCCCTGCAATGACTTGGAGATGGGCGGGGGGGCCATCTTCCCCTTACTCGTCTCCATGTCAGGCCAGGAACAGATCCGGATCGCCTCCGCCGTTACCGACGGCCACGGTAAGCGGTGAAGGGCACCGGAGCGCAGCGGTAGGGGGGGGCCCCTCTCCTGCCGCCGATAAAAGTGATCTCGCTGCGAATCTGCTGCAGAGACCACTTTTATCTGAAAGAGAGCCGCCGGCTCTTGAAGAAGATACCAGGGTTATGGTAGCTAGCTGCTACCATAACAACGGTATTTCTCTTCAAAGACAGGACGTATATATTCGTCCTGCGGGAAGGAAGTGGTTAATTAAAATTATTATCTCCCTGCTTGGCCCCTTTCACACGGGCTGTCTGATCAGGTTCGCCTGTCAGTTTTTCAGGCGGACCTGATTGGATCCTTAGCGGAAATATGGTGGTCTTGTGTCCCTGCATGGCAGGAAATAAAAGCAGCCACATTCGTTCTAGTCGTCTCTGTGTAAATTTAAGATTGGTTAATTTTTATATTGAAAATAAAGCTTTGTCAGTCGTTTAAAAAAAAAAAAAAAACCTGGCTCCTAACTTTTTTAGCTGGCTCCTAGATTCCAAGCAAATTTGTCAAGCCCTGCTTGCCAAACGTCACGGATAGAATTGTGGCTGCAAAGCAAGGAGCCACAGCATGTATACATCCTCAGCCGCTGGCTTTCCAGCTAAATGGGGAGCAGTTAAGGGGTGGTAAAAACACAGTTCACCCCCCCCAGTGTAAACAAGCAATTGGGGTGTTTTCATTATGGCTGAAGTAGTAAGGCATCGTTTACATGGGATGTACTAAAGCTTGCACCTGGGGGGGGCTGTGTTTACCTGCACAGGTGTTCTGTGTCCCTGCAGGTAGTCCCAGTGATGTAAATTGGGACATGGCGGCTGCACAGATACAGACACTGTTCCAAATCTGTTGTCTGTGTGGGTGCACATCCAGGGTGTGTTTGGGGCTGTGCACCAGCACGTTTGTCAGAATGCAGGTGCTGTGTCCCAACGTCAATGTGACTGCAGGACGGGGCTGCATGGAACACCTGTGCATCCCCATGCAGGTAAGCACTGCTTACCACTGGTGTACAGTTTAGTATGCCCTGTGTGAACAAGGTTTAAAACTGACACCTTTGTACAGTAGCATTATCAGTCTGGGTAGAGGGTAGTGTCAGACTAGCAGATTTAGATGGAATTCAGCTTCAAGTCTAAGGCCCCTTTCACATGAGGCAGACTCCGTTTCCACAGAGCCCGCCTCGGTCCGCCGGCTCAGCGGGAGATCAGTCCGTTGATCTCCGCTGAGCCGGCAGATGACAGGTCCCTCTCTGCTCACTGAGCGGGGAGGGGCTTGTCAGGCGCCGCTGCCGCCTATAGAGGGATCGAACGAAAACGGACAGCATGTCCGTTTTTCGTCAGATCTCACCCGATCTGACCTGCCAGCGAAGGACCTGGACGTAAGGCCATGCGTCTGCTTTTAGCGGATTGGACCGGGTCAGATGTCAGCGGAAATGTCTCCTCTGACATCCGTCGCTCCATAGGCTAACATGGAGCGCCAGTTCACGTCTGCCGTCAAAACTGACAGGGGGACCTGAACGGTCCGATCGTGTGAAAGGGGCCTAATACTTTATAAGCAATTGCAGCAACATTTTTTTTTTTTTTTTTTTTTGTGATAAAGGTACAATCTCTAACTGCTACTTTGTCTGGACAGGTTGCTTTGCTAAAGGAAGTTGAGAAATTACAGTATTGGCTGAATCACCAGGTGAAAATTAAAGAAAAGAAGCCTAAAAAAAGAAACAAATGCAGCCACCACCTCCTATTGATGAGCTGTAATTTAAAACATTCTTGTATTTAGGTTTAATACCGCTTTCAATTGAATGGCTGGCTTTAGGCAGCTGACTCCATTGGAAGATTATCCTTCTTTCCCTGTTTTGGGAACAACTGTAAATGTTGCATTTTCCAAAATTTTCTGATTTGATGGTAATAGCCAACAGGAAAAATAGGTGAAATGTCCCCAATGGGACAGGTTTTTAACCCTTCCCAAAAAGAGAAGTTTTGGTTATACATACGATATAAAACTGACCACTGGGAATGGATGGCCAGGGTAGAGATTTTTATAGTATGCAATACATACTTGGATTTTTCTGTAAGCATTTGTAGTTATATTTGACAAAGAATTGGAGCAGAAAGGAAAAATGTTTTCAGGAGTCATAAGCACTAAATGTTCTTCAAATAGGTATGAGTTATTGTGGACTAAAAAAAACTGTAGTTCTGTGTAATAGCAGAGGTACATTTTGTCCTCTGTTGCAGCCCATGTGTCCTATCTTCTGTCTTTTCCAGTATTTGGCAGGGGACATAGGCATTAGACCAGGGCTTGACAAATTTGCTTGGAATCTAGGAGCCAGCTAAAAAAGTTAGGAGCCAGGTTTTTTTTTTTTTTTTTTAAAAACGACCGACCGCTTTATTTTCAATATAAGAATTAACCAATCTTAAATTTACACAGAGACGACTAGAACGAATGTGACTGCTTTTATTTCCTGCCATGCAGGGACACGACCACCATATCCCCGCTAAGGATCCAATCAGGTCCGCCTGAAAAACTGACAGGCGAACCTGATCAGACAGCCCGTGTGAAAGGGGACAAGCAGGGAGATGACAAATAATAAATTCATTTTAATTAACCACTTCCTTCCCGCAGGACGACTATATACGTCCTGTCTTTGAAGAGAAATACCGTTGTTATGGTAGCAGCTAGCTACCATAACCCCGTATCTTCTTCAAGAGCCGGCGGTTCTCTTTCAGATAAAAGTGGTCTCTGCAGCAGATTCGCAGCGAGATCACTTTTATCGGCGGCAGGAGAGGGCCCCCCCTACCGCCGCTCTCCGGTGCCCTTCACCGCTTACCGTGGCCGTCGGTAACGGTGGAGGCGATCCGGATCTGTCCCTGGCCTGACATGGAGACGAGTGAGGGGAAGATGGGGCCCCCCCCCCCCCCGCCCGTCTCCAAGTCATTGCAGGGCGGAAGCGACGTCAAAGCTCTTGAAGGGACATTTTATTATTTTTTTTTCAAATGACAATTTTTTTTTTTTTTAATGTATGTTAGTGTGTCTTTTTGACCCCAGATCTCATATTTAAGAGGTCCTGTCATGCTTTTTTTCTATTACAAGGGATGTTTACATTCCTTGTAATAGGAATAAAAGTGACTTTTTTTTTTTTTTTTTTAAAGAACAGTGAAAAAATAAAAGTTAAAATAAATAAGAAAAAAAAAATAAAAATTTTTTAAATATCCCCCATCCCTTGTAAAAGAAATAAAAGTGACACCATTTTTATTTTTTTTAAAAAACAGTGTAAAAATAAAAAGTAAAATATATAAGAAAAAATAATAATTTTTTAAAATGCGCCCCATCCCGCCGAGCTCGCTTGCAGAAGCGAACACATATGTGAGTAGCACCCGCACATGAAAACTGTGTTCAAACCACACATGTGAGGTATCGCCACGATCGGTAGAGCGAGAGCAATAATTCAAGTCCTAGACCTCCTCTGTAACTTAAAACAAGCAACCTGTAGAATTTTTTTAAACGTCGCCTATGGAGATTTTGAAGGGTAAAAGTTTGTCGCCATTCCACGAGCGGACGAAATTTTGAAGCGTGACATGTTGGGAATCAATTTACTCGGGGTAACATTATATTTCACAATATAAAAAAAATTGGGCTAACTTTACTGTTTTCTTATTTTTTTAATTAAAAGTATTTTTTCCCAACAAAAGTGCGCTTGTAAGTCCGCTGCGCAAATACGGTGTGACAGAAAGTATTTTAATGACCGCCATTTTATTCTCTAGGGTGTTAGAATAAAAAATATATATAATGTTTGGGGGTTCTAAGTAAAGGGAAGGAGATGAGCAGGCAGTGAAAACAGGTAGGGAAAGCTCCATTAGCATTGATGGATGTCTTGTCATACCAACGGCAACCACCAGAGGGCGCCCGATTGCAGAAGGAACCATAGGACTGCAGTAGGCCGCAAAGCCGGGGCCTCAATTACCGGCGCGGCCCAACGCGATCGCGCCGGGAGGGGGGGGGGGTGTCGAACGGACACAGGATACTCCAGCTGTGCTGCCCCAGGCGCCAGGTCGCTAATTCTAGTCGCAAATGCGACCTGGCGCCCGGGGTTTGTCGAGCCCTGCATTAGACACTCCTAAAAGTGTGGAATGGAGAAGACCTTGATGAAGCCTGGAATGTAGGAAAGGTGGGGGCCTACACTGATGGAGAGGCGAACATTAAGGGATAAGTTCACCTTTAAAAAAAAAAAAAAATTGCACATTTTTTTTTAGAGGTAAAAAAAGTGCATTTATTTTTTAGGAGCCTGGAAAGCATTGCAACAACGATCAGCAGATCACTGGTGCCATGCATGCAGACTGTCTGTGTGAGCTGTCTGTCTATACATTGTACAGCTAGGCAGTTTCACACTGATTGGAAAACTCAATGAACTACAACAGCGCTCTGGTAATTCCTTAAGAGCTACAAGCCGATGTCAGAAAAGGATGTCCATTCTTGTAGTTCGTTCATTCATTCACGGAACTCTGAATGATACGGCTGTGTGAGTGGAGCCCCACATGGCTGCGCTCTTTTCGAAAAGTAACAGTTGATACAGGGAGAGAGGGGAGTGGCTGCAACAGTGGGGACATGTTACCTGTTCCGCCCCAAAAACAGGTGCAACATATAACATTCCCAAAGGTGAACTTATCCTTCAGCTCAGGTTTACACTGATGCGGGTTTGAGATCATGCAACTTCAGCTGAACTCGCACGATTTCAAACTGGCAATGCAGTCCAACTTCCGGGGTGATTTGACAGACATCTGTGCGGGTTCATGAAGTCGCTAAAAAGTAGTACAGGAACTACTTTTGGGAATCGGTGCAGCATCACATTAGTTCGGAAAGTGCTATTGTGGAAATAGCCACCGATATCGCATGCCAAATCGGCCCAATGTGAGAATGGGCTTAAGGATGTTCTGTTGCAGGGAACTTCAGGTGTAAGACTGATTGGATATCTTAAAATTGCAAGTCCAGCCAAAACCCCTGTCAGTTTTTACTGCTATCCAGGGTGTCCTTAGGCTTCATGTACACCGGCCTACATTTACCGTGGCTGCGGGAAAATGTTTTTGCCGCATTTTGCATTTTCCCCCAGCTGACGGTCAAACCATTCTTATCCTGAACACGATTCTTCCGCGTTCAGGAGAGGGAGCTTTAACCTCACCTAAATGCAGCAGCTCCTAAACTCTGCTAAAAGCCTATGTGTACATGGATGCATAGGCTTTCATGGAGTTGAGTTTAGGAGCTTTGGTTAAAAAAAAAAAATGAAAAAGCTCAAACGCAAGTTTCGGAGCTGCCAGTGTTGGTTTGTGTACGCGAAGCCTTAAAGTGGCTTCCTCGGTGATCTATTCATATCATCTGTGTTGACCAGCACAGATCAACACAAATTCCAATGAAGGGTCCCTAGAAAAAGGTTTTCTAGGTAACTTATAAATGTGATTTGATATGCCCACACTGCTGCAATATTACCTCACCTAGTTGGCATTGTTTCGATTTTAAAACGGTAATCATACTTTCTCCAAGTGTCTTCCAGGACAGCCCATGAGACCTTGGGCTCCTCCTACCAGGACTGGAAACACGTCACCCCCACCAGATAAAAGGGCGGTCCTCCAGGCCCATGTCAGTTATTTGTGTTTCCTCCGGACGGGGGGTAACATGTTCATGGAACCTGCTCCCATAGGCCTTATAAGCAGGGGCTTTGTATGGCTTTTTTCTGGGGCATATCACTTACCTCTTCCTCTGCCAGAAGCAGCACACCGCTGGGGAGGTTGGCTGTGCTGCTGTTCCCTGTCCTCAGTGCCTGGAGAGGGCCAGGACCGGTGTGAGGTCGTGCCCCTAGCGCAGTGCATTGCACTATAGCTCAGCTGAGCTTCGGTTGTCCTTCCCTGCCGACAGCGTGGCTGATCTGAGCAGGGAATGGAGGAAGCTGCAGCGCTCGAGGGGGCGGAGCTATTGCGCTCCAAGCTGGCCCACAGGAAGTGCCTGGGCAGCCACTTAAAAGGAAATGTGCGGTTTGCGCAAACAAATTGAGCTCCTCATGGAGCAAAGCAGTTTGTCGCACCTGTATAGAAGGCCTAGTAAAGGATGACCCGGTTGCCTCTTGCCAGAAGATGCTTGCGTCCACCTTCAGTTCCTTTAGAACGCTTATTGACAAGCTCCAGACTCCAGCAGAGAGTCCGTCTTCACTGAAGGCGTCAGTAAGCACTCCGCAGCAGGCAGAGAGTGAGGACTCTGAGCCTGAGGTCAGATCTACCCGTTCTTCTCTGGAAGAATCGGGGTCAGATACAGAGCCCAGAGATAGAGAATCCACTCGAGGCTCAAGATTTAAGTTATCTGTTGAGGATGTAGATGACTTATTAAAGGCTATCTATACTACCCTTGAATTAAAAGAGGAAGAGGTTCAGTTATCCAAACATGATCTTATGTATAAAGGATTGCATAAGAGAAAATCAAGAGTGTTTCCAGTTCATAGTTTTTTGGTTGATACTATTAAACTGGAATGGGATAATCCTGAGAGAAAACCATTCTTCTCTAGTAACCTAAAAAGGTTTCCTTTTGATGAGGACACTGCGCAGCCATGGAATTAGAATCCCAAGTTAGACGCACCTCTTTCAAAGGTTTCAAAAAACTCGGACCTGGCGTTCGATGATATGGGTACGCTTAAGGATCCGATGGACAAGAGGGGGGATATCTTTCTCCACAGAGCCTGGGACTCAGCAGTTGGAAACCTGAAACCAGCTCTGGCTTCCACTTGTGTGGCTAGAAATCTGGAGGTTTGGTTGACTCAGATTCAGTCACATCTGTCAGCAGGTACCTCCAGAGAGCAAATTTTAAAGTCTTTTCCTCTCCTATTTCAGGCAGTGGGTTTTTTGGCAGATTCTTCCGCTGAGTCGGTAAGAATGTCAGCCAGGACATCAGCTCTAGTGAACTCGGCCAGGAGAAGCCTTTGGCTTAAGACCTGGTCAGGGGACTCAGCCTCCAAGTTGCGCCTTTGTGGCCTTCCTTTAACTGGCGATCATTTATTTGGCCCAGGTCTACAGGAGGCACTGGAACGCACGGCTGATAAGAAAAAGGCGTTTCCAGAGAAAAAGAGTTCAGACAGCCAGAAAATTTTTTCGTGGCCATAGCAGGCAACAGAGTCCTAGAGAAAAGGACAGCAGGCCGAAAAAGCATTGGACTGGGCACAAAGGCAGAGGCAAAGGGGGAGTGCTGTTTAACCCTCCTCAACAGCCCGCCAAGCCGCAGTGACTTGTGTTCCCCGGTGGGAGGGAGATTGAGGGCCTTCATCCCACAGTTGGCAGCAGTCACTCTGAGCCCCTTCGTCCTGGACCTAGTGACCAACGGGTACAGACGGGAGTTTGTTCACCAACCACCAGAACGTTTGTTGGTCACATTTCCTCCACAAGATCGGGAGAAAGCGAGGGCTCTGGGTCTCCAGATCGGAGACTTATTAGATCAAAAAGTCCTGATTCCTGTTCCTCGATCGGAGCAGGGCAAGGGATTCTATTCCCATGTATTTGTGGTCAGAAAGCCAGCAGGAAAGTTTCGACTTATCCTGAATCTCCGGACCTTAAACAAGTCCATCAGATACAAGCATTTCCGTATGGAGACGGTTTTTACAATCAAAAACCTACTATACCCAAACTGCTTTATGGCCACGTTGGACTTAAGGGATGCTTATCTTCACATCCCTATGCATCCAGCCTTCCAAAAGTTTTTGAGATTGGCAGTGAAGACGGGTATGGGGACCCGACATTTTCAATTTCAGGCCCTCCCCTTCGGTCTTGCTTCAGCTTTGCAGACCAACCAGTCGGTCTCTCTGAGACAGGTGTCGAGGGCAGTGGGTCTTATGACCTCATGTTTTCCCGCAGTACCATGGGCGAGACTCCGTCAGCGTCCGTTACAAAGGTTTCTTTTAAGAAACTGGGACGGGGACGTAAGGTCCCTGGAGTCAAGGATCTGGCTTCCCGACAGGATAAAAAGAAGCCTGTGGTGGTGGAGAGCTGGTCAGCACCTAGCAGGAGGTCTCCCATGGTCCTTTCCCATTTCCCGAAGGATTACCACGGATGCGAGTTCCTGGGGATGGGGGGCCCACCTCAGCAATGCAGTAGCACAAGGAGAGTGGTCCCCAGAGGAGGCAAGGGCCTCATCCAATCAAAGAGAGCTGCTTGCAGTCCAGAGAGCCCTCCAGTCTTTTCAGATGGAGATCAGGGGTCACAACCTCCAAATCCTGTCAGACAATATAGCGACAGTCGCGTATATCAACAAGCAGGGAGGCACGAGAAGCCGGAGGCTTCAGTCCATTGCCCAGGAGATCCTTTCATGGGCAGAGGGGAATCTAGCCTCTATTTCTGCTGTACACCTGAAGGGGACAAACAATTGCCTGGCAGATTATCTCAGCCGTCACAGGATAGACCGAGACAACTGGTCCCTTCATCCCGAAGTCTTTGCATTCTTTTCCATGAACCCGGCAGACCAAGCCTTGGGGATCGATGCTCTGGCAAACCCGTGGCCTCCAGGCCTATGTTATGCCTTTCCGCCAATCAGGCTAATTCCAGAAGTCCTCCGGAAGTTTCGGCTGGAAGAGACAGATCTGATTCTAATTGCCCCGTTTTGGCCCAAGAGGCCATGGTTTTCCCTGCTACAGTCTCTGGTTTCAGAGCCTCCATGGAGTCTTCCGAAAAGGGAAGACCTATTATTGCACGGTCCAGTATCACTCCCTCAGGTGGTTTCCTTAAACTTGACGGCCTGGTATCTGAAGAAAAGATACTGAGCGCCCAAGGGTTCACTGACAAAGTAGTCAGGACTCTCGTTAATTGCAGGAAGCCGGTTACTAGAGCCATATATTCCAAAGTTTGGAAAAGGTTTAACTCATGGTTATCTGAAAATGATAGATTAACTCATGATATTCCGTCTATTTTGGAATTTTTCCAAGAGGGTGTCGACAAAGGTCTTTCTGTTAGTACCTTAAAGGTACAGGCGGCAGCTATTAGTGTGTTCCTCCAGTTAACTCTCCTGGAAAATCCCACTATAGCCAGATTTTTCAAATCTATCTCTAGGGCCAGACCAGTAGTAGTGAGAGATTGTCCAACGTGGGATCTGTCCCTAGTACTTCAAACTCTGGTAGAATTTCCGTTTGAACCTCTGGAAAGTATGTCAGTTAAGTTACTTACATTAAAAACTGTGTTCCTTATAGCTGTTACCTCAGCTCGTAGGGTAAGTGAGTTGCAGGCCCTATCAGTAAGGGAGCCCTTCCTCACGATTTTTGAGGATCGAGTTGTGTTACGAACCGATCCAGGTTTTTTGCCCAAGGTGGCAAGTACATTCCACCGATCTCAGAACATTGTATTGCCAACCTTTTGTAGTTCGCCACAGGGCGACTTAGAAAGAAAATGTAGTTTTCTAGATGTAAGAAGGATTCTCTTGGTCTATCTTGAGGTCACGAAGACCTTTAGGAAAACTGATGCCTTGTTTGTCCTCTTTTCTGGAGTTCACAAGGGGAATAGTGCATCTAAAGCCACATTGGCTCGATGGATAAAGCAAGCCATCTTGGAAGCTTACAAAATTAGGGAGGTCCCTACACCTTTTGTTACTGCGCACTCAACTAGAGCCTTGTCTACGTCTTGGGCTGAGAGGGCTGGTGCCTCACCGGAACAAATTTGCAGGGCTGCCACTTGGTCCAGTTACTCGACCTTCATTAAACATTATCGCCTGGATCTCCTATCAGCTCAGGAGCAGGCGTTTGGTCGTAAGGTCCTTCAGGCAGTTGTCCCTCCCTAGACTGGTAAGTTCTGGCTCATCGTCTCATGGGCTGTCCTGGAAGACACTTGGAGAAAAGCTGAGTTAGACTTACCGGTAACTCCTTTTCTGAGAGTCTTCCAGGACAGCCGGATTCCCACCCGGTATTGTCTGAAGTTATGTGTATTATGCATATGTTTTGCAGGGTCCTACGGTTCTTGAGAATACTGACATGGGCCTGGAGGACCGCCCTTTTATCTGGTGGGGGTGACGTGTTTCCTGTCCTGGTAGGAGGAGCCCAAGGTCTCATGGGCTGTCCTGGAAGACTCTCAGAAAAGGAGTTACCGGTAAGTCTAACTCAGCTTTTTGCACACTTCACGCTGCAGTAGTTAATTCATAACTTCTAAAATCACTTCACGTTAACCGCTTGCCGACTGGCTCACGCCGATATGTCGGCAGAAGGGCACGTACAGGCAGATTAATGCACCTGTACATTGCCCTTTTAAGAAGCGGTTTGTGGGCGCGCCTGCCGTGATCGTGGGTCCCGTGGACCCGATGTCCGCGAGGATACCTGCGATCGTCTCACGGAGAGGAAGAACGGGAAATGCTGATGTAAACAAACATTTCCCTGTTCTGCCTAATGACAGGACACTGATCACAGCTCCCTGTAATCGGGAGCAGTGATCAGTGTCGTGTCACACATAGCCCATCCCCCCACAGTTAGAATCACTCCCTAAGACACACTTAACCCCTTCACTGCCCCCTAGTGGTTAACCCCTTTACTGCCAGTCACAGTTGCACAGTAATCAATGCATTTTTAATTGCACTGATCGCTGTATAAATGTGAATGGTTCCAAAATCGCGCCAAAAGTGTCCGATCTGTTCGCCATAATGTCGCAGTCATGATAAAAATCGCTGATCGTCGCCATTACTAGTAAAAAAAAAAAAAAAAAAAATATTAATAAAAATGCCATAACACTGTTCCCTATTTTGTAGGTGCTATAACTTTTGCGCAAACCAATCAAACGCTTTTTGCGCTATTTTTTTGGTAAAAAAAAATGTAGAATACGTATCGGCCTAAACTGAGTTTTTTTTATATATATTTTTTTTGGAATATTATAGCAAAAAGTAAAAAATAATGCGTTTTTGTTTATAGCGCAAAAGATAAAAATTGCAGAGGTGATCAAATACCACCAAAAGAAAGCTCTATTTGTGGGGAAAAAGACGGCAATTTTGTTTGGGAGCCACGTCGCATGACCGCGCAATTGTCAGTTAAAGCAATGCAGTGCCGTATCGCAAAAAGTGCTCTGGTCTTTGGGCAGCCAAATGGTCCGGGGCTTAAGTGGTTAAATGAGATATACATGATGGTATATCTATCTTGACTAGCATCAATCATAAGAAGAGACTACAAATTCTATATACAAATGTGTAAACTCTGGCCCTTTGAGTAGCCTTATGTCATCCTTCACATGTTCAAAAACATTTTCTAATTGCTGAAATCTTGTTTCCTATGTTCATTGTTAGAATGCTATTAATGGCTGAAATTTTTTCAGGGTTTGAGAAACCATCAGCTATCCAACAAAGAGCAATCAAGCAGATTATCAAAGGAAGAGATGTAATAGCACAGTAAGTGACAGACTTCATCTATTTTCTTTTGTCTAGTGTCTGTCTAATGATACATATGGGAAGAATTTTGCTATGCAGCGTTTAGGGTTGCATGACACTTTTATATCTTTAAGTGCTTTTATTCTCATAAAAGGTTACTACCACAGGATAACTTCCAATAATATTTATAGGACCCCAATCCCTTACAAGAAGTTGTGTATAGGTGGAGAGATTGTCCTCCTAAATTTTCTAATGCTTGGGGCATATGGTGTGAATTTACACTTGAACTTTGAGATAAAACCACTCTAGCCCCCTTTTAATGTAATCTTGGAAATCCACTGTAAGTTTAATGTAATGATTGGTTGAATACATTCTTTAAAGCAGCACTTTACCCATAACAACTTGATAAAAAATGTTCTTTAGCAAGGAACATGCATTCCACATTAATAATTATGCTACCATGTGCTGCAAATTGCCTCCAGCATTGCTCCTGTTTCTTTATGGTGAAGCTCAGAGCCCCTGAACAGCAGTAAGTCATAAAGCGGAACTAAGCCCATCGATTTAACAATTAAAAAAAAAAAAGCTACATTCCTGGAATGCCTGGATTGTGAACTCACATTTTGCTTGTTTCCTCAACCAAACTGTCAAATCATCAAATGGCTGGTATAACTGATCAGATGTACAGCACCGTGGCAACTGCAGATCAAACGGAAGCAGCTTCCTTGGCTGTACAGGATCAGAGGGTTTAATTCCACTTTAAGGCTGTTAGCAAATTGGCCTCTACAGATTCTGTAGTGCCTAAAAATGGAGAGCAACTGAGCATGTGCAGAGCAGGGTTAGACAGTGTATTACTGGATTTTAAACGGTGCAGGCACTTATTTTTTATGTTTTATATAGATGCCTGCAAAAGGGGCCAGCCTGAAGTCAACCAGCAGGACTTAACTTTTGACTAAAGTTCCACTTTAAATTATGACTCAATGGTTGCTATTAAAAGTTTGTTCAATTACTATATTTTCTGCGCTCATCCACTGCTATATTTGTCTTTTGTACATATATATGTAAATATTTGTGCATTTTGTACAATTGTTTTTAAAGGGCAATAAACAGTTAGAATTTGGGCCATTTGCCAGGGTCTCTGTTAAGATCTGAGTTCCATTAAGGAAACTGGATGCATTAACCACTTCCCGCCCGGCCTATAGCGGATTGACGGCCGGGCGGTGGTTGTGTTATCCTGACTGGGCGTCATATGACGTCCTTCAGGATAACATGCCGCCGCGCGCCCGCAGGGGCGCGCATCGCGGCGATCGGTGGATCGGTGTGTCAGTCTGACACACCGCTACACCGATCTTGGTAAAGAGCCTCCGGCGGAGGCTCTTTACCACGTGATCAGCCGTGTCCAATCACGGCTGATCACGCTGTCAATAGGAAGAGCCGTTGATCGGCTCTTCCTCACTCGCGTCTGACAGACGCAAGTAGAGGAGAGCCGATCGGCGGCTCTCCTGGCAGGGGGGGTCTGCGCTGATTGTTTATCAGCGCAGCCCCCCCGCAGATCACCACACTGGACCACCAGGGATCGCCACTAGGACCACCAGGGAAGGGAAACATGTGGATGGCCAGGTATGTACCCCATGGCCATCCACATGTGCCCAGTCAGTGCCAAATCTGTGCCAATCAGTGCCCACAAATGGGCACTGATTGGCACAATTATGTTGCAGTGATGCCCAGCAATGCCACACTTAGGGGCATCACTGCCATCAATCAGAATCATCAGTGCCACCCATCAGTGTCCATCGGTGCCACCTGTCAGTGCCCATCTGTGCCCATCTGTGCCCACCTATCAGTGCCCATCCGTGCCCATCTGTGCCAACTATCAGTGCCACCCATAACTACCCATCAACGCCACCTACGAGTGCCCATTAATGCCACCTACAAGTGCCCATCAGTGCCGCCTATCAGTGCCCATCGGTGCCACCTATCAGTGCCCATCAGTGCCACCTACCAGTGCCACCTATCAGTGCGCATCAGTGCCACCTATCAGTGCCCATCATCAGTGCCCATCATCAGTGCCCATCATCAGTGCCCATCATCAGTGCCACCTCATCAGTGCCACCTCATTGGTGCCACCTCATCGGTGCCCATCAGTGCCGCCGTATCAGTGCCCGTCAGTGCAGCCATATCAGTGCCCGTCATTGAAGAAGAAAACATACTCATTTACAAAAAATTTTAACAGAAACAAAGAAAAACGTGCTTTTTTTCAAAATCTTCTGTCTTTTTTTATTTGTTGCGCAAAAAATAAAAACCGCAGAGGGGATCAAATACCACCAAAAGAAAGCTCTATTTGTGGGAACAAAATGATAAAAAATTTGTTTGGGTACAGTGTGGCATGACCGCGCAATTGTCATTCAAATTGTGACAGCGCTGAAAGCTGAAAATTGGGCTGGGCGGGAAGGTGTCTAAGTGCCTGGTATTGAAGTGGTTAAAGGAGTAGTACAGCTAAAGCGCATTTGACTGTACTTTTGCTGTGGATCACAGGAGTACAGCTCGTTCTGCACTACTGTGACCCTTTTTCAGACGTCAGAGAGCCGTTTAAGGCTGGGGAAAGATCGTGACCATATAGTTGGGTTCCACCCAGCAGTCTAGACTGGCTCCTGGCTTTGCCTCTCAGCAAGCTGCTGAGAGCCTGAGCCACCCACTCCCCGCCCCCTCCACAGCCCAGCACTCCAGTGAGCAGTGCCTGACAGTCATTCTGCTCAGAGCGGCATGGAGAACTGAGCGATCAGTGGTGTTTGATCGCTCAGTTCTCAGCTTTGGAGCCAGCGGGGGACAGATGCAGCATCGGATTGATGCTGCATCCACCTAGGATGTATGATTTAAAAAAAAAAAAATCCAATTTTTTTTTAAAAGTGACTGTAAAGTCTCCTGTTTGTTATTTTTATTGAAAAGAAAAAAAAATGTTATACTTGCCTGCTCTGTTGCAGTGGATTTTTCTCGGGTCCCTCTACTGTGCTCCTGGCCCCTCCCTTCTGTTGAGTGCCCCCATGGCAAGCAGATTGCTATGGGGACACCTGAGCAGAGTCACAGCTTCCTGTGTCCAATCGGACATGGAGCTATGGTTCGGCCCTGCCGCCCCCCCTCTCCTGATTGGCTCCTGCTGCTGTCAAAGTCAGTTAGCCAGTGGCGCCGCTGCTGTGTCTCAGCCAATCAGGAGTGAAAGTCACGGACTGCTAAGACACTCGTGGAGTTCGCTGGGCAGAGATTGGGATCAGGTAAGTATTAGGGGGGCTACTGCACACAGAAGGCTTTTTATCTTAATGCATAGAATGCATTAAGATTAAAAAAAAAAACACCTGCCTTTACAATCACTTTGTCTGTCTGATACTGGCAGCCTCCAGCATTCTGCAAATTAGCTCCTGGATCTCTTTGTGCTCTTCACTATCGCGGGTTTTCTCTTTGGTTTCTAAATAATGAATATTGCATATTATTTTTATTTTACTTTGACTTCTGTTTCTTTTGATTAAATGTATGCATTTTGTTTTTCAGGTCACAGTCTGGTACAGGCAAAACGGCAACATTTTGTGTATCTGTTCTTCAGTGTTTAGATATTCAGGTAGTTCTACCTTGCTACTTTTTGGTTTCATTAGATTAGACCTTTTTTTTTCTAGCATGTTTTGTATTATGCATATATTGTCCAAAGCAAAGTGTCCACATTAAGGGGTTAATTGACAGTATGTCGTTCTCTGGCTGTATGCATGGGTCCTTTAACCACTTCAGCCCTGGAAGGATTTACCCCTTTAATGACCAGGCCTCCCCCCAGCCCCCCCCCCCCCCCCTACAAATAGAGCTTTCTTTTTGTGGTATTTGATCACCTCTGGTTTTTATTTTTTGCACTATAAACTAAAAAAAAGCGACCGTTTTTGAAAAAAAAAAAAAATGTTTTACTTTCTATAATACATATCCAAAAAAAAAATAATTTATTCATCAGTTTAGGCCAATATGTGTCCTGCTACATATTTTTGTTAAAAAAAATCGCAATAAGCATATATTGATTTGTGCAAAAGCTTATAGCGTCTTCAAAGTAGGGGAAAGATTTAGGGACTTTTTTTTTTCTTTTTGTATGGCAGGGATCAACGATTTTTAGCGGCACTGTGGCATTGCGGCGGACAAATCTAACCCTAAGTGACACTTTTTGGTGACTAGTGACACCAATACAGTGATCGGTGCTAAAAAATGCACTCATCGCTGTACAAATGGCACTGGCAGGGAAGGGGTTAACACTAGGGGGCGATGAAGGGGTTAAAGAAAGCTGCTGCGCCACTCTCTCCTAATGTATTGCGCAAAATTTATGAAGCATCTGCAACACTTTTGGTTCTGATAGTGATTGTGCACCACATTCAGGTGGTTCTAAAATGTGCCATTTACATTATGCATCAAATTCAAAACAAAATGACAGTTCGTATTTTACGAAAGTGGAACTAATTAAGACCAACTCTCTTTTCGCGTACAAAGAGAAACTGGCACAGACACATTTTGCAAAAGTATCTTGCGTGCTTTCTAAAAGTGGTGCAGCATGCACCAAGTTCTAGACCGATGCATGAAATTGGTCTATACTGAGACACTTTTGTTGTCACTGCGTCCGTCTTTCAGAGGAGTGTTTTTTTTTTTTTTTTTTTTTTTTTTTTTTTTTAACCTCAGGAAGACTTAATTAGTCTAAACGGGTCGGGCTCTGGGCCTTTTATGCATCCAGGATTACTTATCTTATCTTCAGTTGTGCGTTAATCTTACTGGCACTAAACTGTGTTTGAACCACTGTCATTTTATTGTATTCCTGCTGTTATTTTAACATTTCAATAAAAATGTACATTTTTTTTTTTTTTTGCATTACAAAGTCGTTCTCCCCCCAATTTGTGGGTTCTCTACACGAATACAGGGACTGATACAGATGCACAGTGGGTATAGGAACATAATATCTGAATAATGGGTCTACTCTTGTATGCAGTTATATGTATCTCCATAGTGCCATCATGCAATGCATTTTATAAACACCTCTTCTCACAAGTTGGCCTGTATAGGGACTGTCATGTCACATGAATTCTGCCCTGCAGTAGACAAACGCCCCAGATGACCCGCCACCCACTGCTGCTTTGTGGCAGTGTTATGCGCCCTGAGCCCACGCTTTTTTGAATCCCATTAGAGCCTCTGGCTCTAGTCACGTGCTTCAAAAAAAAAAAAAACACCCCTTCCATTGGAATCCATGCATGGATGGGGGGGGGCCCTTATGGAGCGGCCGCCGCTGCTGCCCTGGTACTTCACACAAGGGGTGGTGCATTGATGAAGATGGTGGAGATTCAGGGTAATATTCTGTGATTCTCTTCCACTATGACTGGCCAGGCTTGCTATGGAGGAAATTTACTTGCCACATATGAAACATTGTGATATTTCCTACATGTTTCAAATCGTTGCATAGTTCAACTGTGATACTTGCACCAAATCCACTCCTTTTTGCATTGTCACAGCTGGTGAAAACACAAGTTTTAAAATGCATTTTTTTTCAACAGTTGAAAGTACATGTTTACTTTTTTCCTTGTAGGTTCGTGAAACACAGGCTTTAATTTTGGCACCAACCAGAGAATTGGCAGGACAGATTCAGAAGGTAGGGGAAACTGTTTTTTTTTATTTGTTTTATACAAAAATGCTTAAAATTAACCTGTGGGGAATCTTGTTCTTGCTTTGAATAGCAGCTGCTGCTAGGTGCTCCCCTAAAAAAAAAAAAAAAAAAAAAACAGCAGCGCTAGATGGGTGCCACAAATAA
Source organism: Lithobates septentrionalis (assembly GCA_037952835.1). Lineage (NCBI taxonomy): Eukaryota > Metazoa > Chordata > Amphibia > Anura > Ranidae > Lithobates > Lithobates septentrionalis. The sequence continues at coordinate 2,655,559 of JBBDGP010001354.1, forward strand.
TGAAATGGTGTATAATAGCAATAAGTGCAGTAGTGCTAATCCAATACAATGATAACAATAAGTGCAATTATGCTAATAAAGTGCAAGTGATAATTGAACGTCCATTATGGCAAAAAACATGAAAATTTGTGTAAAAAAATTATAGTTCGTGAGTGAAGATATTCATATGAAAAATATCCAATGAGCGATTCTGGATTCAAACTTTTTTCCACCAGTGCTGCTCGTCACCTAAGAGTAAAAAAAGTGGAGGCTTACCAGAAAGCCTGCGACCGCCCTTATTCAGGGGGGTCAATACAGGCTTAGTAGATCAATCGGGAAACACAGGAACACTGTTGGGATCTCTTAAGCTTCCCTCCAAGATAGCCGGTCAGCATGAGTGAAAAGCACCTAGACGGCACGTTCCCAGGAGTCCATCCCTATATCGCAAACATTTCCATAGGTCCGGCATAAGAAGGGAGAAAAAAAGACTCCAATGATGTGGAACTTCTTCGGTAGTTTATTTAAAATACTCAATAAAAAAACGATCCTTGCAAGGACATAAACGGCTCTGCTGTTATCAAAAAACGAGACGCACATGCGCAGTGAGCGTGGGGGCCCTATGACCGTTTCGTCACAACTGACGTCATCAGGGGTACGCAGACGCGCCTTATAAGACCAAGTGGCGGAGCAAAATACGCAGCCATTGGTAACTAAAAATGACACTCGGAGCCTATTGGTCAGATAACAGATGGCCTTAATCGTCAGAGCTAAGTCAACCCAATTCAGTTAAAAGATTTTTAACTCTCCCTTGACGTCCACAAAGCAGATATAATGCTGCTCAGAATACACCTGAAAGGTTATAGTGGGGAATGGTAATGAACAGTGCCATCTTGTGGATGTTTACAAAAATGAGTTAAAAAAACAAAATATATAATAAACAATTATATATTAAAATTATGTATGTATAAAACATACCGTATTTATCGGCGTATAACACGTGACGGCGTATAACACGCACCCCAAGTTTAGGAGAGAATTTTAAGGGAAAAAAAATTTTAGGAGGGAAGTTTAAGGAAAAAAAACTTACATTAAAATGCCCATCAATGCAGCCTTATCAGTGTCAGTGCAGCCTTGTCCCAGTGCAGCCATGTCAGTGCAGCTTTGTGCACTCGGTGTAGATTCAAAAAATGGCGCCGAGACTGCAAGGAGCCGAGATACACATACCCGAGTGTTCTCGGCTTTTTCCGGCGCCGCCGTCACGCCCAGTCCCGCCCCTGGACCTGTGTTATGTCCATCATAGGGCGGGACTGTGCGTGACTGTGAGCGGTGCCGAAAAAAGCCGAGAACTCTCGGGTATGTGTATCTTGGATCTGACAAGAGCCGAGATACACATACCCGAGTGTTCTCGGCTTTTTTCGGCGCCGCTCAGTCACTCCCAGTCCCGCCCTATGATGGACATAACACAGGTCCAGGAGCGGGACTGGGCGTGACGGCGGCGCCGGAAAAAGCCAAGAACACTCGGGTATGTGTATCTCGGCTCCCTGCAGTCTCGGCGCCATTTTTGAATCTACCCACGGCTGTGTATGTCGGCGGCGACCGCGGCAATTGCCGCGATCGCTCCGATGACACAGAAATCGGCGGGGATCGGCCTATAACACGCACCCACGATTTCCCCCTGATTTTCAGGGGAAAAAAAAGTGCGTGTTATATGCCGATAAATACGGTATATATTAAAAATGGATATTTACTATTTGAACCAAAATGGAAGAAATAGTTTCATAAAAAAAAGACAGATCAAATACGACCCATAAATATGGGAAGTTTCCTTAAAAAACGTAATTGTTTAAAACCGCGCTCTTTCAACGCAATTTTCTTAGTTTAACAAAACCATCTTATATATCACCAAAAGCTCTTTAAAATGAACAGCGTATTGTATTATTATGTAACATAAAACCTTATCACAAAAATAACACTATTAAGCCACAAATTAAAAAAAAAATGGCTAGAGGGGACATCAACAGTTATTGATAAAACAGTTGATGTCCCACTCCACATTCCTAGCCTGTGAATCCAATTGGTTTTGGATCTTGATATGGTTCTTCTGCCATTACTACCATGCCAGTGGGGAACATACTTTTCCAAGGCTATGAAAATGGTACCTTTTTTAAAGCGGTTGTATACCTATATTTTAAACTTTTACCTACAGGTAAGCCTATAAATAAGGCTTACCTGTAGGTAAAAAAAAATATTCCCCTTGCAATGAGCCGCTGACTGCAGCGGCGCATGCACACAGGGGATTCTCGGCTATAAGCCCGGCAGATGCCGGACCTTGCCGGAAAGAAGTCTCCCACGCGCAAGCTTTAAGGTCCCTATTATGTTTGAGATCATAATGCCTAGAGACATTGTTTATCAGAGCCTTTCTTTATGTTTGTGATGTGTTCCCCTAGCCTGACCTGTCGATTTGATGGAATATGTGACACCAGTGCCCTGCGATGTAAATTTGGTAAATCTCCTATCCTGTAATGCATTTACCTTACAGACTTTACACTTCTTACAAGGAAAGAATCCTTTCAAGTCCCCCAAAAAAGTCGGACGTGTGGGTGGGTCCGGAACATTGGGTGCTAATAGATGTCTAAAATTAGTAGCCCCCCTAAATAGTACACAGGGATTATCAGACAACAGAGGTCCGATGGATGCGATCATTTTTAATTACTGGCCAATGCCTCTTAATTATTCTCTTTATAGCCCCATGCTGGCTAGGATAAGTAGTGAGAAAGGCTAGGCCAAAATCCTCTCTATTTTCAACCTGTGGGGGTTTATCACCCAAAAGATCTTTACGATCCCTACTCCCCACCTCCGTAATCAAAGAATCCAAGGTTGCATTATCGTAGCCCTTACTCAAAAATCTAGATTTTTAAGATTAAGGCCTCTCTATGAAATTCATCCACATCGGAACAAGCCCGCCTTAGGCGCAAGAATTGGCCTTTAGGGACAGCCAGGAACGATGATGGCAAGAATCCAGTGGGATATAGCTGTTCCTGTCAGTTGATTTTAAAGAAAGTAGATGTTCTAATTCTACCATCCTCAATCGTTATTACCAAATCCAAAAAATGGATCTTGGACGGGCTGACTTCATGACTAAGTATAATGCCCCTATCATTATTGTTCAAAAAGGACAGAAAGGCAGCCACAGATTCAGAATCACCGTCCCATATACACAGGACATCATATATAAATCTTTTCCACATGACAATCTGTGATGGCCTGTCATGTAGAACCACGTCCTCCTCCCACTTGGCAATAAAGTGGTTGGCCATACTGGGAGCAAATTTGGCTCCCATGGCCACTCCCTTTGTTTGTAAATAGTGCACACTATTGTGCCAAAAATGGTTGTTCTCCATCGAGAAATCCAATAGCTCCATCACGCAATTGCATTGTGTGGTGGAGATATTGGAGTCCCGATAGAGAAAATGTTGCACAGCCTCATGACCCAACCTGTGTGATATCGCCGTATAGAGCAACGTGACATCGGCGGTAACCAACAAATAAGTGGTCTTCCATTCAATGTCGTTTAACAGGTTAAGGACATGTTTAGTGTCCTTGAGGTAAGAGGGAGTGCCCATCACCAGTGGCTGTAGATAACGATCAATATATTTTACCACATGTAATGGAATCTATACCACTGATGATGGGCCTTCCCGGTGGGTTAGTCAAAGTCTTGTGTAGCATAATTGCACCTCTAAAAGATGCAGACTCTGACCCTGGTAGCTTCATTAACAAATAGTAATGGAAAGGGGTGTGGCCAGGGCTAGTGACCAGAAAGCTGGAGGGTTATTGCACCCTGGCTTTTTAAGACCCCTTTTACACTTGAGTGTTGGTAAAGCGTGGCTCGTTTTAGCGGTGCTTTCCGGCCGCTAGCGGGTCGCTTTTAACCTCCGCTAGCGGACAAAGAAGGGGTTAAAAGAGCCAGTGTTGCGGCGCTTCCAAAATGCTTTTCAGGCGCTTTGGAAGCACTGGGCAATCATTTCAATGGGTAGGGTGTTTTGGTAGCGCTGTATACAAACCGCCCCAAAGATGCTGCTTGCAGGACTTTTCCGAGTGTCCCGCAAGCGCACTTCCCCTGTGAGAAAAGTCACACTGAAATGAATTGGAGATGGTTTACAAGTGCTATTTCTAACAATAAAACGCCTGAAAAGCGCCTCAGTGTGAAAGGGGTCTGAGGGTTCTATTTCTCTCTGCAGAGGATCTGGAGGTGGCTGCCATGCAAAGTAATCCACACTTCAGAAAAAAATAAGTTTTCTGCACATTACATTTTTATGCACCATCATTGGGGCTTTTATATTCACGTCGCTGTTAAATTGTTTGCTTTTTACAGGTGCTTCTTGCTTTGGGAGATTATATGAATGTACAATGTCATGCTTGTATTGGAGGAACCAATGTTGGTGAAGATATCCGAAAACTGGATTATGGGCAGCATGTTGTTGCTGGAACACCTGGACGTGTTTTTGGTAAGGATTATAATAAAATAGATTTTACCTCATCTTAACCACTTCCCGCCTGGCCTATAGCTGATTGCCGGCCGGGCGGTGGTTCCGTTATCCTGACTGGGCGTCATATGACGTCCAGCAGGATGACATGCCGCTGCGCGCCCACGGGGGTGCGCATCGTGGCGATCGGTGGAGCGGTATGTCAGTCTGACACACCGCTCCACTGATCTTGGTAAAGAGCCTCCGGCGGAGGCCCTTTACCACGTGATCAGTCGTGTCCAATCACGGCTGATCACGATGTCAATAGGAAGAGCCGTTGATCGGCTTTTCCTCACTCGCGTCTGACAGATGCGAGTAGAGGAGAGCCGATCGGCGGCTCTCCTGACGGGGGGGGGGGGGGGGTCTGCGCTGATTGTTTATCAGCGCAGCCCCCCTCAGATGACCACACTGGCCCACCAGGGACGCCACTAGGACCACCAGGGAAGGGGGCAACATGTGGATGGCCAGGTATGTACCCCATAGCCATCCACATGTGCCCAATATGTGCCAATCAGTGCCCACAAATGGGCACTGATTGGCACTATTATATTTTAGTTATGCCCAGCAATGCCACCCATCGATGCCACCTATCAGTGCCCATCCATGCCACCTATAAGTACCCATCAGTGCCAACCATAAGTACCAATCAATGCCACCTATGAGTGCCCATCGGTGCCGCATATCAGTGCCACCTCATTGGTGCCACCTCGTCAGTGCAGCCATATCAGTGCCCGTCATTGAAGAAGAAAACGTACTTATTTACAAACATTTTTAACAGAAACAAAGAAAAACTTTGTGTTTTTTTTTGTTTTTTTTTCAACATTTTCGGTCTTTTTTTATTTGTTGCGCAAAAAATAAAAACCGCAGAGGTGATCAAATACCACCAAAAGAAAGCTCTATTTGTGGGAACAAAATGATAAAATTTGTTTGGGTACAGTGTAGCATGACCTCGCAATTGTCATTCAAATTTAGGGCTGCAACTAACGATTATTTTCATAATCGATTAGTTGGCCGATTATTGTTTCGATTAATCGGTTAATAACCTTAACAAAAAAGTGTGGTGTATAATTTAGTTAATATGTGAAGTTTTAAAAAAGGCAATTTATTCTTAAATATCTCTATGCAATGGTAAATATAAATAGCCAACTATATGGTTGGGGAGCAAAATATCTAATCCACTCTGAGAATAACAGACAGAAGAGATATACTGTATATACTATAAGGGGAGATATACTGTATATACTATTAGAGGAGAGATAAGAACGTTCATTCGATTTTCTAATCGTTAGTGGGGTCAAATCGACGTTCATTTCAACCACAGTAATGGGAAAATTTGGAAATAATAAAAAAACTTCTTGGTGAAAGGAATTATCAGACAGTGGATGTGGTTTTCGTTCAGAAAATACAATTGTTTTAAAAACAGAATGTTAAAAACAAGTGAAAATTTCAAACATTCTTTCATTCATCGAATGTACAAAGATTTTTCGTATTAATATTCTCATCTGAAAATTAATCGGTGTGGCCAGCATAAGGCTCGGTGCACACCTATGCAGTTTGCTTTTGATCTGTTTCTGCAGTGCTCTTTGCTGTGCGTTTTGATTTTTGCGCAAGTGATTTTGCTGCGATTTGCGTTTTTGCATTTTTTTTGGCCAATTTGTTGTTGGGCAGATTAAAAAACACAAATTGCTGCAAAAACGCATTACATGCTTTTCTGCAGCTTCTCCATTGAAGTATATTGAACGAAAAAAGCACTGTTTTGCATTAAAAAAAAGTCTGACGCTTTCCAAATATGCAGCGGCTGAAAAAGCATAGATGTGAACGTGTCCCATAGGAAACCATGTAAATGAATTGTAGTCCGTTTCTGCAAAAAGCACCAAAAAACACATAGATGTGAACCAGGTGTAAGACGTTTAGTAACATGATGGGGTTATAAAAATGAATATTAGCCCTTTATAGTACAAAAAAAGCAAATAATCACTACTGTAAGGGGTTCATTCTTTTTACTGTAGAACTGTGAAAGAAATAGTTACAGTAGCGATTATTTGCTCTTTTTGTACCATAAAGGGCTCATTTTAGTTTTTTTTTAACCACATGTTACTGGCCGATTAATCGATTATGAAAATAGTAATCGATTAATTTCATAATCGATTAGTTGTCGATTAATCGATTAGTTGTTTCAGCCCTATTCAAATTGTGACAGCGCTGAAAGCTGAAAATTGGCCTGGGCGGGAAGGTGTCTAAGTGCCTGGCATTGAAGTGGTTAAACATCTGTCTTTTACATAGCTAGTATGTTAATCTTTATTGTTGCTATGCACAGATATGATTCGCCGCAGAAGTTTAAGAACGCGTGCCATTAAAATGCTGGTTTTGGATGAAGCTGATGAAATGCTTAATAAAGGTAACATTTTTAAGCTTAAACCGATTTAAGTTCTATGAAACGCCTAACTAACTTATGGGATTTTTTTGTAATTTAACATCATGTGTTATTGGGTGTGGTTTGCCATGATCTAACAAGTTGTCTGGGTAAATAGATCATGCGCTCCTTGTAATACATTTTTTAATTGCTATTTCTTAAAAGAATAATGAGACTACCCAATTGACAGACCAATGTAGAAATCAAAGTTGTTTGTAATATTGGCTGATTTGAAGTTGAGTTGTAGACAAAAGGGGAGGGCTTTTCTATATGAAGAGCGAGATTCGGTGTATGATCCCAAAAGTAAAGACAAAAAGTAGGACTGATGGTGCCGCGGTGTATGACGAGGAGCTCGGAAGGGTCAGAAGAGACAACGCAGTCCTGTCTTGCAATGTTGATTAGCGAGATCAATTGTTCTTGTTTGTAACGAAGCAACACAAAACTGTGTATATTTGGCATTACCTGATTTCTCACATTGTGAGACTGTTTGCAAAACTTGTATCTCAAAGCTTCATACTGAAATGTTTCAAAAGCGCAGCCTATTTTTGTTAAACGCCAAGTTTGGCTACACTGAACTTTTACATACTTCTCTGTGAATATTTTTAAAACCTGTTTTTCATAAGTTGGATTGCAATGCATGTTTTGTAACGCTTTTAACTCTTTGCCTTTCCTCAACCTTGATCTTTGTATTTTGGCTTTTTTTTTTAATTTCATTAACTTACAGATGTGGTTGTCTTCCAGGGTTCAAGGAACAGATTTATGATGTATATAGATACCTGCCTCCTGCCACCCAGGTTTGCCTGATCAGCGCTACATTGCCACATGAGATCCTGGAAATGACCAATAAATTCATGACTGATCCCATACGTATTCTGGTGAAACGGTAAATACTATTTGCTATACAGGCACCTAGCTTTTGTTCCTTTTTGGTTGTTTTTTATTTTACATAGTCCCAGGCTGTAGCTGAAGAGTTATGTGGGTTTCAAGAAAGGTGCTTCAAGCAGAACTAATGTTCCACCTCCACAAACTTGGAGCAGCAGGCTGTTTATTGCAAAAGACATGTAATGTCTCTTCTGCAGTAAACGACTTGCCTGCCTGCTCTGTGTTCTCCAGCATGTAAACTGAGCTGTACATGTTAAATTATTATTTATTTATTTTTTTGCAAACATGTTATGGTTGCCTGCTCTGTGCTGTGGTTTTGCATAGAACAGCCCAGATCAACCCTCACCTTTTTTGGTTTTGTCCCCTATGTGATATAAACAAAGTTGAATGGAAAAAGTCATTTACACCTAAGCACCTGGGGAAAAAACTAATTTTGAGCCTGCTCTGCTCCCCACGTGTACACACATACAAATGTAAACACCAGGGGTGACTATGTATGAAAATGTTGCTTACGCTACATATGAATGAGAGAAAATATTTTAGGTCCATTGTCAAGTTAACACTCATGTAATGGCATGTAAAGATTTTTAAAATGTAACTACACTGCATCTGAGCACCACAAACCAAAAACACTATTTAAAGAGGAGCACCAGGCTCCCCCCCAAAAAAAATAAGTCAGCAGCTACAAAGACTGTAGCTGCAGACTTTTATAATTCCGGCACTTATCTGTCCAGGGATCCAGCTGTGTCCTCACCCAAGTCAATTTTTCAATTGGCTTTTGGGTGCTGGCGCCGCCATCTTGTCTAAGGAAAACCGGCAGTGAAGCCTTGCAGCTTCTCAACCAATTTCCTACTGCACATGCGCAAAGCGTTCTGCCCTTTGAATGGGCCGGCTGCAGGGGAAGGTGTGGGGAGCCGGAAGTGGGAGCGGGTACCTATTCAAACCAAGTAGGAGCTCCCCCCTCAAAAGGTGCCAAATGTGGCAGTGGAGGGGGGGGGGGGGGGGGGAGACAGACAAGCGAAGCTTCATCTTTTATATTTAAAACAAACTCGTTAGGGGTGCACCGGATGGGTTTTTTGGTGCTGAAACCGAAAATGAAAAATACATTAGGCCCGAAAATGACCGATACCGAAAATGACCGATACTGAAAATGACAGTTTAAAAAATTTTTTTAATCAAAATGTGTACATTTTTATATAACACATTGCTAATAGTATTAGCAGAATTTCAGTGCGGTGCACCTAGCAGATATGATGCAGGAGACGGCCGGAGACTGGGGACATGGTACAGGAGACGGCCGGAGACTGGGGACATGGTACAGGAGACGGCCGGAGACTGGGGACATGGTACAGGAGACGGCCGGAGACTGGGGACATGGTACAGGAGACGGCCGGAGACTGGGGACATGGTACAGGAGACGGCCGGAGACTGGGGACATGGTACAGGAGACGGCCGGAGACTGGGGACATGGTACAGGAGACGGCCGGAGACTGGGGACATGGTACAAGCGATCAATACAGCCTCACCAGTGCCCGTCATGCAGCTTGCCAGTTCCCGAATCAGTGCAGCGATCTCCGTGTGTTACGGAGCTGCATTTGAATTGCCCGGGTCGCAGTAACTATGTCCCGCCTCCTGTAATTACATCGCACTGATTCAGTGTCCCACCATTAGGTCTGTGACAGGAGGCGGGACATTGTTACTGCGGTCTATGTAGTTAAGCTCTGTGACACGCGGAGATCTCGGCGAGGAGGAGAGGACTGCGGCATGTCGTGCCAGAAGGACACCCCCGTAATGGGTGGCACCGGGGAGGGGGCCCCGCCCCATTTTCGGCACTATTATGCGCGCAATTTCTCTTTCGGCAAAGTCCCGAAAACGCCATTTTCGGCCGCTGATATTTCAGTGCATCCCTGAGACTCGTCCATCCATGTCTCCATGCTTTATTTTGCTGAGAAATCACTTTGCAAAACACCCCTCTAGCATTTCAGGCAGTGGCCATCTTGAGAAGAGGAAGATGATTCATGTAACATTTACTTCCTGGAATTCATCTGCCCTTAGCTCAGGCAGGAGGGTGTGCTTGGCTAAGAAAATCCCTTCCTGACGACTCCTGGGATGTATGACGACATTTGCCTAGGCCAGAAACCAGGAAGTAACTGAAGATATGTAAAAAAAAGTTTAATACCAGTAAACCCGATATACTTTCCTATCTATTTACTAATGTTAGCAGCATGAGAATTACAAATAGTCAATGTTTGAGTGTTTAAAGTGTTGCCTAAAATATTGGGTAATGACGTTTGTCATTTTTGTGCGGGTTTGCATAATTTTAAAACATGACATGTTGGGTATATATACTCGCTGTAACTGTAGCTTTATATTTTAAGAAGAATTTGTGTACTTTTTTGAAAATAAATTAGTATTTTCTGAAATTTGCACTTGATAAACCATTACACAAATATTGGAACTACCATTATTCTCCAGGGTCTCTGCTTTAAAAAAAATATATACGGTTTGGGATTTTAAAGTGTTAGTTTTTCTTTTTTATCTTGATGCATTCTCTGAATTGGGGTAAAAAACCCTTTCAATAGCTGCTCCCCCCCCCCCACCCCCCTTTAAATACTTTCCTAAGTCCTCTCTTAATAGTGTGCTGTGCTCATCTGCAGCAGCTCTTCTCCCCTCTCTATTTTCTCACAGGAGACTCGGCAGCAGCGGGACCCATTGGCTCCTGCTGCTGTCAATCAAACCGAGTTGGGGGAGGGGGGGGGGAGGGGGTCTCGCGAGCTGGGCACGGTGCTATGAGTATAAGGTATTTAGAACTACTTTAAGTCTATAATACCAAAGTGATTTTTTTTAACCTGTGTAGAAAAAAAAAAATATGCAAAAACGACTGGCAGGTAAAGGGTTAAACCTCCTTTATTTTATAAATGATCTATTTTATATTTTTGTTTTTCAGTGATGAGTTGACATTGGAAGGAATAAAGCAGTTTTTCGTAGCAGTGGAGAGAGAAGAATGGAAGTTTGACACTTTGTGTGATTTGTATGATACGCTTACAATCACACAGGCTGTGATCTTCTGCAATACAAAAAGAAAGGTTTGTGGGTTTTTGTCTTTCATTTTTAATGCTGCAAAAAAAAAAAAAATGCTAGCAAGCAAACAGAGCCCATGTGAACTCTCTTTTTTTTATTACATCCATGTGCTACTTTGTCTTCTCTTTTATGAGTTGTATTACTTTTGCCCCTTTTATGCATCCACTATACTAAAGTGACCCTGTCACTGGAAAATATCAAACCAAAGCGCTGTAAAGTAAGTTTTTGATGTACCTGGTTTGGCATCTGCTCATAAAATCTTCTTTGCTGCACCACAAAGCAGCCTGAGAAGTCTTCATGCTTCCAGGAGTGCCAAATGCCTGTGTCTTCTGCTGTGCCACGTGATTCCTCCCACCTGCTCTTGTGTCACTATAGGACATGAGTAGGCAGCCTCGGCCCTCCAGCTGTGATGAAACTACAAATCCCATCATGCCTCTGCCTCTAGGAGTCATGCCTGAGATTGTCAGGGTCTTGCCATGTCTCATGGAACTTGTAGTTTCAAAACAGCTGGAGGGCTGAGGTTGCCTACCCCTGCTTTAGGGCTGGGTAGTGATGTAGAGGCCAGCAGGAGGAATTACAGTGCACAGTGGGACATGTAGAAATCTGACACGCTTTCAAGAAATAGATTATTCAGATGTCTTTATGGTGCAGTAGAATGATGAACGTATAAATTGGGCAAAGCATGTGCATAAAACCCCTCTTCCTTTTACTGAAGATTTTTGGTTGACTTTTTTTCCACCAACAGGGTCACGTTAAAATGTAGACAGTAAAGCAATTGTTTTAGGATAGACTTTTGACCTTTTTTATGATCTTTGTATTTAGGTGGATTGGTTGACAGAGAAAATGAGAGAAGCCAACTTTACAGTGTCTTCAATGCATGGTGACATGCCACAGAAAGAGCGAGAGTCCATTATGAAAGAATTCAGATCGGGTGCAAGGTTTGTATTGCAGTATTTAACAATCCCCTCAACATGTTCAGAATCCGGTCATCCTTTTTATTTTTTTCCTACATTTAAGACATTATTGTAGCACAGGGCAAGGCAGGGATAGTCAACCTAAAGCACGGGTACCATGGTGGGCATGCCATGGAATTTTCAGTGGCACCAGGAAGATCAATGTATGGCTTGCGAATGGGCTCGGCCTTGCCCATGGAAGGATCAGAGGATCCTCCATTGATTTATTTACAAACCCTGGTGTGCCCCCGTAGCCCACCTACCTCAAGCCTCTTCTGACCCTTTGGCCCACCCCCACCATACCTCCATGATGTTTCAGAAAGGCTTGCCTAATGGCAAGATGCCAGCCCTCCTCCCAATATTGGCAAAGACTTACCTCCTGTAGCGATGACATTACGTTAAACATGCCCGCCTGCCCTCTTTCTTCTAATGGAACTGCCAGCTGCAGCAGGTATGAATGTGAAACCTGCTTTTGTGACTGTGCAGGAATTATGGCTGATGTGGGAGCTATAGTGCATTCACTGGCATATTGGTTGTCTAATGCTTGTTGATTCATATCTAGCGATTTGGGATTGTGGGTGGAATGCTGGCAACACGCATGTTTGTGTGAAATTCGTTTTTAATGGCACAAAAATGTGGTGCGGTTTCACTGTGGTTTATTGCTTGGCATACGGCATCAAATGAAGCTTGTCCCCATAAAGGAGCAGGAGCTTCTTTTGGGCAACCAGCTTTACGCGATACGGTTTGCCGTGATTGCCACACGGCAAAACCGCACTGTGTTTTGATGCAATTAAAAATGAATGGTACATAAACATGTACTCTGTTTTGCCAGCATTGCAGTGCAATTTGGAATCTTGGCGATTTTCGCCCGCAATCTCAAATCGCTAGATTTGACCGGGTCCTTAAAGTCTCATTTTTATAATGAAATATTTCAGTTACTTATAGCGCTGTCAATGTTACACATCGCTTTACATATATTGTACATTTACGTACGTCCCTGATCTAAAGGAGCTTACAATCTAAGGTCCCCTAACTCTCATTCATACATGCACATGCTAGGACCAATTCAGACAGGATCCAATTAACCTACCACCGTGTCTTTGGAGTGTGGGAGGAAACCCATGCAGGCAGGTTGTGCTGTGGTTGGGATTCAAACCGATGACCCTAGTGTTGCTAGGTGAATATGTTAACCACTTAGCCACCGTGCTATTTGCTCTCCATTATGCACTGCTGTGTTGGGTACACTATGGACTGCCTTCCTTTTTAAAGTGATTGTAAAGGCTTATGTTTGTTTAAAAAAAAAAAAATCATACTTGCCTCCACTGTGCAGCTCGTTTTGCACAGAGTGGCCCTGAACATCCTCTTCTGGGAGCCCCCGGCGGCTGCTACCCGCATCAGATAACCCCCTAGGAGAAGCGCTCTCCTGAGGGGGGCTACCTTGCGGGCGCGCTCCCGAGTCCAGCATTTGCGTCCATAGACACGAATGCCAGACTCGGCCCTGCCCCCCGTGTCATTGGATTTGATTGACAGCAGCGAGAGTCAATGGCTGCTCTGCTATCAATCTATCCAATCAAGAGCCGAGAACCCCGGGCAGAGGAAGAGCGCGTCTCCGCCTGGTGAAATTCCAGGGCTCAGGTAAGTAAAACGGGGGGGGCTAGGGGTCGGTCACTGCCAGGTGTTTTTTCACCTTAATGCATAGGATGCATTAAGGTGAAAAAACACAAGCGTTTGCAACCCCTTTAATAAAAATTAGGCTGGGGTGCATAGCCAGTAAAGCCTCACAAAGTGCTCTGTTCAGTGGAGCATAGGGAGCTCAGTGATTGCTCTCTGCACTGATTTCTGATGTTTTGCAACTAAATGTGCATGCAATTCTTCATAAGCTGTATGTTTTATTATTGAAGTAGTAATTTGCCTCCATTCAAGTAACTTTGCTTTATTGAGATGATGTATTCTTAGGAAGACTGACTTATATATATATTTTTTTTTTTCAGTCGAGTTCTTATTTCCACTGATGTGTGGGCCAGAGGACTGGATGTGCCACAGGTTTCCCTCATAATTAATTATGACCTCCCCAATAACAGAGAATTGTATATCCACAGGTGGGTTCTTGTGTAATTGCATATCATGTGACTTGATCTAACATTGAACAGGTTTTAACAGGTTTTTTTTTTTTTCTTTTTTCTAATTTTAATACAGGATTGGTCGTTCAGGACGTTATGGTAGAAAAGGTGTGGCCATTAACTTTGTAAAGAATGATGATATTCGTATCCTGAGAGATATTGAACAGTACTACTCTACTCAGATTGATGAAATGCCCATGAATGGTATGTACATACAGTATCTTAATATTTAAGCCTCTAACATTACTTTTTTTTTTTTTCACGCTCATTACTTCAAGCTTATTATTATTATTATTATTATTATTATTATTATTATTATTACTCACACACCCCCCCGGGTTTCCTACACTCCCCACTCTGCACTGCACTGTTACTTCCTGCTGGCTTCTACATCACTACTGTGCCCTATAGCAGGGGTAGGCAACCTCGGCTCTCCAGCTGTGGTGAAACTACAAGTTCCATGAGACATTGCAAGACCCTGACAATCACAGGCATGGCGGGATTTGTAGTTTCACCACAGCTGGAGTGCCGAGGTTGCCTACCCCTGCCCTATAGTGACATAAGAGCGGGGGGAGGGTTTTAGCACAGCATGCATCCTAATGTCTCACTAGTTTTGTAGAATAGTTATTGTAACTTTGCATTCTTTCTTTGAACAGTTGCTGATCTCATTTGAATAATGAAGTAAGAGTACTGGATGGCACTAAAGAGGATTGGACAGCGCTATCAGACATAACAGTTTACTTTGAGTCTGGTATATTTTGTAGACAGTTTTTATTGTGGACCTTTTTTTAATGTTATCTTTTTATTTAACAAATCGTTTCACAAGACAAGCAGAGCATTGTAAATATTGCATTTGGTGAATTTTCAATAAATACAAATCCCCCATGTCTTCTGTATTCTTGACTTGTTTTAAAATCTACATATAGCCTTTCTAATGGCATCAGAAGCATTGAGTGCATTGTAGTGTCTATGAAAAATATTGCCAAATTAAAAATACAAAATTTATCTTGGCTACAGTAGGTTGAGTTGAGTGAAACTTCAGTATTTTTTTTTTTTTCTGACATAATTTACCATTGACTGCAGGTAAGAATGTTGTCTGTTAACATGGAACCTTTTCAGGTTAAAACGGGATTATATTTTTCAGGTAAAGCTGAAGTGTACAAACTTTTTTTTTTTTTTTTTTTTTTTTTTATTGCAGAAGAGATACTATGTCTTTAATTTTATTCCTTGCAAACTTCTTCAGGATGTACACTGAGCTGGACATGCGCAACTCAGTGTGCAACCACAACATGTGCCATGACAAATGAACTCCTAAGCATGCATGGGATTTGTAAGAGGTCAAAGATGCTGAACCCAGAAGACCGGGCAAACATGCCGGCAAGGAAGCTTGTGGACATTGCGTCATTGTAGGATAGGCATTGTAGTTCCATTTTAGCAGATCCTACTGTAACTAAAGTGCTATGAAATGTACTCTAGGTTTCTGTAAGCTACAATTGGCTTGAATAGGTTTTTTTAATCTCCTTTTTGCCCAGTCATGCATTGCCAGATATTTGCGACATGAAAAGCTAGTCGCTTGGCTGTCTCAATTCTTTGATTGCTGACCTTAAATATGAATGCTGCAAGGAAGATCAGAACTGCTGCTCTCCATACATTTTACAAGTATTGAACCTGTAGAGCAGGGATATACAATTAGCGGACCTCCAGCTGTTGCAAAACTACAAGTACCATCATGCCTCTGGGTGTCATGCTTGTGGCTGTCAGAGTCTTGCTATGCCTCATGGGACTTGTAGTTCTCCAGCAGCTGGAGGTCCGCTAATTGCATATCCCTGCTGTAGAGCATTTTAACAGCTTGCCAGCTAGCATTCTCAAAAGGAGCTCAGCCATTACACATTTTCTCAGTACAGATTTTTAAAAGCAATTTTAGATGCATTGAGTAAAACTTAATTTGTTAGCTAGTACTGACATATATATATTTTTTTCCCCTTCTTTTCTGCCTATTCACTCTCTTCCCCTGACCTCCAGCATCAGCTTCTGTTGTAAGAGAGGCCCTTCGCCTTGCAGGGTCCTATGGAGCTCTGCCAAAGCCGTCGTCCTGTTCATGGTCCCAGTATAATGTAATGATGTGGCCTGTGCCCAATAGACTCACATCTGGCAGATGACTGAAAGCAGCTTACGATGATTTATTGGACTTAGTCCCAAAGGAGGGAGATCAGAAAACCCTGAATTCCTAGAAAGTTGGGGGGGAGGGACCTGGAGGCTGAGCCATGTAACACTAAAATGTAAGTGACACATTCAGCACAATACATTAATTATTGCAATGAATTGCTAGAACCAAACTCGTGCATTTTGTGCAAAAAAACATCCTTTAGTACTACTTTTAAAGTAATTCACACACAAATAGGGGCAAGAGGGCCCTGGAAAAAGACTTTCCCCTAGTGATATGCTGCTTAGTTAGCATCATAACAATAGGTATGTGTATTTTGAATATCATCAAAGGAATGACCGAGTTTTATCTACTGAGGGGAAAAAAGTATTTGATCCCTCCCCCCCGCTGCTTTTGTACGTTTGCCCACTGACAAATGATCAGTCTATAATTTTATTGGTAGGTTTATTTTAACTGTTAGAGACAGAACAACAAAAATCCAGAAAAACACATTTCAAATCAAATTTATAAAACTTTTTTGAATTTTAATGAGTGAAATACGTATTTGACCCCTTCGCAAAACATGACTTAGTACTTGGTGGCAAAACCCTTGATGGCAATCACAGGAGGTCAGACGTTGGCCACCAGGTTTATATACATCTCCAGAGGGTTTTTTGTCCCACTCCGCTTTGCAGATCCTCTCCAAGTCATTAAGGTTTTGAGGCTGATGTTTGGTAACTCAAATCTTCAGCTTCCTTCCACATTTTCTATGGAATTAAGGTCTGGAGACTGGCTAGGCCACTCCAGGACCTTAATGTGCTGCTTCTTCAGCCACTCCTTTGTTGCCTTGGCCGTGTGTTTTCGGTCATTATCATGCTGGAATACCCATCCACAACTCCTTTTTAATGCCCTGGCTTGCCCAGAATTTGACAATACATGGCCCCGTCCATCATGCCTTTGATGTGGTGAAGTTGTCCTGTCTCCTTAGCAGAAAAACACCCCAAAGCATGTTTCCACCTCCATGTTTGATGGTGTTCTTGGGGTCATAAGCAGCATTCTTCCTCCTCCAAACACTGCTAGTTGAGTTGATGCCAAAGAGCATGATTTTGGTCTCATCTGACCACAACACTCACCCAGTTCTCTGAAACATTCAGATGTTCTTTAGCAAACTTTAGACAGGCCTGTACATGTGCTTTCTTGAGCAGGGGAACCTTGCAGACACTGCAGGATTTCAGTACTTCGCAGTGTAGTGTGTTACCAATTGTTTTCTTAGTGACTATGGGTGAGCTCCGGCATGTTCGCACAGCCCACGTGCAGAGCCCGCCAGGAAGTCGGCACTGTGCTAATCACAGGCAGTGAGACATTTCTCGATCTCTGCAGCCGCGTATCGGGATAATGTCTCGCTGCCTGTGATCAGCGCAGTGCCGACTTCCTGGCGGGCTCTGCGCGTGGGCTGTACGAACACGCCGGAGCTCATCCTTATTGGTGACTATGGTCCCAGCTGCCTTGATCATTGAAAGATTTTCCTAATGTAGTTCTGGGCTGATTCCTCACTGTTCTCATGATAGTTGAAACTCCATTAGGTGAGATCTTGCAGAGAGCCCCAGACCAAAGGAGATTGACAGTTTGTTCCATTTGTGAATAATCGCACCAACTGTTGTCACCCTCTCACCAAGCTGCTTGGCGATGGTCTTGTAGCTCATTCCAGCCTTGTGTAGGTCTACAATCTTGTCCCCGACATTCTTGGACAGCTCTTTGGTCTTGGCCATGGTGGAGAGAATGGAATCTGATTGCTTCTGTGGGCAGGTGTCTTTTATACAGGTAACAAGCTGTGATTAGGAGCACTCCCTTTTTAAGAGTGCTCCTAATATCAGTTTGTTACCTGTATAGAAGACACCTCGGAGGCAGAAATCTTGCTGATTGATGGGGGATCAAATACTACTTTTTTTTTTTTTTTTAAATGCATTTTCTGGATATTTTTGTTCTGTCTTACTGTTAAAATTAACCTATGATTAAAATTAAAGACTGATCATTTTTTTTTTGTCAGTTGGCAAATGTACAAAATCAGCAGGGGATCAAATACTTTTTCCTCCACTGTATACTGAAGTATTTTAACTCCATTTACAAATAATTGATACATTACTGAAATGTACATTTCCTCCATGGTTTTTGTTTCTTTAAAATGCTATATGTGCAGAAAAATACCAGCAGATCCTTCCAGAAATTCAGTATGCCTTAACATACTGTAGTGAACAGACAGTGCTGCATCTGCTATACTGAAATCCTATTAGTTCTGTAGTCCAGCAGTAGAGCTGACACTGCTATGTAATAGCGGAACCTCACCTCTCATTTCCATACACCTCCTTGTTTACATTCTTTGTATTCCTCACACTCCCCTGTACTGAGAATGACTAACAAGGAGTTCAGTAGTCCAGCAGTGGAGAACTTTTAGTGCAGCAAAGGCAGCATTGTCAGTTCACTACAAGAAGTTTTTTTCCAAGACACTAAAAAAAAAAAAATATTAGTTCACACATTATCTCAATCTATGAAATCAGTATAATGCAGAAGTGCATAGGTTGGACATGCACGACGATTATAATAACTAGCAATCCCCCCCCCCCCCCCCCCACAGGCAGATCAGTCTCCGCAGATATCAATGTTATGCTGTTCACCAGAACTATGGTCAGTAGTGTATTTAGGTTTTGTGCTGTCCTAAGCCTGACTAAACGTATGACCCACCCCTTCCTGTCAAGGCCACACCCCTTGCTGTTTAAGACCTGCCCTGAAATATTTGAGTGGGGACAGTAGTTCTGAAGGCCTGGGGAGGGGAAAATGGATTCCCTTAATTTGCATATATTTCCTCTCACTTCCTGTTTGGCTATTGGGCAGGAAGTGAAGGGAAATCTGCAATGGGACAGGGATGGTAAAAAAAAAAAAAAACACTATCAGGGGCTATAACCCTCCCTTACTCTAACCAAAATGGGAAAAAAAAAGTGCTGCCTATAGTTCTACTTTAAGTACAAATTTCTGATAATTGTATGGAGAGGACTAAGAAGATATAACCATGCCAATGGTGCAGCAGAAAACATAGCACAGTGAGGAAGGTTTGTGGTCCAGGATGATAGGACAGTCAAAATTAGATGTGGCAGCTCCCCCCCCACACAGTTGTGGAATGCTGCCCGCATACTGGAAGCTTTATGAGGGCGCTAGACTAATTTGCCTTTTCAGTCCAGTCCGCCCCATAAGACTGGCACTACACTAACAGATTAGCGCAAGCCGGTGGGGACTCTTTCCGTGCTGCCCCAGGCCTGGGCCAGGATACAGCGTTGACTGGTAGAAGATATATTTTGGTGGTGATAACTGTTCAAGGTGTTTTACACCTTACTTTGGCAAGACCTAACTTTCTTTTATGTCTCTATACGATGTGGGAATTCTCTACTTGATGTCACAAAAACAGCAATATAAACCTGACAGGCTCTAAGGGCACTTTCACACTGAGCAGCGTCGGTGATAAATCACTGCTATTTTTAGCTGTGCTTTAGCTGTGTCTTTTTGGCCGCTAGTGGGGCACTTGTCCCCCCGCTAACATTTGAAAAAGGGTTAAAAGCACTGCTGCCCATTGATTTTAATGGGCAGGGGCACTTTAGGAGCGGTGTATACACTGCTCCTACAGCGCCTCAAAGATGCCGCTTGCAGGACTTTTGTGAGCATCCTGCCAGCGCACCGCTTCAGTGTGAAAGCACTCAGGCTTTCACACCGGAGAGGCGAGGCGCTTTGCAGGCGATATTTTTAGCAATATAGCGCCTGTAAAGTGCCTCAGTGTGAAAGGGGGTCTAACACTACTTGAAATAATCCCCTTCCAAGCCTGTGACTGGTTGATGAGGGTCAGCCTGTTAAGGCGTGGAATGGGGCTCTCTACCTGCCTGTAGGCATGGTAACTGTTATACTCACAGTGCAAAGCATTGTAGCTTAGATTTGTTCAAACTGCTGCCACTCTTGTAGTCCAATTGCTGTTATACAGAAGGCTTATACCAAGCACTATTCTGCTCCATTCAGAAGTTACAGCTCAGGTGCGGCTGGTCCTGGAGACGACCATAATAGTAATAGACTGAGCACATCTGTACAGGGCACACAATATATTTGTATATTACACACTGCTTTATTTCATATTGTGCTCTTTTCCTCTGTATACTGTGCAGTATGTTACATACTCTAGACCACTTCATGTGTTAGTTGTGCAGTGCTTTAAATACAGCTGCCTTCACTCTGTTACATACTCCAGATTACTCCACTGTGTGATTGTACTGTAAACTACATGTTATGAACCACCTCTCTGCCTGCAGGACTAATTTTTTTTTTTTATACCCCTTATCCTCATTGATTATCACAGTAAAAGAATGCCGTATATACCTCCTAAGAATTTTTTTTAAATGTCATCCCTTTTATTAAATGGGCACACTTCTGTAAGTGCCCAATAAAATCCAAACCTATACACCTGTTTACATTAAACAACAAATGCAGTTTCGTTATAATAGGCCACTTCATTCAAAAGAGGGAAAAAAAAAAAACCTCAGACTGTTGCTGTGCCATATATACAACAGATTTTAATTATACTGAAAATAAATTACAGGAAACGGCTTTAAATTTTAAACAGGACAAATAGGATTCACAACAAAAATGCTTTTTTTTTTTTTCTCCTCTCCACCCATTGGGCTGAGACAGCAGTGCTCAAGGCAGGTAAATATCACAAATATATCAAAACTTGAGATTGGTTGATGCATTCACATTTACATGGAGTCACAAACAGTCCCCAAGCAGGGACTTCACTTAGCCTACCACAGAACCGGGATTTGGCATGGACTACAAAAACTTGATACAAAAATTGGTATTTATATTATTTATATATCATATACATGCCCTATCTGATTTGTATAGAAAATAACAAATGCTGTACACATGATCTGAGCTCCTAAAGCTGTAGCCTATGCTTCTGGATGGACTGTGCCCCACCCGCCCCCAATAAAATTAATGGCATACAGTATATACATGAAGGCTGAACAGATAGGGGGAACAAAATCCACTGCCCATCTCCCCTGATATGCTTCTATGTTATGGCAGGTTCTTGGATTAAAAAAAGGCATTTGTTTTTACAAAGGTTTCTTTGTATTAAGCTATGTCTACTGTCTGTGAAAAGGGAAAATGTACCAAAGGCAGTGAATTTACCAGGAGATTGCTTTATAACCCAATATATCATAAATAGCATAACTATATGGAATATAAATATTAAAATTTATAAGTGGACACTACATTCATTCTTTTAGAAGAGCATAATTTAACATTGTGGTTACATGTACTTAGACAAGAGGGGGAGACAAACTGATTGGAACAAAGCTAAGTTGTAAGATCAACAGATGTCAAAGTGCAGAAGCACTACTGCTGCACTGACTGATTTTTGCCACTAGAGGGCAAAGCAGCATCCATAACTGTGCTAAAAATGTAAAAAAAAAAAAAAAAAAAAAGCTACATAGATAATCCACAGGGAACAGATGTGTGGCAGCATTTCAATTATTCAGTTTCTAATCCATCTAACTGTAAACTTTGGTTTCCGTTTCGAGTTGTCATTGTACAAAACAAGCATAGGACAGGGAAGGATGCAGTTGGAGAAATGGCCTGTCAGTCTGTCTTTATCCGGGAAGCTCGAGTCACTTGCTCTGTAAGACCTGCCTTGATTGAGTTTGTCACAGATTGTCTTATGTTATCTTCCATCAAATTATCACTCAGTGGCTTCAACACCTAGTGTACAAAATAAAAATAAAATAAAATGAAAGCAAAAAAAATGATGAAAAATAAGGCATAAATGGCATGCAATGTAAATAAAATGAATAACTAAAAAAAAAAAAAAACATAAAACTTGTGCTCTAAAACACCTCTCACCCTGTGAATTTGGTTGCAGATTAACAAAAAAAAAATAGTACACATAGCATAATTCCATATGTCAAGGGCGGGGAACCTGTGACTCTCCAGCTGGCAAAGCATGCTGGGAATGGACAGCTGGAGGCACACTGGTTTCCAGGCCCGGCCCTGTAAGAACTCAGGAACTTGTGATAAGCTTGTTACACCAGTTTTGATAACTGTCCCAGAAACAAAATGTCTCAAAGAAGCAAAAGGAAAGGTGAATGTATGCTTTAATTTTTCTTCTTGTTATTGTTTGATGACCTTCTGTGTCTTTGTTTGGAAATGAAAGCTTGACGACCCAGACGACGTTTACAAACTTCATATAGTTTGGAAAAGACCTAGAAAATGAAGTGGTTGATTAAGTACAGAAAGTCGATAGAAGGGAGGTAGGAAAAAATTGAGGTATACTTCAGTCCTGAAAGGCATCATGTGTTTGGCCAGAGTATTCATACCACCATTCTTGTTCTACAGGGTGATGGTACAGCGAGGAACGGGACAGGAGCATGCTCTTAGCAATATATTACCAATATTTGACATCTAGATTTACAGATGTAAGACCTTGCTCAAAATACTGAACAAACGCGCATATAGCATTAATGCACGTTTGACAGGCAGTTAGCGTGTGTTAAAGACGTACCCCAAACACCTCAAACTCCTGCTATTAAAGTGGAGGAACTCCCACTGCTTCAGAAATTAAAAGCCAGCAGCTGCTGACTTTTAATAATCGGACACTTACCTGTCCTGGAGTCCAGCAATGTCAGCACCGCAGGTGGTGCTGCTGCCGCCACTATTGTGGAACCCGGCAGTGTAGCCTTACGCCGGGAACCCTACTGTGCATGCGCAAGGCTCCACTTCTCTCAGCTATTGGCCTGGTGGTGGGGGAAGGAGGGAGCAGAGCGGTGACGTCAAGGGCCGCGGCACAGGCTCTAAGAGGTGGGGACAGGATACCTGTGACAGACAGGTATCTTCTCCCCTCAGACAGGTGGCAAATGTTGCAGCGGGGGGGGGGGGGGGTTGAGGAATCAGATGAGTGGAAGTTCCACTTTTGGGTGGAACTCCGCTTTAATGCCAGTGTGAACAAGGCCTAAAGTATATTGTTGACTGATAAGGTAAGAGTTTCTATATACTGCTGTTATTACAATACTCTGTTTGTAGAGATTCCCTTGTATATAAGTACACTGATCAACTATAACAAGGGTCTCTAAACTGCAGCCCTTTCCTAGCCTTAATTTGGTCCTTGGGGCCCTCTTACTGCCAAAAATATGAGGCAATATTCCTCCCATTGATACCAACAATGGGGCACTATTTCTTTCACAGATACCGATGATGGGGTACTATTGCTCCCACCAATACCAATAATGGGGCACTACAACTCCCCCTACTGACCACCAACCCTGAGACCTTGTTTATTCCTGGGATACTTTCTAACCTCTCTGGCCACAATCTGGGCCCCCCTTCGGTCTGAAGGTCAGTAAACTGGCCCTTTGGTTGAAAAGACTAGAGCCCCCTGAACTATACTCTTATGACCACCAACTATAACTCATAAATGAGCAGACTCCCCTAGACCTCTGAAGGGATGCTGTAGTACTTTGCACCAAGTTATCAGTAAAAGCTCCTACAAGTCCTGTAAGTTGGGAGGCAGATCAGACTTGTTTTTACAGCATAGCATATGCCAGAGATGCTCGATTGGATTGAGATGTGGAAAATGTGGAGGCCAAGTCAACACCTCAAACTCATTGTGCTCCCAAAACCATTCTTGAATTCGCCAGATCAGGCTACCTTCCTCCATTACACTTATGGACCAGTTCTAATGCTCACATGCCTATCGAAGCACTTTTGGCTGTAAATACAGATCAGCATGAGCACTTTGACCAGTTTGGGGCTATCCAGCCCCATACACAACAAATGGCGATGTACTGTGTGTTCAGACACCTTTCTATTGTAATCAGCATTAACCTTTTTCAGCAATTTGCGCTACAGTAGCTCTTCTATTGGATCAGACTACACAAGCCAGCCTTCATTCTGCATGAGCATTAAATGAGCCTTGGCTGCCCATGACCTTGTTGCTGGTTTTCCTTTCTTGGACCACCTTTGGTAGGTTGTGACCTCTGCAGACCTGGAACCTCCCACAAGAGCTGCCGTTTTGGAGATGCTCTGACCTAGTCATCTAGACATTATAATTTGGCCTTTGGTAAAGTCTCCCAAATTCTTACACTTGCCCATTTTTGTTTGCTTTTAACAAAGCAGCTTCAGGGACATGTTCACTTGCTGCCTAATATATCCCACTCACTTTCATATGCCAATGTAGTGAGATAATCCAGGTTGTTCACTTAACCTATCAGTGGTCATAATGTTATGAATAGTCCGTGTATGATTTGTGGATAATTAGTGCTATATACTATAATTAGCAATAAAACAATTCTTTGCATATAAAGACCTAACCCCTACTGCTAAACTTTCAAAGGGGCTTGAAAATCAGGAACTTCTTTGAACAAACCCAGTGTTTGTACCCGGTTATGGCACGTTTTAGGCTTTCAGTAGCTTTGCACCAGGACCAGTGTAGCAAACTAAATATTAATGGCTACAACTGGTAAGACTTATTTTCTAGGTGAAATTATGCACTGGGATAAATCTGCTATAAGATAGCAGTATAAATAATGAATTAGAAATAGCACCACACCAGTATAGATTATGCTCTGACCTCTTACATGAGGGTGAAGCTGTTGCCAGTACCATGACATAAATGCCTGACTGTTCCAGACCACTGTCTAAGATAACAGCTGGAGATTGAAAAAAAAAAAAAAAAAAGTTTAAAATTCTTGCAGCCTGAATCAATTGTACTAGATAAGCTCATCTGGTACACCAGAAGGTGCTTATCAGACGAATAATCGCCTGTTTTTGGTTGGCTTTTTTTTGCATGCTAGTCTCCATATCGTAAATGAAGCGGTTACAAAGATTCTCATACGCCAGAGTAAAAATTCTGATGTAATGTATTGTGTTGTTGGATGAAAACTGTACTAACTAAATCATACAATCTGGCATCGTACGAGAAGATTTTTCATGCTTGTCCCTGTGGATAGTTTCACATGACCTGTCCTGATCAACTATCAAAAGCTGTGTACTACTCAGATTATCGGACGAGCGCTTTGAAAGCTGTATTTTTCTTACGATTTTCGGATTGTGTGTACTAGGCTTAATGTTGTCAGTAATTTGCTTAATAAATCCCACTATCGCTTGATTTAGAGCTATGCTAGAGAATTTACCCAGTCTTCAGCCAGACTGTTTACACTTAAGCTAGCCATAGATGGTGCGAATTTCTCTCCTGCAGCCACAGGTTGCAGGAAAGAAATTCACACAATTCCCCATCAACACAGTGCTGACAGGGGAATCCCTCCTGCCGAGACATTGTCTGCTCCCAACAAGGGCGGGCGGGCAGGCAGGGGAAGCCACGCGCCGCGCCGACGCCGCCCCCCCCCCCCCCCCCCCCCCCCGGGAGAAGATAGCGATTATCGTTAGCGGCTATAGCAGCCACTTGCGATAATCGGAAGCGAATGTGGCAGGCTGGTTGTACCCGAGTTGATCGATCGATCCACTTCCTACATTTAGCCTGCCCATTAATGGTTCGGATCTCAACCAGTTTCTACTGAACCGGCCAAGATGTGAACAGTGTATGGCCAGCCTTCTGTTGTCCTCTTCCTAAGCAACTGATAGATCAGAGATCTTCTGGTTAAATGTACCACGTATAGGACCTCTTACCATGGCCAGAGCACATGCCATTCAGTCCTGAACTATGCCTCAAAGAATGACAACAGCACCTCACCTTTTTGGGACTCCTCTGTGCAGCAGAGTAAAAAGACAAAGAAAGAGGGAAGGGGAGAATTGTTAAGTGATTAGAAAGGTTACAATAACATTAGGAGGAAAATAAAATAGAGATCATAGGGAAAAAATATACAAAACAGCATCTTGAAATGAGCTGGCACTCTCATGCTTACCATGTAGGAAACACAATTCAGAAACTGCATGCACAGCGTTCAGGACTATAAACCCTGTTCTTTGGCAGATTCCAATAAAGGTTTTTAGGTGTCCAAAGTCACATGACAAATCGCACAAGTGTGAACAGAGCCTAAATCAACAAAATGCATTCCGGGTGCAACATTTTCGTTTTTAGAAAGCAGTAGGGTAGATCTCAAATGAGGGGAAGCTCTGCTGATTTTATTATCCAATCATGTACAAGCTAAAATGCTGTTTTTTTAATTTCCTTGCATGTCCCCCCTTGGATCTAC